>JARHVA010005523.1:602500-962500 GCA_037957365.1 Torreya grandis | reverse complement strand
GATCAAAATCTCAAAGTTGAGTTTGATCACAAACATGGTGAGAAGTTTTTCCTTGTCAAGAACAAGTCTCAGGGCTCTAGATATATTTCATGAGATTCAAATTTAGGCAATATGTTCTAGCTTGAAATTATACACAACAACCATCAAACACTTGTTGTGAAGGGTACAAACAAATCTTAGCCATGGCATAAAATATATGGTCATTTGAGTTATGGGTATTTTCTTGAATTAAGAAACCACAAAATGGGTAGAGATCTTCCCACACTCAAAAAATATTCTAATATCTATCCCAGTTACTTAGATGGAAAATAATAAAGAGATATTTTTGGCAAAAGTGAATATATATCTCCTCATCCACATGATATGGTACACATTGATCCATCTGGACCTATGAATCCCAGAAAAAGGATATAAGTATTTTGAAAGATGATCATTCCTAAAATATATGAGTTTCTTAATTGAAGACTAAAGGTCATTAATTCCAAGCATTCAAATAATTAAATGACTTTGTTACAAGTTAAATTGGTCCTAAAATCAAGGTCTTCCACCTAGATCATGAGGGTGAATACTCTAGTAAAATTTTCACTATATACCTTGCAGAGCATAGAATATGTTGTTAATACACTATTCCTTATACACCTCATTATAATGGTGTTGTATAAAGGTAACATTATTTCATTTTAGACATTTTTCTAAGTAAGGTTGAGGATGCAGAATTACCTCGTTCATATGGGTAGAAGTATGTCTCACAATTATATACCTATTAAATAGGTAACCCACAAAAGCTCTTGATGTAATTACACCACAAGGAGTATGGACTAGAAAGAAACTAAAAGCCTCTCATATTTAAGTTTTTAGTTGCAAGAAATACATGCATGTCCAAATGAAGGAAAGGAATAAGTTTGATAAAAAAAAACCAATGAATGCATTTTGATGGACAAATTAAATATTTGAAAGCATATCGACTCCTTTATCTAAAAACTAAAGATACTTATAAATAGGGATGTAGTATTTGAAGAAAAAGGTGATATTAGTTCATTTTCCACATAGACATATAATACAAGCAATAGACCTATTAACTTTCTAGATGAAAATATTTATGATGGTTAATTAGAAGCTCTAACACTATCAACTAATATTCAATATATCCCTAAATGGTATATGAGTATAATTTGAGATGTAAAACTACATGGACCTCCAAACACATCATCTAAAGGATTGAGGACTTATAATATGGTTTGTGTAGAGGTAAATTTGGCCTTAATGAGCATAGTTTCAAAAACATTTGATCCCTCCACAATACTTGAATCCCTAGAGTCCAAACCTTGTAAAAATGTCATGGATGTATAATATCAATCTCTCATGAAAATTGACACATGGGATCTTGTTGATCTTCCACCAAGGAATAAACCTATCAAATGAAAATGGGTATTTAATACTAAATTCAAAGAAAATAGAAGTATGGATAAGAAAAAGTAAATAATTTTATCAAGTGTTATGCTTAGAAAAAATGTATAGACTATGAGGAGACTTTTTCTCCTACAACTAAGCTAAAGATAGTAAGAGTGATATTTGTAATGGATGCATAGTTTGGATGAAATATTAATCATGTGGACATTAAAATTTACTTATTAAATAGAGATTTATAGGAAGAGGTCTACATGACTCAACCATAAGGTTATGTCACACCATGGAAAGAGTAGAAAGTGTGTAAAATCATAAAATCTTTGTATGGTCTCAAACAGTCTCCTAGATCCTAGTATATAAAAATTTATGAGTATCTCATAAAGCATGGATTTTAGAAAAATACATATGATTTCAATCTCTACCTAAAAAATTAATGGGGAAGATTGTTATTATAGTTGTTTATGTCGATGATTTAGTCATCAATGGTAATTATGTGAATATGATTGATGCAATAAAGAATGATTTTAATCAATCATTTAACATGGCATATATCAAGCTAATACATTAATATATTGGCTTTCAAGTATGGATAAAAGGACACTACATATTCATGTCTCAAATGAAGTATACCAATACATTGCTCAATAGGTTTCAGATGATGGATTTTAAATGAATGGATACATTTATAGAGATATTAATTAAGCTATCTTACTTAGATCCATCACTACTATTAAATTCCACTCTTTATCATCAGTTGATTGGGAGTCTCATCTACCTCACATACACTAGGCTAGATATCATTTATTCTATTATCTATCTTTCTCATTTCATGTGGGAGCCAAAGGTAAGACATTGGAATAAAGGTAATTACGTATTATGATATATTATAGGAATAATGGATTATGTCATATCATATAAGTATAATGATATTTTTTTCCTAACATGTTATGCAAATGAAAATCATGCATGTTTAATTGATGAAAGAAAATCCACTTTTGGGTTTGTTGTCTTTTTGGGATCTAGTCCAACCTCATTAGGGATAAAGAATTAGATATTTATTTCTGATTATTTTACTAAGACAAAATATCACATTTTAGGAGGTATTGTTTGTGAGGCAATATGGCTACATTATATACTCACAGGATTAAGAATTCCACAAACTCATCCAAAAATTCTAAACTATCATATCAAGGTGTTCTTAAACTTATTTTCAATCCAATGTTTCATTAATGTATTTATTACATTGAAGTTCAAGTCCATTTCCTACATGAACATGTTCAAAAACATAATATCCATCTCCAGTATTTCCCCAATCAAGATCCATGTGTTGATGCTTTTACAAAATCACCTTCATGTGATAAGTTTGAGGCATTTATAAATTCTCTCTTGTACTCTCCAAACTATAATGAAATAAGGGGGGAATGTTAGAATAAATTAATTCATAGTTTATTATGTAACTGTGGTTTTTATCCTATAAAATAAGCAATGTAGTATTTATGTTAGTTTTTATTTTGCGTTAGTCATAGAATAATATTAGTAGATTACATAGTGCTTTTAGATTATTACTCACACTATTCTATAGGTTCTATTAGGAGTAATATTACTAATATAAATATTTATGTATAATTAATTATTCATTATCTAAATAAATCATCTTTGATTTTCACTTAGAATATACTCTCAACTAAATTAGATAGTAATGCTAAACATTTTTTTCATGTTCTGCATGATTTTATCCTATTCTAGGTGATTTTAGTCTGAGAAAATGATATAATGTCAATTCAGAATGTAAAATAAGATATATAAATTATTTATTTAGAAAACTTGACCACTATTTGAAGTTTTCAATATTTTGAAGGTAAAATAGAAGGGCCAAGAGGCAAACAAGGAAATAAAAGAAAAGGGAATAAAATAATGGATCAATTGATATCGCATACAAGAAAATATAAAAATAAGATGTATGAATATATAATCTATATACAATTAGATAATTATATTATAAGCCATATATCTAATCAAGGAGATGTATTTGTGTCGGTCTAGGATCATATGTGTTATTACCATAAAATATTTCCATGTTCATCTTACATATTAGTTGTATCATTCAACTCATATTCTACATAATCATTATCATACTCATTATCATCTTTTCAATCCTTAAATTTTGTTATGCCATTCTTGTTATCATGTGCATTTTTATCATTATGTTAATCATGATTATGGTAATCTTGATTATGTTATGTTAATCTTGATCATTTGTAGATAAATTGGGTTATCTTCTTGAAATTATGTTAATCATTATGAGGATAATGTATCTCATTATTAAATAGATAAAAATCATGTACTAATATTTGAAAAGTATGAAGAGAAGTATTTTCTTCTTTAATTTCTTCAATTGAAGATGTAACCATAATTTTTTTCCTATTGAACTTATATTTTTACTCTATGCATGAAATGGATATGATATTTGACTCCTTATAAACAATACTTGTATCATTAGACTTTCTAGGAACATATTTATTTAGAAATTCACTCATGAGAAATATTTTGACAAATCTACTTTCTTACTTACCTTAAATTTGTTCTTATAATTTCTCTTTTTGTAATGTCTATTGATGTGACTTGCATAAACTTTATTATTATAAAATTTTTGTTTTGAATCCATGTTTGTTTGTTTTTAAATATTTATGACACATTTTCCTTTAGAGATGCAATCATAATGTGAGTGGTCTTCTTGATTGATTGTTATTATAGGATAAAATCTATCATTTTTTTCTTAAGAGTTAAACAACTATATATATAATGCACATGCATTTTATGTTATCCAATATTTTATATACTTACAAGATGATTTGGAGGTAATTTAAACACTTTGTTTTAGATCATTTGTCTTCAAATTTCACTTAAAATATTAGTAGTCTTTTGTGCACTTTTTGAGTCACTAGTTATATATGTATTTTTTTTACCTTCGAATCTTGAGATGAATTCATTTTAAGAAAATAATTACTATGTACACATGTGTGTGTGTGTGTGTGCACGCGCGCGCGCGCGTGCGTGCGTGTGTGTGCATGCGTGCATGTGTGATTAAAACTAGAATACTCTTAATTATTTGTATATGTGATATTATGTTCAATTGATATTATATTTAAATTGAAATAATGATCTTGAATTTGTAATTTTTCTATTGGCTTACTTATAATGATGATTTGACCTTAAAGGTTTTCAAAAACACAAACCCTAGGTACTTATGATCAAATATACATGTAAACACCATCAATAGGATATTTGGGAGGAATAAAAGGTTGAGAAAGGACATTTTGAATACTCCATTAATGTGGTGACTTACCCCTTTAGTTGATAATATCCTATATTAGGAAATGCAATATAAGTCATGGATGAATAATGAGAATGGTATGGTAACTATTAAAACCTTGAAGTCTAGAAAGATAAATGAAAGGTCTCATAAATTACCTTTGTCACCTAATTATAATGTGTAATATTTATTATTGAATGAAATATTAATAAGTATCCATTATTGGGTGGGGTTGATTTTGATCACGATTTTTTAAAATTTAATTTTTTTTATTATTCTTGTTCATATTTAAAGCCTTATTTAAAAAAAATTAATAATGTTTTTACTTTATCCCACATATCATTTTTTTTGGATAAAATAAAATAAACAAAATTTAATGCCATAAACAATTTAAAAAGTGATATTATGTTTAACCCTAAATTGGATGTATAAATCCTAAATTGATGTCAATAGGGTTAAAAATATAGAAATAACAATGCACAAGGGTGATAATCAGATCTATAGTAGGAAAACTAAATGAAAAACTCATATATAAAGATACATTCAATTTATTATGTTTAGAAGAGTATAAATATATAAATTAAAAATAAATTATGGATGGAAATGATAGAAATAATATTATTCATTGTTTCTTATGCTAACATAGTGTTGGATCTTGTACATGTAGAAATAAGGTTGGAAGGAGACTCTAGAGTAGTCATCAGATTATAGATGTGATGCTTCCATAACTATAGACACTAACATCAACATGGGATAATTGTGTTGATGCTACTATTTGGGTTTGACACAAGTGTTATGTATAGAATATCTGCTAAAAATGGATGTGACCACTTAGATGCTTCTAGTTTTGTCTTTGTCTTCATTTTGATGCATTTAGATCTGTGCCATAGACTATTAATCATGAATTTTTAAAACTCTATTTATTAATATTCATTATGACATTGGGAAAAAATGGTTTAGTGTGAACATGGTGTCGATATGACCCTAAATATCCCTCTATCAATGACTATTACCTACACAAGCAATACTGCAAAGAGGACTATAGACTGATGTAGTTCTCCTCTAATTTTTTTATTGTGTGTGAATAATAAAATATATGTAAATAAATTATAATAGTGACCTAACTTATAACTTAAAAAAAGGGCTCTTGGGATGATCCTTTACTAATACAAACCTATAGATGTGTTGTACCTTTGGCTAGTAATGAAATAGGGAAGCTTTGTTCAATTTAATGATTGATAGATTGATTTAGATTAGTTATATTGGTCTATCTTGTTATTTTATAGTGAGTAATGAATGAGGTTTGATCTTGTATTTATATCAATCCCTTCAGATAAGTAACATTAAATCACTTTTATAAAACACCAACATATGTTTCATTTATAAATTGGATGATTTTAGGGAACCAGACACTTTTGTCAAGTTAAGACACTAATGTTGATGTTAATATATATCCCATACATTAATTAAAAAGGAGTAGGAAACTAGGTACATGTTCAAAACTTTTAGAGATGGAATATACATAAATTCTAAGCATTTTGTGTAAAATAGAAGGTTTGGGTGATCAACGTAAGACTAGTCAAACTAAGAGATAGGAAAAACAACATAAGATAGAGTAGATGTGAGACTTGTGGAAGTGAAAAGGGTCCAAAACTGATAAGAACAACTAAGGTCTATGTTTTCCAAGTCTATAAAATTGAGGTGATAAATAATCCATAAATATCATATACATCACCCCCTATAATCTAGTAATGAAATTACCAGTTTAAAGGAAATGAATGTGTACTTAGGTATATAGAACACAATTTGCCCTTGCATGTGCCAAAATTGAGTGCTTTGTTTATGACTGACCTAAAATTAAGATCATGTTAAAAAATATAATCAGTGCATATAATATTTTATTGAAAGTACTTTATAATAAATTAAAATTGTAAAAACAAGGTTTAGGATTACAACTATGTGTCAATGTAACCACCTTGCCTATTATCAAGTTTATTTGAAAAAGATATATCATTATAAGGATTTGAAATTTAGATTAGGAAAAATATAGATAATTCTTAAAAGTGCATATATCCAAAGAGATAGAGAGAGGGAGAGATGTTGGAAGGCACATGACCCCAACCTTGGAGCAAAAGAGAGTTTCTACATAGAAGATGAGATTAACTCAACCATGCAACCAAATGATACTTATAACTTGATGAGTGCGAGTGAACTAAGTCACTAAAACTATCAAACTAGTGAGGCTATATGATACTATGAAGTCTAACCTAAAAACATGGAAAGATTGAGTGATTTGATCACCTCAACCTTACAAAAAGGTTGAACCACCTACTATAGTATAGTATCCCAATATAGTTCATAAAATTCCAACTAGTGGGTGTTGATAGTCCTCGAGAATGGTCTAAAAATATAATCAGTGTATATAATATTTTATTGAAAGTACTTTATAATAAATTAAATTGTAAAAACAAGGTTTAGGATTACAACTATGTGTCAATGTAACCACCTTGCCTATTAGCAAGTTTATTTTAAAAATATATATCATTATAAGGATTTGAAATTTAGATTAGGAAAATTATAGATAATTCTTGAAAGTGCATATATCCAAAGAGATAGAGAGAGGGAGAGATGTTGGAAGGCACATGACCCCAACCTTGGAGCAAAAGAGAGTTTCTACATAGAAGATGAGATTAACTCAACGATGCAACCAAATGATACTTATAACTTGATGAGTGCGAGTGAACTAAGTCACTAAAACTATCAAACTAGTGAGGCTATATGATACTATGAAGTGTAACCTAAAAACATGGAAAGATTGAGTGATTTGATCACCTCAACCTTACCAAAAGGTTGATCCACCTACTATGGTATAGTATCCCAATATAGTTCATAAAATTCCAACTAGTGGGTGTTGATAGTCCTTGAGAATGGTCTAAAAATATAATCAGTGCATATAATATTTTATTTAAAGTACTTTATAATAAATTAAAATTTTAAAAAAAAGGTTTAGGATTACAACTATGTGTCAATGTAACCACCTTGCCTATTATCAAGTTTATTTGAAAAAGATATATCATTATAAGGATTTGAAATTTAGATTAGGAAAATTATAGATAATTCTTGAAAGTGCATATATCCAAAGAGATAGAGAGAGGGAGAGATGTTGGAAGGCACATGACCCCAACCTTTGAGCAAAAGAGAGTTTCTACATAGAAGATGAGATTAACTCAACCATGCAACCAAATGATACTTATAACTTGATGAGTGAGAGTGAACTAAGTCACTAAAACTATCAAACTAGTGAGGCTATATGATACTATGAAGTCTAACCTAAAAACATGGAAAGATTGAGTGATTTGATCACCTCAACCTTACCAAAAGGTTGAACCACCTACTATAGTATAGTATCTCAATATAGTTCATAAAATTCCAACTAGTGGGTGTTGATAGTCCTTGAGAATGGTCTAAAATTTGAAAACAATTTTAATTTTACAATATTAAACACACATTTCATACCATATGCACCTTATATGTCTCATGTTGAAACTATGTATATAAATGGTATGAATGTACATAATTTTTCCACAACTATGATTCTGAATCACATAACTTTTGGAAAATTGTGTAAGTGTGGAGAACATGTTTCAAAAGCATGTAACCACTATATATAGATAAATCTAAAAATTAATATAAGTAACAATATGGATAACATGTTTATGAGCCATGCCCCAACTTTAATCTAGAGATGTTGAATCCTAGATAGGTGTGGAAAATATGCTTCCAAAGCACATCCTCACTAAATCTAAAAAATGTGAATGTGTGGAATCCATGCCCATATGACATGGCCATACTTAATCTAAAAATTGATATAAGTACCATACATTGAATTAGTGTGGAGAACCTTCTTCCAAAACATACCCCCATTAAATCTTAAAATAATTTCAAGTGTGGAAAACATGCCTCTATGACATGCCCCCACTAATATCCCCACCCTTTGATGTTAGGTAAATATAGGAGCTGCTAGTTACCTCACTTCAAAAGAATAAGACAATTATATAATCTATTAATGTAATCATGTAGCATGTAGAAGTAACATGTCTAAGTATATATAGGCATTGAAGTGAATAGAATTAATGTGGTCATATGAAAGACTAAGATTAATGATAATGATCATGGTAACATCAAGATATCAATAACAAAATATCAACAAGTAAATAATCACACATAAAATAACACTCAAAATTAAGTCAAATAATAACGGTCCAAAGAGACCATAAAAAAGTGCCATGTTCAAATTTTGGAATGCAAATAGATACTGAGAAGGGGAGTGAGTCAGTATATCAATTAAAATTAGTCTTTTAATCCTTTTAAATCAAACTCAAAAGCATATGTAGATCAAAATATAAATGTAGACGTCATATAAACACAAATACACGACACCAGATTTATACATGGAAAAAACAAAGGGAAAAACCATGGTGAGAATAGTGACTAGAATATATTATTCTAATCCAACCTCACTATTTCAAGCTTCACTAGAAAACATCACTAGTTACATTTATGGACACCCATCCTAAGGAGACACCAATACTCTAATTTAAGAGCACCAACTCTAAAGAAGGACCCACTCCTTAATTTGATCACCTGCTCAAATTATGTGATGGAACCAACCTATTAGACTCTTCTATGGACCTATAACTCCAATTTATAAATTATATTCATACATGAATCCATATATTTATTACTTTTTATAGGTATAACCTGCACTGATCATGCTCTACACATTTTCTTTATACCTTTCTTTCTCTATGCTCCTCTTTATTCCTCTTTGGTATTGTGTTTGGATATTTATTTATTCGACACACTTCATTGCCTTCACCAACCACTCTAATTTATATTCAATTTGGCTCAATAGCAAAATGCAATTGTTTAACAACATTGTATTTGTCTTACATATCATATATATAAACAAATAACCTAGGAGTAAGCATCTTCTATGTGTTCACACTCTGACTATTAACTTATTATTCCAAGTTTGGAACCTAGTTCATTATAACTTGAATTTTAAGTTCCCATGTCTCAATTCTATTGGCCCATCAGTTACTCTTTCACCAAAATATCGACCTATTAGTGACTTATACAATGGCCAGAGCTAACCATGAAACCTTACAATAGATTCCATGCATCACGCTATAATTTTATGTCTATTTTATTATCTATAACATTTATTAGACTCAAATTCTAATGAATATGCTCTTTAATGTATATTTGATTAGTTATATTAATCAATCTCATTGGCGATGTCAAGATTTATGGAATATACACAAGTTCCTGCATGTTCCTATAACTAACTGTTTATCTATACATGACTTTAAATGTCAATCATTGATCATACCTTTGGTGCCATGATCCAATAGTTTATATTCAATTAGTTCAACCTTAAAACACATCCATTTTATCACCTTTTGATATGATCACTCTATCGATTATATCTTTTTATGATTTTAACTTTAGATTTGTTGAGATGTTAAACATCAAGCTCTTTATTCCATCAAAGTTCATTGACTCCATTGGATCTTTATCATCCAATATTTTATGTGTCATTTGATCCATGAAGATGCACATCCTTTACCTTGACTTGGTTGTTAAACATTGACACTTTGACCTCATCTTTTATCTTCCTATATCTTTGGATCACTTCCACTCCATTGAACTTCATGAACCTACTCAGTCTTTAACTTGTCATTATGTTGATAAACAATGAGCACTTTATAGCATTTGATTCTATTTTATCTATTATATCTCCTTTACATGATCATTTATGCACCATCAAATCTTATGAAAAACCTAATATTTATGTCAGTCTAGCTCTTTAGGATATAACACTTGGTGTAAACACGTGCCTTCTATACATAGCTATAAGTTCCTACTATTGAGACATATAAAATCCTCACATTAATCCTTTGTTTTTTAGATTCATGTTTTTAGGACACTTGGAATTAGTGCATTCATTCAAAGGGACCTTTGACATTTTTACTTCATCAAATTCTACTATATCTTCAATGTTTGATTGAGCATGAGTTGTTTGATCTTCTAACTAGCTCGATCATTAACTCTAGCAAGCTTATGCTCATTAGGTCTCTATCTTAAAATCTCTATGATGTGACACTTATCACTTCCATGCTCATTTAGGGCTCCTTTTGACAATTTGCTTTGATTTGATCCATTAGATATTTTATGTATGATGAAACATAGGTTTTTTTATCAAACTAGGATAAATATTAAGTCTTAGACTTAGGAAAATATAAAGTCCTTTGATCATTGCTCAGAGATGGTAATTACAAGGTCAAGGGGTTGGTTTCTTAATGATGAAAAAGTATTAAATTATAACTTAAGCTACTGGTTCTAGGATATACCATGTCCACATTAAAATAGAACTTTGCTTGTTGATGCCATGGCTAAACCCTTAGGGTTTTAATGAGAAACCCTATCCAGATTGAGAGATAAATAAATTAATTCTGAGCTCATTTCTTCTCCTCTAAAATTGTAGACCATATTTTTATAATGTACATGAAAAACCCATAATAGATCTTCTATCTATTTTGACTTCAAACATCCATAAATGGTCTCTATATAAACATAACAACTTTGCATAGTGTAACTATGAAACATGCTCTTATCTTCATCAATCCTATCTGATCCTTTTGACATCAATGATAATCATATTGCCAACAACCTCCCCCTTTGAGATTGATGGAAAACTAAATGTTTTGATGCAAACATAATGTTTTGATTTTATAATAATTTGATCATTCTCTAGCATTAGCTTCTAATGAATATGAACTAAATCTATTCATACCAAAATTACTCCCCCTTAGGCAATGACATATTTTCCTAAACTCATCTTGGACACTTGATCTACTCTTCCAAAATTTTATAGAGAGCATTTGCACTTTTTTCTCCCCCTTTGACATCGATGTAAAAGGGAATACTTCTCACTCTTTGTCCACAGTGTTCTCCCCCTTTATTAGATATAAGAGTTTGTCTAAGAATCTTTAAATTTTAACTCATTAATAAATTTTACAAGTATAAATGCCTACTTTGAATTTTTTCTCTTCTTCTAGGGATAAAAAAAGCTTCCATGAGATCCCCCCTAGACTCATGCCCTATCACTAGTGATTAAGTGATGTGGTGTAGGAGCCACTCCTCCCAACTTCTATCTCAAATATTTAAATTGTTCCTTGGGAAGTAGTTTGGTGAATATGTCTACAATCTGATCCTTAGTTGGAACATATTCCATTGTGACCTCTTGATCTACAACCCTCTCTCTTAAGAAGTTATAATTGATTGACATGTGCTTCATTCTACCATGCATCATTAAATTCTTTGATATATTTATTGCACTTGAATTATCAAAAATAATAAAAATAGGTGGATTGTACTCAACCATGATGTCCTTGAGTGTTTTCTTTATCCATAGGACTTGAGTACAACATTCCACTACTTCTACATACTCTGCCTCTATTGTAGATAGAGTAATTGACTCTTGATTTTTGCTTAGCCATGAAATAAGTTTGTTTCCAAAGAAAAATGCACAACAATTAGTGCTTCTTCTATCATCCACACTTCTGCCCAATCAACATTTGTATATGTTGTCAAAGTGAAATATTTACTTGTAGGGTACCACAAGCCATAGTCAATTGTGTTATTGATGTATCTAAAGATTATTTTCACTGCATTAACATGTGACTCTTTAAGAGTATCCTAAAATCTAGTAACCATGCACACTTATTGCATGATATCTAGTCTTGATATAGTTAGGTATAGCAAGCTACCTATCATTGATCTATATATAGTCTAATTTGCATCAAGTGAATCATCCTCTTTTGTTAACTTGCATCCAATAATACTAATTGGTTTTCTATCTTCCATTCCAAATTTATTGATCATCTCATTTGCATACTTCCTTTGGGATATGAATATCCCTTTATCATATTATGCTATTTTTAAACCATGGAAGAAATAAAGTTATCCTAGCATAGACATCTCAAATTCACTTTGCATTTATGTAGAAAATTATTTACACATTTTGTTATTACTACCACCAAATATGATGTCATCTAAAGAAATAAAAATAATTAACATATGCTCACCTTCTGATTTGAAGTATAGATTATTGTTTACACATCCTTTATTGAAACCTTGTTGTTGACATTCTTGGTCCAATCTTGAATACCATGCTCTAGGTGCTTGTTTTAGACCATACAGTGCTTTCTTCATTCTGCACACATAATATTTTTCATCTAACAACTGAAAACCTTATGTTTGTACAATATAGACTTCCTCTTCTAGGTTCCCATTCAATAAAGTAGACTCTACATCCATTTGATAGACTTTGAACTTATTGTAAATAGAGAATGCTAGAAACATTCTTATAGCTTCCAATATAGAAACTAAAGAAAATGTTTCCTCAAAGTCTATGCCTTCTACTTATGAATATCCCTTGGACACCAATCTCACTTTATTTCTTATAACATCTCCATCCTCATTGATCTTGTTTCTATAGACCCATTTTTTTTCTATCACATTATTGTTTGAGGGTCTTGGAACTAATTTCCATGTTTTGTTATTTTCTATTTGTCTTAGTTATTCTTCCATGTATTTTAGACAATTATCATCATTGTTGGATTTAATGTATCACTTAGGGTCAATTTAAGAAATTAGAGAAAAACTTAATTTCTCCTTGTTCATTGCAACTTTCTCCTTGTCTGAAGTCCTTTGTTCTTATAGCCAATTATTTGCTCTTTAAGATGATCCTTTTGAAAAAATATTGGAGGTGTTTTTTTATTTTTTGCCTTAGCCTTTTCACTATCTAATTATTCTTCAAGATCTAGCTCTTCATTACTAGTTTCCTTGTCAGGATTAACATGTTTTATGCCTTGTTCAACCTTGACATTTATGCTCTCCACCATATTTTGTAGCCTCTTATTGTAACACACATAGGCTTTTATTTGAGTGGAATAACTGAGAAATATTACTTCATCACATCTTGATTCAAAGCTTCTTAGTTTGTCCTCTTTTCTTCTAATGTAGCATTAACCTCCAAACACTTTGAAGTAGTTAATAGAGGTAGGCTTTCCATACCATAGATCATAGGGAGTTTTGTCACTATTTACCCTTAGTTAAACTTTGTCTAAGATGTATAATACTATTTGGACTACTTCTCTCCAATATCCATCAAGTAACTTGGCCTCCTTTAACATTTTTTTGGCTATTTCCTTGATTTCTCTATTATTTCTCTCAACAACTCCATTTTGTTGTGGAGTCTTTGCTATAGAGTAGTGAATTTTAATCTCATACTTCTCATAATACTCTATGAATTAATTTGAGGTGAATTATTCACCTTTATCAGATCATAAGCATTTGATTTTTCTTCCAATCTCATTTTTCACCATGGATCTAAAGATCTTAAATCTCTTAAGGGCTTGAGATTTGTCTTTCAAAAAGGTTACCCATGTCATTCTTGAGTAGTCATCTAAAAATAACATGAAGTAATGCTCTCCTTTAGATCCTTTTATTTTGGTAGAACCACAAAGATCAATATGAACTAATTGTAGAGGCTTTGTAGTTGCATACTCCTTTGTTTGAAATATGACCCTTGTCTACTTGCCTAGTTGACATTCTTTGGAAGTAGTATCTGCAAGTTTGGTTATCTTGGGCATGTGTCTTACACACTTATTTGAGCTCACTTTGACTATCTTATCAAATTTTACATGATCCATTCTCCTATGCCACCACCAAATCTCATCAATCTTTCCTATCAAGCAATTATTACCATTCACTTCAATAAGATTGTAGATATTGCTCTTAGTTCTTTTCCCTTCTGCAACTATTTTTCTAGATCTCTTTAGCTTAAATACTTCTACATAAAACATGACCTTATATCCATTTCACAAATTTTGTTGACACTTATCAATTTATGCTTCAGTCCTTCAACATAAAGGACTTCGTGTGTAGGAAGTTTACCATCTATATTCAAGGTTGATTTACCTTTAATATTTACTTATATGTTATTTCCATAGTTGATAGATCCTTCCTTTAATTTGATCAATTTGGTGAAATTTATCTTGTCATAAGTCATATCCTTTGAGTAGCCACTATATATCACCCATAAATTCTTCTCCTTGGCATGGAATGTAGTCTAAGAAATCATGGATTGATTTTTCACTCTCCACACATCTTTGGGTTTCTTATTTAGCTTCTTTTCAAAAAAATTTGAACCTCTGTTCACACTTGGAGGCATGTATTTCTTTCCATTATATATTTTTGATCTTAAAAACCTAGTTCTATAATGTTTAGATATGTGACCAAAGTTATTGCAATTGTATCACATTATATTTGTATTTACCAAGGGTGCAAATGAATTTTGGATTACAAAACTGATTTTACTTGTAGTTACTACTCTATAATTAATATTCTTATCACCAAAATTATTATAGCTATAAAAATAACCATAAAAATATGTTGAATACTTTGTCATATCATTTATTAGTGCAACATGAGGAATTATTCTAAGTTGTGGCTTCTTCAAGTTTCTTACATTGGTGTATCCATCATAATCAGCTACCTTTATCTTCTTATTTTCTTCAAGCTTCTTTTCAAGGTAAAACTTCTTTATATTAGATTTATTTTAATCTTTCTTTATGTCCTTTCTATATTTCTCTTTCTTTTCTCTTGATTTTATTTATAATTTGAATTTTTCATATAGCTTAGTAGTTGTACTAGTTGAGGAACTTTTTCCCTTCTCATAACCAAGACCTGATATTTCTTTTGAGGGATTTTGAGGGTTATTTAATTCATCAAGAATATTTTATCATCATGTCAACTTTATAATTTTATTTAGTTGACCTTTGTATTTTTCAAGTTCTTTTTTCAAACACATTATTTCTACTCCAAGCTTCACACATTCATCATATTTAAATAGTAGTTCCATTTTAACTACATATTCTATTATTTTATCCTCTTCAACTTGTGTCTTTAGGCTAATCACCATCTGGTAAGATTTCTCAAGACTTTTAGACATTTTTTCAATTTCCTTTTGTCCAAACTTCTTCTACCTTAAGTTCTCTTTTCTCAGCTTATCAATCTCATCTAGAGCACAAATGAGTTCACACTCAAGGTCCACTTCTCCTTCTTCTTCATCTGAGTCTTCAACTTCATATTGATCTAGATTTATATAAGTTGATCCTACAGCCATGAACATGGATTAATTTCCCTTAGCCATAAAAACATGGTCATGATCACCATTTAAACTATCATTGTCTTCCATTGAGGCCATGTCTTCTTTTATGTATCAAAATTTCTTGTTCTTAAATAAGTTCTTCTTGGTATAGTAGGTTTTTACCTTTTTTATAATCTCTACTTGCTCTGAGATATCCTTTTTATTATGAGGGCATTTAGTAAAATACTATTTTACTTTACCATAGTTAAATAATTTGAAGGTTAACTTACCTCTATACTTTTCAGATCATCTCTTTAGTCTTATTATAAGTTAGCTTCTTCTTCATTAATCTCCTTAGATTTAGATGTTGATGTTTCTTCTTTTACGTACTTGGCTACTTTAAATTTAGCTTCTCTCTTCAAGGTGTTTGTCTCTCTCTTTCTCATCTCATAAGCTGTGAAGGTCCCATGTAACTCATAAACAATGAGTTTATCTATATCTCTTGATAATTTTATTAAAAAGATTTTATAATTGTATCATGATGGAAAATATATTAAAACCTTTTTGACAATGATTGACTCTTTCATTTATTCTCTAAGGCCTCTAATTGCATTGACTATTTCATCTACCCTGAGGAGGTAGTCTTCAATATTTTATTCTTGACTCATCTCAAGACTCTAAAACTTGGATTTATAAGTTTGTGACTTGGCATGATTTACCTTGTCATCTCCTTCAAATATTATCTTTAGTTTGTTCCATATTTATTGATCATTTTAGCACTACATCACTTTGACAAACTCTAAGTTTGAAAGTGCACAAAGTATAGGATTTTTTGCCTTAGCATTGCTCTCATATGCCTTCTTGGTAGCTTGATTAGTAGGAGTTATAGTAGGGGATATATATATATTTACCATAGACATCCATACATCAAACCCTAATAAAGATATATATGATTTCATTCTTATGCTCCATAATGCATAGTTAAATCTATTAAAGAGAGTTGTTTTATTTGATGAAGATACTTCTTGACTAGCCATTGTGTTCACTATTCTAATATCTACCTAAGTTAATTAAGCTTCTCCTAAGGAAACCTAGGCTCTGATACCAATTTTTGGATCACAACTAGATACTGAGAAGGGGGTGAATCAATATATCAATTAAAACTAGTCTTTTAATCTTTCTAAATAAAACCCAAAAGCATATGCATATCAAAATATAAATACAGAGGTCATACAAGAATAAATACACATGACAAAAGATTTATATGTGGAAAAATGAAAGGAAAAAACCATGATGAGAAGAACTAATAGAATCTATTGTTCTTATCCAACCTCATAGTTCAAAGCCTCACTGGAAAACCTCACTAGTAACATTTAAGGACACCCATCCTAAAGAGACACCAATCCATTAATTTAAGATCACCAACTCTAAAAAATCACCCAATCCCTAATTTGAGCATCCACTTAGATTCTCTAATAGTACCAACCTATTAGACTCTTTTATGGATCGACAAATCTAATTAACAAATTAGATTCATACATGAATCTAGATCTTTATTCTTTGTTACAGGTCTAATCTACAATTGATCATGCTCTGCACATTCTCTTTGTGCCTTTGTTCCTTTTTTCTCCTCTTTGGTCTTATGTTTGGATGTTTATTTATTCAACATACTTCATTGCCTTCACCAGTAACTCTACTCTATATTCAATTTGGCTTAATATAAAAATGTAATTATTTAGCAACATTTTATTTCTCCTAGATATCATATATATATAAATGATCTAGGGTTCCACATCTTCTATGTGTTCACACTTGAACTATTAACTTTTATTCCAATTTTGGACTCTAGTTTATTATGACTTGAACTGTAAGTTCTCACGTCTCAATTCTTTTGGCCCACTAGTTGCTATTACACCAAAGGATCGACTTGTTAGTGCCTTATACTATAACTAGAACTAACTATGACACCTTGTAATAGATTCCATGTATCACACCATAATATTAGGTCTCTTTTATTATATATAGCATTTGTTAAGTTCATGTTTTGATGCATAGTCTCTTTAATGTAGATTTTATCAGTTACATCGATCATTATCATTGGTTATGTCAAGATTTATGGCTTATACACAAGTTCCTACAACTAACCTTTTATCTAAACATTAATTTAAATTTTAGTCATTGATATTACCTTTAGCACCATGAGATAATGGTATTTATTCAATTAGCTCAAATTAAAAATGTGTCCATTCAATCACCTTCTAATAGGCCATACTATCTATTAGATCTTTGTATGCTTCCAACTTTTATCTTTGTCAAGACATTAAAAATCAAACTATTTATTCCATATAAGTCCAATTACTCCATTAGATCTTTCTCATCTAAGATTTTACATGTCATTCAATATCTAAAGATGCATGTCCTTTATCTTGACTTGGTCACTAAACTTTGACACTTTGACCTCATCTCATAGCTTCTTATATCTTTATATCTCTTCTACTCCATCAATCTTCTTAAACCTACTTGGTCTTTAAATTTTCAATGTGTTGATAAACATCAAGTGATTTATAGAATTTGAGTCTATTCACTCTATTGAATCTCCTTTGCATGATCATTCATGCACTATTATATCTTATGACAAGCCCAATCTTTATGTCAGTCCAAACCATGATTATATGACACTTGGCATAAGTGCATTCCTTCTATACATAATTGGTAGTTCCTATTATTGAGACATTTAGCATCCTCACATTGGTCCTTTGTCTATCAGACTCATGTGATTATGACACTTAAAATTAGCATGTTCACTTGAAGGGACCTTTGACACTTTCACTTCATCATTATCCATTGGATTTTCAATGTCTGATTAAGTGTGAGCCATTTTATCTTCCAATAAGCTTGATCATTAACTATGACAAGCTTACACTCATTGGGTCTTTGTCTGACAAGATCAGTGAATGTGACACTTTTCAATTACATGCTCACTTGGGGCTCCTTTTGACAATTTGACCTTTCTTTGTTCCATTGAATCATTTGCATAAAATGAAGCATAACTCATTGATCAAGCTGGGAAAAATATTAAGTCTTAAACATAGGAAAATATAAAGTCATTTGGTCATTACTCAGAGCCAATAATTGTAAGGTTGAGGGGCTAGTTTCTTAATGATGAAAATGCTTAAGTTATAAATTAAGCTATTGCTTCCTAGATATACCAAGTCAACATTAGAATATATATTTTTTTGTTGATGCTATGGACAAAACCTTAGGGTTTAACTGAGAAATCCTATGCAATTTGAGAGATAAATAAATTAATGTTGATCTCATTCCTTATCCTCTAAAAATGTAGACCATATTTCTATAATGTACAATTATAACCCATAACGGATCTTCTATATATTTTTATTTTAAACTCCATAAATGGTCTCTATAAAAGCATGACAACTTTGCACAGTGCAACTATAAAACATACTCTTCTCTCCATCAATCCTACTTGATGATTTTGACATCAATTATAATCATATTACCAACATAAAATGCATCATAATCAAAGGGAAATGAATTCAAATGTCCACAAAAGAAAAAATGGCATATTAAAATGTCCATACAACAAATAGTGACATATGACAATTTTAATTAAAGTATAAATATGCATGGGGGTGGAAAGTATAAGAGCATATTCAAATGTTTGAGCAAAGAATACAATAGTAATATAAGAGACTCAAGACAGTGTTATATATCAAGATAGAACCCAATAGAGATTAGATTTATCAAGTTTGACTCATACCTAGACTAACATGGGAATGATCTAAGGCCATGGGATGCCTATATCTAGATTAGGCATCTAGATTTTTATGAGGCTAGCTCCTCTGATTATATCACTATTCACTACTTACTAAAATATTGATTGTTGGGATGAAAATGGAAAGGGATAAACTAAAAATGAAACCTACTTTATCTTTGGTGATGCATTAGAATAAATGTTTATCCTTTGAAAGCTTTGAATATAAGGCACACATATGGATCGAAAGGAAACTCTATAGAGTAGTCATAAACATTAGTGTTTCAAAGGATTGAAATATTATTTGTAGATCTAACGTATGTGCATGAATCTCTCTAAATAAAATACATACAAATAATCTTTAGTGTAATTTCTATTCTTAGCTCTTCCGTTGACTTGTTGAAGATGAAATTATAGTAGTAGGTGAGGAAAGGACCTATAAAAGATGATAATTTTCACACTTATATGAAAATACACAATCAAAAATACATAATACCACCATAAAATAATTTTTAAATAAAAATCTTTATTGATTTTATGATGCAAGTTACAATTTTTGTATCTCTCCATATACTAGCTTCAGGGATCCTTAAAATGGTTCCAAGAGCCTACATATATAGCCCAAAAAAAATACCCTAGCCAAGATAATGGCATAAAAAATAGGAGATGAGGTCAAATACAAATAAAACCCATTATATTTCATCTATAAAATTCATTAAAAGTCCTTTAGACTTGCCTTCATCTTGAAAAAAACCATGCATGAAGCACCTTTTGGCTTAGAAAGGAAGGTTGTGAGCCATTGTTGAGTAGGCAAACCCTTGCATGAAAAACTACACCCATAATTGATTGTTAAATAAATATTGAAGTGTTTGAATAAATTTTACTTCATGAAAACAAAGGAATATACATGATAGTATTTACACATTCAATTGAGAATGATTTGGTGCTTGATGACTGGTTAACTCCACTTTAGCCTTCCCATGCATGATCAGGTACTTAATGACTAAAATTACATGAAAATATCCATGAAAAAAGCATATGAATAGTGTGTAAAATCAATTTTAACTCCAATATAGGCACTTCAATGTCAAATTAAAACTTGATCTACTATAAGGACAAAGTCTTCACATACATGGACTTGACAAAGCTATGACTATCTGATTTAAATGGATACAAGTACTTGTATGTTGAGTAAATGACCACGTTGACTATTAACACATTCTTATAAGATAAAAAATATTTCCCTACCTCAAAATATAAACATATTCTTTCTTGATAGATGATATTTGGTCAAGCTTTAATGGTGATAGGTAAACTTGTAGAGCTTGCTTCCTATTCAATCCAAGTCACTTTTATTTTCCATTAGATTTCAAATTTTAATTTTAATCACCAATATTGATTTAGGATTATTGATCATTACACTTATCAACTCTTCATTTAGTCTCAAAGTCTTACTATTAGTCTCATCTAACCCCATGCTTGTTCCATGTGGTAGATTCTTATTCATTCCTAGGCTTGTTCACTTTTAACCTCATGCACAACATTGATCTCCTTGTTTTGATTGAACACATATCATTGATATCCTTCTAATTGATTGAATTTACACTATTGATTTGATTTTTTACCTATATTATTCCACTTTTCAGCTCCTCACTCAATCTTGAGATCATTTGACCTTTTGATTTGATGCTCACCATTGGATCTTGATTTCATGATTAAAAGTAAACCATTGGATCTTTGAGACCCACTGGACTTATCAATAATTGTGTGTCATAGATCATCTACCCAATCTCCTAAGATATTGACAACTATCACATCCACATTCAACCTATGAATATTTAAATTTAAAGGGCTATTTTTCATATCTTTAACCTAACATTCTCATGCACATCCAAGTTTATTAGTTCAAATTTAAATGCTTGTAACTTGAGATAACAAGATCATCAAGTCATGAAATTTGTAGAGAATGATTTAGGAACGAAGGAATTCATTTAAATTAATTTCCTTTTCTCTATAATAATAGTAATTAAGTGTAATTATTAAATACATTATCAGCTTGATTTGTTTATACCTACATGATGTACATATGACAATCTAGCTTCTCAAGGCATATGTTAGTTATTTTTCCTTAAACAAAGACACTATGAGTCATATAAAATCAAGATAAAGAAGTGATCATCAAAGATTAAAATGATAGGGGTTAAAATTTGGATTGTGAGGCCAAAATGTTAACATTTTTGGTGACTCATAGGGGTTGACCTACATATTGGTCAAGGAAAAGCAAAAACTCTAGTAAAAATAGGCTTGAACTATATAAAAGTTTTTGGAAAACATGTAGACACATAAACACAATAGAAAAATTAACACAAACAAAAAAAATTTCACTTGTGCACTTAGAAGAAACAACCATAATAGACTAAAAATTACAACAACTACTTACAACATGTGCACATGTGCACTTAGAGGAATGAAACTATGACTATGTACAAAGGAGTATATCTGTTAATAGTAGTAATTGAGAACATACCATTCACAGTAATGGAAAGTTACTATCCACTCAATATGGATAATTATAAATCATTCATTTCCTTATAATTAGTGATAATATAAGGTCCACTCCAAAGGCTATCAAATTTGTAGTGCTTACCTAGATTTTCACATTCTTCATCCCATTTGAGTACTATATCTCCTTGTTATAATATATTTGATAAAGATATTTTGTCAAAAGTTTTATTGAATTACTACTAGTTGACCATATGGTATGCATGGAATCATCTCTTATCTCCTTCAATTCTCTTAATTCATTCACCTTAACCTCCATTACATCACTTTCTAGAAGCCATAGCTAGTGTGCAAGCTCCGAATATGAAATCTCAAATGAGATAGAAATAATTGCTTATCTTCCATAAAATAAGATATAATGTGAATGACCAATGGCCTTATTAGGATGATCCTATTAGCCCATAAATTAGTCTTCATCTTTGTATGCCAAGATCTTTGATTATCTTCTAGTGTTCTTTTGATGATTCGAATCAGGTTCTTGTTAGTGGACTTAGCTAGTCCATTACCCTGTGGATAGTAATTTGATGAAGATGTCAGATAAATACCTTGCTCAAGATCCCACTCATGTACCTTTTCACTAATGAATGCTAAATCATTCTCTGATATTATAGTGGAAGGTAATCCAAAATAGGTGACTAGACTTTCATAGAACTCAAGTACAAAGTTCTCATTTGCCTTCTTCAAAGGCATTGGTTCCACCCACCTGGTGAAATAATTTATAGCTATCAATACCCACTTATGACTGAAACTAGATGGAGGATGTATCATTTGAATGAAGTCTAAACCCCATTGCATGAAAGGCTTCTCAACTTGAATAGTCTTGAGTGGCATAATAACTAGTCTTTATTTTCATATAAATATTACACACTTTGAACACTTCCTAACCCATGTATGTGTATCACTAAATAAATTATGACAAAATTAATTATATCTAAATTTTTTTTATCTATGGTCTTGGGTAAAAAAATGGCCTCCAAAAGGACTATCATGAAATTTCTCAAAAATCTTGTCAAATTGATGAGTTTCAACACACGTTAAAAACATACCTCCAATATCCTTTTTGAAAATTATTCCATCAATTAGAATGTATGATACTGATTTCAGCCTAAAATGCCCTTTCCTTGATGCATCTAAACCCATTTGACATTCTCATTTTTGAAGGAATCTAGCAATGTCTTATGTCTATCTGGATGGAGAAGATGTTTTAGCTTCTCGTTCGGTGTCTTGAATTATCAATACCTTCTCTTTTTCATCTTTCACACTTCAATGTAAAATTCAATCTTAATATACTTTAAGGACAAGTTATTCATATACATGGACCTGATAGAGATATGATTGTCTATTTTAAGTTGATACAAGTACTTGTATGTTGAGTAAATGACCATGTCAACTATTAAGACATTTTTCCAAGATCACACATCTTCCCTTACCTCAAAATATAAGCATAGGTCTTTTTGATAGATAGTATTTGGTAAATATTTAATGGTGATAGGTAAACCTATATATCTTGCTTCCTATTCAACCCAAGTCACTTTTTGCCATTGTCTTTCAACTTTTAATTCTAACCACTGATATTAATCTGGGCTTCTCAATAATGACGCTTGTCATCTCTTCATTTATTCTCAAGATCTTACTATCAGTATCATCTAACTTGATGTTTGTGCCACATGGTATCTTCTCATTCATTCATTAGATTTTTAAATATTAACCTCATGTGCACCATCAATCTCCTTGGTTTAATTGAACACGTCTCATCAATATCATTCTACTTGATTGAATGTGCATTATTTAACTACTTGTTTACCTATATCATGCCACTTTTCATATCCTCGCTCAATCCGAGGATCCTTTGAAATTTTGAATTGATTCTCACCATTAGATCTTGATATCATGATTAGAATCACACCATTGGATCTTTGAGGTCCACTAGGTTTACTAGTCATTGTGTGCCATAGATCATCTACCCAATCTCCCAAAATCTTGATACCTATAAAATCCACATTCATGAACCCAAAAGCTAAAAAGAATAAGAAAATTACCAATAGGCCAAGTTATTTACACAATAATCATAATTGATTCATATTGATTTCTTGACATAATTACAAACCCACACCATGTTTAAATAAGCCTCAACTCAAAATTTAGAGTTTACATGCAAAATTAAAAAAAAAACTAAAATCTAAAAATAAACGCCTATTTTTTAAAAATCTCAAAATATCTCAAAAATATCTCAAAATATCCTAAACACTATAATTATACTATGGGATGAAATATAACTAAATTTTATGTCTGGTTCTAAAAACATACTATTTCTAAAAATAGAAAAAACCCTAAAAAATCATTACATCACAATTTTAGACCCTCAAACGATCACATATGGCCTCCAAAAAATATCAAAAAAATTCCTAAGTAGGTATAAATACCTAGGGAAAGTAACATACTTTTTGATACAGTTGTTTTGGCATGTGGAAGAGGTCAAATGGAGCTATGGGTCAAAAGTTATGGCCTCTAGAAGGTTGCCCTATTTCTTTTGTATCATTCTCCTCTAGTTTCCACTTTTCCTTGTCAATATTCTTCAGCTCCCATTTTATAATCAAATTGTTCTCTTCTTGCTACAATCCTTCCCACTACACCAAATACCTATTATAATTCCCTTGTCTTGTGTTCATTGTCTTCATATCTAAAACCTGCACTATTTTTTCTTTTTTCTTCTTTGGAACCTACTACTCCTAATTTAATTCTTCATCTTCATCATCCTCACCATCTTCTCCATGGAATTCATATAAATTTTAAATTTTAAATATTAGAGATATATCAAAATTCTATTATAAACTCACCTCATATGCATTATCATTGATTTTATTCATAATTTTGCATGGTTCCATTTTCTTGTATTTCAACTTATTGTATGTGCCTTTTGGAAATATCTATTTCCTCAAGTAAACCATTATCGACTCTCCTTATTTAGATACTTTATATATTCTTCTAACATATACTACTACTTTATATTTCTCATTAATTTCCTGTAACTTTCTTCTTACTCCTTACAATTGTTGTATATTATCTGCAAATGCTTCTACATCATCACTAATTAAATCTACAATTGGCAATTATATCAAATCTAAAATACCCATAGGATTTCTCCCATAAATAATTTGAAAATGTGACTTTCCTGTTGATCTATTCACTAAACTATTATATGCAAACTCAGCTTATGGTAAAGCCAAGTCCCATTACTTTGGCTTCTATCCCATTATGCATCTCAATAAATTTCCCAAGATCCTATTTAGAAATTCTTTGTGTTCATCTATTTTTGGGTGATATGCACTACTAAATTATAACATATTACACATATTCTACCAAAAATTCCTCCAAAAATGACTTAGAAATTTTGTATCCCTATCTGAAGTAATAGTTTTTAGAACACCATGCAATCTCATAATATCCATAAAAAATAATTTTGCAACTCTAGTGGCATCATTGGTTTTCATACATGCAATGAACTGACACATTTTAGAAAATATGCCTACAACAACAAAAATTGAATTTTAACCTCTCTATGTGTTTGGCAATCCCAACACAAAATCCATAATCAAATATATCCATGGTCCTCTTGGAACTAGTAATACCATGTAAAGTCCAGTATTCTATGCATGTCCTTTAGCCACCTAACATATTTTGCACCTTGAAACATAATTTTTCACATCTCTCTTCATCTTTGTCCAAAAATACTTTTCCTCCAAATATATTGTCTTTATTTTACCAAAATTTCCAACGAAACCACCACTATGTATTCTCTTAATATATTATCTCACAGAGACCCAGCTAGAATACATAATTGTTTTCCTTTGAAGAGATAACCTTCTTGTATAACATACTCATCATGAACAATATCTATCCCACCCATTAATGGATTCATACACTATTCAACTATCTTGAAAAAATATGGATCAGTATCATATAGTTCTTTAATAACATCAAATCCAACTACTTCACTCACCATAGTAGTTAATAATGTTACCCTCCTACTCAATGCATTAGTTACTTGATTTTGTTTACCTGATTTATGTTTCAACATAAAAGTATACCCTTGAAAGAAAGAAACCCACTTTGTATGCCTACTATTCAACTTCTTTTGTGTATTCACATACTTCAAAGCCTCATGATATGTAAATAATATAAACTCCTTAGGCACCAATAATGCCTCCAATGTCTTAATGCTTGTACAATTGCATAAAGTTTAACATCATAAGTAGAATAATTTTTTCTTACCTCATTCAATTTCTCACTAAAATATGCTATTGGCTTTCCTTCTTGACTCATCACAACACCAATTCCCACAAATGAAGCATCATAATCAACCTCAAACACTTTGTTAAAATCTGGTAATGCTAAAATTGGCCTTTCTATAATCTTCTTCTTCAAAATTTCAAAACTTTTTATGGCTGCTCTAGTCCATTCAAATTCCTTCCCTCTCATGCAATCTGTTATTGGTGCCACAATACTACTAAATTTTTAAATAAATTTTCTATAAAAATTTGCTAAACCATGGAAAATTCTTACCTCTATAATGATTTGTCGAATAGGCCACTCAACAATCACCTTTATCTTTTCTTCATCCATTTTTACACCATCTGTTGAAACTATGAATCCCAAAAATACCAAACTATTCTGCATAAACCTACACTTCTTCAAATTTGCATATAACTTATTTCTTAACAAATCCATTAGCATTCTCAAAGTTTGTAAGTGTTCTTATTTAGCCTTACTGAATATCAAAATATCATCAAAACAAACAACCACAAACTTATCAATATATTCTTGTAGCACTATATTCATCACCCTCATAAATGTGCTAGGTGCATTAGATCATCTGAACGCCATCACCATCCACTCATATAATCCATCCCTAGTCTTTAATTTAATTTTCCACTCATCTCCTTCATATTTCAAATCTGATAATAGCCACTCCTTAGATCAATCTTGGTAAAATATTTTGCTCCTACAAGCACATCCATCATTTTTTCTAAATGAGGTATAGGAAATCTATACTTTATTGTAATTTTATTGATTACTCTGCTATCCACACACATTATCCATCCTCCATCTTTATTTGGATTTATCAATGTTGGTGTTTCACATGGACTCATACTCTCCCTTATCACTTTCTTCCTTAGTAATTTAATAACTTGTTTATTTAATTCTACATGTTCTATTGGACTCATCCTATAAACTACTTGATTGGGTAGAGCTGATCCTAGAATAAAATTAAGTTTATGCTAAATATCTCTCTTTAGTGGTAAACCATATAATAATTCATTAGGCATAACATCTTCATACTGTTTCAACACTTGTGTTACTTTTGTTGCTATTGGCACCATTTCTATTTCTTCATTCTTTACTACTAGTGCATAACATCAACCTACTACCTTCATAACTTTGATAAATTTTTTAGTATATATCATGATTTCTATATTTTCTTCCTCTTTAAAGGATAACAAAACTAACTTTGTACCACCTTTCCAAAAAGTGTTTGTGTTTCTTGCTCCATCATGAACTACTTTCCTGTTAAATTGCCATGGTCTCCCCAGTAACACATGACATGCATCCATCAGAATAACATCACACCATATTTCATCATTCTAAGTTTTTTCTATAGAAAACTTGATTAATCACATTTTATATACTATAACCTCATTTCCTTTCTTAAACCATGAAATCTGATAAGGATTAGGATGATTTTCACATTGTAGATTTAGTTTCTCAATCATTTATTTAAAAACCATATTTTCCAAACTACCACCACCTATAATTACTTTGCATACCTTTCTACCTAAACTATGTCTTGTTTGATAAGTATTTGATCATAGACATGCATCACCACCTTTTTTTATTTTTTACTTGTTACATCCTTGGAGCAATAATGGTTTTTTTTCATCATGAGATTCTCTCCAACATTTGTTGGTGAAAATACAATATTTTGCTCTTCTATTTTAGCCTTAGCTAGATTTACGCTTGGGTGATCTTCTTGCCTCTTTTATTGATCTTGGTATTTTGGACACTCAAATTCTCTATGCCCTTCATCTCCACATCTATAACATATATAAGATCTATGTTGATTTGGAAACCATCCTCTACTACCACCATAACCTCTTCCTCTTTGTTGGTATTGAAACCCTTACGTATTATCATCTTGCCTTTCTACACCATGTGATGATTGAAATTTATTAGTATTAAAGATACCTATGGTGGTATTAAACCCACCTCATTCCCTTATTGGAGGGGATCCACCTCTTCTTGGACCAGTAGATGTCCTAAAATTTTGTCTATTTTGCTTTTCCTCCATGTTAAGTATTCTATGCATGCTTAATTCATCTTGAATAGAAAATTTCAATCCATTTACATACCTTATATCAATTTTTTCTTCTATTTCATCCTGCTCCACTCGTATGGAAAGCTTGTAAAATTCATCTATATACTCTTGTATACCATGATCTTTTTGCCTTAAATTTTGAAATCTTCTGTATAGGGTTTGTGTATAATCCATAGGAAGAAATTTCTCTCTCATCTTCTTCTCCATATTTTTCCATGAATTAATATTATCTTTACCTTTTCTCTATCTCTCTTTCTATAGGTGATCCCACCAAATCATTACATGACCTTTCAGTTTCATGCATGCAAACTTTACCTTCTTGTCTTCTCTCATAGTCTTCCACTCAAAGAACTTCTCCGTGCTATTCATCCAATCTATCAAATCCTCTATTTTTACACTACTTACATAATATAGAATATCAACCTTGATTCCTTCATTCCTTCATTCCAAATCTTGAACCATCCTCTCTTCCATCGATGGTGGCTGATTTTGTTGTTCTTCTTCTTACTAAACTTCTTCATCATGATCTATGTGTTCCTCATCACCACATTCTCTTCTTTGTTTATTAGTTATAACCTCTATTAATTATTTAACATGAATATACATCTCTTGTATAGTCTATTTCATCTATGCCTTACTTCCTCATCGTCTCTCCATTCTTATCTCCTCCAAGATTTGAATTTACTCTGATACTAGATAATGAACCTAAAAACTAACAAGAATAAGAAAATTAATAATAGGCAAAGATCTTGAAATAATACTTATAATTGATTTATATTGATTGCTTGACATAATTACAAAACCACACCATGCTTAAATAAGCCTCAACTTAGAATTTAGAGTTTACATGCAAAATTCAAAAAAAAATCTAAAAAAATGCCTATTTTTAAAAACTCTTGAAATATCCCAAAAATATCCTGAAATGTCCTAAACACTATAATTAGAATATGGGATGAAATTCAACTAAATTTGATGTCTGATTTTAAAAATATATAATTTCTAAAAATAGAAAAAAACTAAAAAAAACATTAAAACATAATTTTAGACCCTTAGATGATCATGTATGGCCTCCAAAAAGTATCAAAAACATTCCTAGGGTGGTAAAATAGCCTAGCAAAAGTAATGTAATTTTTGATACGGTCATTTTAGCATGTGGAAAATCTCAAACAGAGTTATGGGTCAAAAGTTATATCCTCTAGAAGGTTGCCTTATTTTTTCTACATTAGATCATCTGCCTGATCTCCCAAGATCTTGATACTTGTTAGATCCACGTTCAACCTAAGAATATTTGAATTTAAATGGATATTTGTCATAACTTTAACATAACATTCTCATGCACATCCAAGTCTACTGATTCAACTTTAAATGCTTTTAACTTGAGATACCAAGCTCATAAAGTCATGAAATTTATAGATCATAATTTATGCATGAAGGAATTCGTGTAAATGTATTTCTTTGGCTCTGGAAGACTCCTCAAGTTTAATTATTAAATGCATTATCAGCTTGCTCTACTCATTCCTACATGATGTGCATATGATAGTCTGGCTTCTCAAGGTAAAATATATCTAAAAAAATATATCACTAACTTTATTATTAACTTTTTTGGAAAGCAAAATATATCTTAAAAAATACAAAAATAAGATCTTTATTTCAAACAAATTCTAAAGCTTTCTAAAACAAGGTGATTTTGGTAATCTTCACCAAGGCTATGAATTCTTGGTTGGTAGTGGAACAAGGCCTTGAGTGGAGCTAAAGGTATCTCTATAAGGGCTATGGACACCTAGCTAGAAATAGAGCAATGTCCAAACCTTCCCTAAACTAAAGTATGATTCTTAATAAACACCTAAATATGTTATAAGTTTATTTTAATGGTCAAGGTCATGAATTTGGAAGTTGTTGTCTAAACCCCATCATAATCAATAAGTGGAATCAAATCACACACATATCATGGCTATGTTTTGATGTTTAATTCTGCATGTGTGAGATTTATCTTAATTATGGCTTAATCTTAACTCTAGTATGTCATCATGTGGAATAAGTAGTCTAGTTATTAGTCTAAACTAAAATCTCTAAATTTTAACATATTTATATGTTTTTCCTAGAATTTGCCACTTTTTAAGGTCAACGTACCCCCATTTTTGAAAATGGGGACCATTGTTTCAAAATTGTGCAAATTTGTGCTTTCAATTGAAAAATGCCACTTGATCTAAGTTTTTAATTCAAAGATCACCCATACCTAGTCCTCATCTATCCCGAATAACATGTTTCAATTTGATTCTGATCTTATTTTGCCTAATTTTTCTAATGGTTGCTCCATGCATTTATAGGTTTTAGGATTAGTAGGGTCTCAATATTATCAATAATGTCTAGGTTTTTGAGATTTAATGGTAAATTGACCCTTTGTTATGTCATTAGATCTTAAGTGTCCAATTTAATTTATGTTCGAGCATCTTAAAACCCTTAGTCTAATTGTTTTAGCCTAAGCCTTTTTAAAATTTGAATTCAAATTTATGTGGGTCTTTTTATTTGAAAAAATATGGGATCACTTTGTGTTCAATTATAAATTAGATTATCTTTCATTAAGGTCTTATTCATGTTTATTAACATAAATAAAACCTTAGTCTAAAATATTAATGATAAATTTCTTTATGTCCTGAGACCCCCTTAATTCTTTATTATTTATATGGACTAACTAAATGAAGGGTCCCCTTTATCACATTTTAAAACTTAGATTAAATTTTTATCCTAAGGTTTTATCATGTTTATAAACATGAATAAAACTATAGTTTAAAACTTTTAGACTAAGTTATATATATTTCTTGAACCTTACTTTATTTTATTATTGATAGGATTGACAATGCACATTTCCCTGAGTGATGCAGATCTAACAGTGCATACAAATTTAATAAGCCAAGAATTTCAATCTAACGATGTGCATTAAATTAGGTAGAGAGGATCCAATAGTGTGATATTAGTGTTGACAATTCAAAGGAACCAAGAACAAGTAATGAAGTGACAAGTGTCAAGCCTACAACTCATGATTAAAGGTTGAGCATGTCCCCAAAGATTGATAGTATACAACTAAGCATAGACATTTTAATTAACAGTGTGTATTAAGTCAAAAATTCAATGAATCTCTAGCATGAGGTAGAGGGTGATAAGTGTTTCCATTGTAGTAACCATACTAGAGATCCAATAGTATGCAGAGTGAATGACATAACCTAATAAATAAATATCGATGGAACATTATTGATTTGTGTAATCGAAATCAATGGTACAATATCAATGTTGACATTTTAACAAAGCATAGAATGAATCCATAAGTGACAAGTGTCACAACCATGGGTAATATAGCAAGGCAACCAATGGTGTTCAACCTCCTAGATCAGGATCATTGAACCATGTTGATCCATGTAAGTGGATCCAATGGTATTAGCCTTACTATACTTTTCAAATATTTAGACCCAATGAGGTGTTGACATGTGTCCTAAATGCAATAGTCACATTTTGAAAGTTAATAAATATAATGACATGGAAATTCCATGTTGGCATACACATCATTTCAAAAGATTTTATTGACCCAAAAGGTAATGGTATAAATGTGCAAATCTATGAAAAATCTAAGTCATAAAGCTCACATAATTTTAATAGTTACCACCATTAAAGCTTTTTAAAGACCTTCATAAAAGTTCTAGCATAAACAAAATCCCTAGCTTGACCCTATAATCATTGAAAAAGAGCTAAGAAAAAGCAAATTATCATATGTGCAAGAATAATTCAATCAAAAGCTAAAGTAAGTGTATTAGTGAGTAATTTAAACAAATTCATAGCCATGTCATCTCAAAAAAATGTTTTCAAGGAGGATGTGGATATTTATTTAGCCTTAGATGCTGAAGGTAGGATTTTCAAAGATAAAGAGTTTGATGCCACTACTCTAAATATAGGGAAAAACAATTGGTTAGATTTTTTTTGGACTATTAAGAACCAACAACCCATCACCCAAGAAGAAGAGAACAATGTGTCTACCAAAAGGCTCTACTATGACATAGTTACCATCCAAATGATGGGCCTATATTATATGACAATATAACTTGAGGTATTACATTGAATCAATATCCTTGCTCTATTTTCTGAAGAAGGAAAAATAGATAAGGGATGGGTAATCAACGAATATACTCATAAATATAGACTATATTTCTACTATAGCATTTTAAAACTAATATAAATTTCCCAAACACCAAGTTGACTTATCTTCTATCAATGCCTAGGACCAAAAGAATAATTTGAAAGACATTCTATCCTTGTGGCTATATTTTGGGCACTAGGTCTTTTTAAACATCAAAAATAACATCATAATTAGCAAGATTAGGCCTAAAATTAGGATGATTATGACCATACTAAATATATTACATAGGAATGTAACCAATACCTATTATACCAAGTCTAGGTACCTATAGTCTACTTCATGGTCAAAAATTAGCTGACCTCTCCTTTAGGTGAAATTATCTACATCTATTTATGTAGATAGATTTTTACAATCAAGCAAAAGAATAAAAACCATTTCTACATGATGTTATACCTATTGAATACTCTCTATGCCACAACAAAGATTCCCAACCTAAGGAAATGGTCACCTAGTAAAACTCAAAGAATTCCACAATATTACTCTAAGTTACATATATTTTAGTACATATATCACATTTAATTCATTTATGACTACATCTATCCAGCCTTAGTGAGCCAATAACTGGTCATCCCATGGAGAGGGTCAGTCGACTGGTCAGGAAGTATGTTGAGAATATGAATATTATCTAGTTTTATCTAGATTGTATAATCATTATAATTGAAGGAAATTAGATCCACCCACTAAAGCTACCTATCCATGTCCCTAATAATATAGAAGAGTAAGAGGTAGCATATCAATTAATCCATGGTATTGATGGCCTATGTAGGACTAAGAAGAAAAGGCTCCTCCATATCCTCCTAATTACTATTGGGAGGACCATATTCAAACAATGGGATAATATTGAAGCAAAATTAAGACATAGAACATCCTTTAAACTATAAATTGATGATTTAAGGTAGTGGAACCCTTGTCTAATGGTTAAAGAGCATTTAGAAACCAAGGGGATGCTTAATGTGCCTTATGATCAATAGCCTAGTGATCTCAACTATATTCAAACTAAGGCATCCAACTACTTTGAGGTCATAAGAAGGTTGAAGTATCATAACCTTAGACCTAACCCCATACATGAGAGAAACCAAAAAGGAGATGATTGGTGGAAACTTGGGCCTAGGTAGTATTATTTTCTAGGTAGTAAATCAGCTAGACCTCCATTAGCTCAACCCTAAACAAAACACAAACCTGAGGTCTATATGGAAAAAATGCCATATGAAAGAAGACTTGACAAGATTTCATATTATTCAACCTAAGAAGAGGAACAAATATCACCATTAAAAGATATTTACATGGTAGCATCAGACCCTAATGAGATTTTAGAGGATGCCCTCAAAATTCTATCACTATCCTATGAGTCAGATGATGAATAAATGGAGGAAACAAATTAATAAAAGTAGAAGGAAGTATTATATCTAGTTCCTATAGATACCCCTAAGAGAAAAATTGAGATAGACATTGTTATAGTAAAGGCCAAGAAGCCCAAGGTGACTTTCACTCCTTTGCATGAAGTTATCCTCTTTAATGAAGAAAATTTGATTTATGGACCAACCATTCTAGAGTGGTTCATTTATAGACCCAAACTATAGAAAGTGCCTACTGTACATCATCCTTGGGAATCATGAAGACCATCAACATTACCATGCACCAAGAAGTGAATCCTTGATAGTGGATTTTCAAAAAGAAGATAATAGAAGGTTGGATGCTCTAGGAGAGTCAAGTAGAACAAAAATGGAGATCTTGGATCAATAGGTAACACAATCTTTAGTTGGTGTTAAATTTGACCCCAAGATAGCTGGGTTATAGAGAATAATAAAGAGAAAGGTCATGTTTGGTGGAAAAGAGATTACTTTCCAAAAAGTAGAACTAGTGACCAATTTTAATCTAGTGGTAGGACAAAATCTTGGAGGGAATCCTATTTTTGAGGAATATGTCTTATAATTATCCTAAGCATAATTAGAAAAGTTATAAGCTACCCTCAAAGGCATGCAACAACAGAAGGGAAGTTTGGAAAATAAGGCCATCTTGTCAGTACTAGAGGCCATGATAAATATGTTTGAGGCATCTTTGTTTAACATGTTCAAATCTTTAAAATAAATAAAATCTATATATAATGTAGTGAGCTAATAGATAAATATTTCTATAAATTTAGTCCACTAGGGGCAAAACTCAAGTATTAAAATAAAGGACTTGATCAATATATTGATATAGGATCAAATCCCTAGACTTGAAATAGTCAGCTTAGCTCACCTGAACATGGCCATGGCAATACTAGTAGACAAGATCAAAGTTATGAGTAAATGGTCAAATAACCTAGATTAACTTCATGAAGATGGAAAGCAACTAATAAACAACATGAAACAAATTCTTTGGAGCATAAGCACATATCCCACTACTATAAGCACCATAGGGCTTATCACTAATGAATAATTAATGTTGAGGGCAAAATTTTTTTGTAGGAAGTAAGAAATCATAACTAGGGAAGGACAAGAGCTAAGAATAGAAGGATCTTGGACATGTGAATGCTGAAGAAAGCATTAAAAATACAAGGAGTGTCAAAGAAGCTATGGAAAAGGATGAAAAATATTTTAGATACTTGGCATCTCAAGAAGATGGACTCTTCATAGAGCCTCTTATCAATTTAAAACTAATAGATTATTAACATGCTAAGGAAATAAAGATCCTGCAACAATAGTAATAAAACACTTCATTGGCATAGGGACCTCAAGGTCAAACTAGTTGATTTAGGAATATTACTTTTATAACTTAACGTGTGTAATATTTTGAAAAGAGAATATTCTTATTTGTAAAGGCATACACAATTTGTAAATCACACTACCTATATATTAGTCATTTGGAGTGTTTAAAAGGTTCTAGAATGACTATAAAAGGACAATTGTCCTTAATATTTGACATGATTGATTGTCATACTTCATGAATTATCTATATAAAGAGGTATTATCCATTGCAAAAGGAGGGGTAGTTTTAAGCATGAAATTTGTGATAATTGTTTACTAATTTAATATAAATAGGGAATTCTAAAAATTATGTCTCATTTGTTTATGTGGATTGTATCGTGGATTTTATCTTAATTTTCTAGTTTGTAATTCATATTTAAATGATTCTTGTTTATTATTAATGTGCATTTTTTTTAAATGTAGAGTTGTTAACTTGTGCTAATTCTAGGTTTTTTGAATGTTCTTAAGTTCATTTCATTATCTTTTCCTTTAATGTAAATGTGTTCATGATTTTTACTTGCACGGGTATATCTTTAAAGTGAACCACATTCTTATTTGCATTCTGTCATTTACTTAGATGTTCTCCTAATGTGTAGTATGATTTGAGCTTATGTTGTTTCATGTTATATTTTGGTTTTAAGTTCATATTTAGATGATATTTTAACTTTTCCATAATATCTATTATAAATATTAGGAACATAACTATGTCTCTTCTCTACCCTACCTTTCTTTTTTCTTTTTCTTTGATCCATTCACTCTATATTAGCTTCATTGTTAATAATCACCTTAGCTTAGACCTAGATTTAGTTATTTGAGAATAATCCAATTCATTTATCTTATATTAATCTCATTTTCATAAATATTAGCTAATAATCCATGGTTGCTCCCAACAACCAAAATTTTCAAATATTATAAAACAATTCACTTATTATATTGCTATTTCACCATAGATAATATGATTGTCACAAGCTGCAACATATGCATTAGATTCTATACATTCATAAATTAGTAGTGTTTTTTAAACACTCAAAAACACTTATGATACACTTACATGCATCAACATGTGCCAAAAATGTTATCAACCAAATTTTCACCCTTTGGAAGGTAGTTCAAGCCTTCCAAATTTGGAATAACATGGAAACACCTCAAGGTTGTGGGTGACCTATTAGGGAGGTGAATCTATAGGTTAAAGGGCTAGCTTAACTTGATGAATCACTTGAGATCAAAAAATAATATATCACTTTCTAGGAAAAGGGAGAGAAACCTATTTTAATGGGGGTGATGCACCAAATTTGTTTTGACCACTACCAACTAGCTAAAAATTCACTTCAAACAAAAAACTAACCTGAACATGACACTACTTTAGATCAGCCTCTCTACATCAATGTTTCTCATGAAGGTTATGAAGAATGCTTGGGCTGTGAGGACTAGTCAAGATGTCATGAAATGACACTAATGAGAATAAAACAAACTCCAAATTTCAGAATATACTTAGACACTTCAAAATACTTGGGGAAAAGTATCAAATTGAACATGAATGCAAGAAAGGACAAAAATTCTAAGGAAGTAAGACTATAATTTAGAAAGATCAACTAGTCAAGCATAAAAATGAAATTAGTAAATGGATGAGGTTAAACCAAGAGTTTATCATTAATTAGAGACTTGAAAATATTCAGAGCTTCACCATACCTAGGTGGAGGATACAAAATTTACCTATCAAGGCTCAATATTTAAATAAATGTAAGAGAATAGGATGGAGAGAGAGAGAGAGAGAGAGAGAGAGAGAGAGAGAGAGAGAGAGAGAGAGAGAGAGAGAGAGAGAGAGAGAGAGAGAGAGAGAGAGAGAGAGAGAGAGAGAGAGAGAGAGAGAGAGAGATTATGAAACTATCTCAATAGGTACCCAATTCCATGCATTTCTCCTCTTAAATTTCTCTTCTCATCAAAGTGGCATGAAAGTTTTAAACCTTGCTTGACACTTTGCTTTGATCTCCAAAATTGCCATTTACCTTTTCTTGTGGATTAAAATGTGGATACATTAATGTTCAAGTCATATTGAACTGATTTTTTCTCTTCTCTTGACATGTTTTGTCTAATCTCTGGAGGTTTCCTTTTACACTACTTTATTCTCTTGCTAGGTGTTTTGAAGTCCATCTTGTTTTCACTAGGCAAATATTGCTTACAAGTGTCAAAACATGAGTTCACATTATCCAATACATTATCTATCAATGGAAGTAACTTTAACATCATGTCATACCTTCAAAAACTCATTTAAATCCATCAAAATCTCTCCAACACTCCTATTTGGCATCAAAACCTCTCATTTGGCCTCATTCTTTATAACCCTAAAAATGTGTAAACGTCCTTTTGTTTAATAATTTATGAATGATATTGATAAAATAATCACATATTTATGGGCCCAATATGGATTTAAATCTCCATGAAAATTTTTAGGATTTGAGAGTGAGTGGAAGTGTCCTTTTTTTTTTACCATTCTCTCTCCTCAATTATGCCCAATTAGGCCTCCTTGACTAGAAACTATGGTTTGGCTTAAAATCACTCCCACACATTTTAAAATTATAGGAAGTGTGTGATTTAATTTTACCATTCCAATAAAATTCTCCATGTTAATTTTCAACTTATAAGACCCTGTACACATTGGTCAACCATGAAATGGTCAAAAACCCTAGTCTAGGTATTTGAGAGGCATGAGAGATAGTTTGAGTGTTTTGCCAAGAAATTTTCAGGTTATGAATCTTGAAATTAGTTTTTTGATGTTTTAACCATAATTATTAAATTTCATACCTTGATATTGAGGTCTCTTATATTACTTTCCAATCCTACACATAAGCCTTTTAACTTACAAACCCATGCCTTGCTCTATTCTTGGCCAACTTGATATCTTATAGAGCTGATATGTCACCTTAGGATAACTAAATAAAAAAATTTATGGTTTAATATACTTTTTAAATTCTTAATTAACCCCTAAAATTGATTTGGGATCCAATCTTACACTTGATTTTGGAGCCAATCCATACTTTACACCTTCAAAAACAAACTTATAATCATGTTTTTACCCTATTCTGTACACCCCAGTACCTTCTAATGTGAAAAAAATATTATTTGAAGGTGTTCATAGGACCTATAGAGGTCAAAAAGTCCATTATAGGTTGAAAATTTCCATTATACTCTATTTTAAGGACTATCTCTCTCATTGGGCTACTAAGAAGGGTTTTGGAGGGTTTAGAGTGTCTTCATCTCTTAAGGATTGTTCATAAATAATAATTGTTTTCTCCCATTATTAATGACACAAGGTGTAAGTGGGTAAACTCATAAAATGCCTACAAACACCATTTTTCACCATGAAAACTATCAAGAAATATATGAATAGAATTTGGTAGTCTCTCGTGTCACAAACATGCATTCTATGAGCTCTGGGAGTGAGGAAGATAAGTGAAAGAGATCCATAGTGATTTATTTGAATTTATATAACTCAAGGATGTATATTAAACCATTTATAATGTTTTAAATCTTCCATATCTTCCACTTCTCTTTTATACATTCTATGACCAACATTGATTCATATTAGGGTTCTTGAGTATACTAGCTCATCTGACCCTAATAGTATGAGTTAATCATTTTTCCATTCGTAAGGGAGTTTAAAAAATCATGGAATATTTTTTATAAATTTATATAAATTTAAAAATAATATTTCATGTGATCATCCACCTTCAACAACAACATTTTTACAAAGTATGCAGATAGGACTGCATGTTTGGCCTAAGTTCAATAGTTCTAAACAAGTCTGTATACATTATTACTTTTTTGTTATTAAGTGTGATGATATTATAGGGTCAGGTTATTAGTATGAGATCACACTAAGTTATTTTTTTCCTATAATACCTTATCTCTCAACTAAAAGACACCTTCACTAAAATTAATCTTGTAGATGGCATATTTACTACGTGTATGGTTTAAGTTCAGGTGAAACCTATTTTGACTAGTGTTTTGGTCATTTTTCATGTTTCAATTTGATATTTAAGTTACCCCATTAACTATATATAATCTCACCCAAATTCCCATACTCTTTACATACACTCTACCTTCTTTTCAAGATTGAAACTAGCCTACATTGCCTAGACCAATCTATAGGCAATCACTCTTAAAATCTTTAGTAAAAACCACTGAGCAAACTCAAGACTTTGTAATTATTTGAGAGTGTTTAAATATTATTTTTCCCTCTCAATACCTTTCATCTTAATATCCATACACTCTCATTCACATGTCTACACATATATAGTTGTAGGCAATCATCTTGGTAATTGTAGTGTTAAGCCCCTAAAATATGACCTTCCTCAATTACGTCATTAATATCATGAAAAGAACTAAAACTCATTATAAGATTATTATCATTGCAATATAACCTTCATTTACCTTTTCATAGTGTTTTCAATGTTTACCTTCTTATATCATATCCATATTTCTCTCTCTATGATTATTAACCTTTTATTTGTGGATTATTATGGTTGTTAAATCAATTAACTATTGGTTAATCAAGTTGTGTTTCATATTTTATTAATGGGATAATTATATGTTACTTAGGTTACATGATTAAAATTTTATGAATTAGCTATACTTGTATATTATTTACATTATGATCATGTCAATTATTTATTAAAACATCATTTTATGGTTATATGATTATATTATGGGATAAATAACTTCTTGTCATGAGTTGGATGAATGATAGATCCATACCTCATATCATGATAGAGGGATATCATCATCGAAGAGGATGGTGTAGATGGAGGTGTTGGGAGACGATACAAGAACAACTAGAAACCCATACACACACCATGATAGTTATCATTCTTTATATGCATTTCTTGAATTATTAGTTGTAGCATGTCATTTAGGTTATCTATATTTAGATTATTGATTATGTGTTTCAGTTGTGATCTAGTTTCAGTTTAATGCTTATTTAGGTCTGATTGCATGATTGCATTATGGTTGTAGTACATAGATTGAGTGCATAATGATGTTTTATGATCATGTCTTGTTATTATTTTCATGATTTATGATGATATTATTTTAATGAGTAAGTAAATATATATGTTTAGTATTTACCTACTATAACTAAAAGACTAATTGGAGTGTCTTTAAAATCTCTCGATATATTACTTGGTTATTATGATATTTGAGAAATAAAATTGTTTAAGTTTACTGCCTTTGTGTATAAAATATATTTAAAGACATTTGGGATAATCTATATAGTGCTAATGACAAAAAATGACATTTTTATAATATCATGTCATGTTTGATGTTGGTATAATGGTTGTTTGATTTTTTATTACTAAAAAATGCTTGTTATTGAATATACATTAGTCACTTTGATATTGAAATTCATGATAATGTTGATCCTTGCTAAGTTGATTTAATAACTACTAAGGTTTCATATGATCTAACATTGGAAAAAATGGGGGTCGAATACTTTTGCATTAGTTAATGAGCTTGTGGACTTATCAATTTATCATCATCATTTGAAATAATAGTGTAAGTGGACTTTGTAAATTTGATAAATGGACATGATAAGTCAAAATACCATTTATTAATTAAAGGATTAAAATATTGATTGATTTACGAATATTCAAGAAATTTAGGGCTTTCTTGTTTGTTTCAAACATGAGTTAACCTAGATTAACAAACATGTTTACGGATAATAGGGTTTCACATGGTGAAACTATGATAAACTATGAGTTTGATGTTTTAGTTACATGCATTGAATGTATAAGAGAGGTTGATAGAGAAATTATGATAAAGAGGCAAAGAGAAGGGCACTACATAGAAGGAGAAGAAAGAGTGAGAAGAGAGAATGAATGAAGGGATATTCTAGTGCAAATAATTATAGAATTAGAAGATATTTTGAGGTAGGTGAAGTAATTTCATTATTTTTTTGAATGAACATAGGAAATATATGTATAATTATCTATGGTTTTTGCTGAAATCCTAACTATATATTTAAATATATAAATATTTAGCCCTGTGGATGGCTCAACCATCCATAGAATGAAATATATATCCCAAATTCCTTAAGATTTGAGTACTAAGACTCTGTGTAATTAATATTTAGGTTATAGTTTTAATGTGATTTCTATAACACTCAAGCCATGAAATTATATATTTCTACAATCAAGATTTAATATATATATATATATATATATATAAGATTGGTTGCGGGTTGTTTATTTTGAAAACCTTAGCTTATATAAATGGAATTTATGTATTAATGTCAAAATCTTAAACTCATATATATGGTTGAGAATATATTTGAAAAACCTTGATTTTATATATATAACATGATTGTGTATATTTTAGAAACCCTATGATATTAAACATAAATCTGTGTATATGATTAGAAACCCTGAGCTTATTTATATACCACTAATTGTATATAGGTTCTTTTTTACCCTAAGATAAAATATATAGGTATGAGTAGGTGGTTTTGAGTTTTGTATGAATGTTAAAATCATACCATTTAGGGTAAATTATATGAGTGGTTAAGCTCCATATTAACATTAAGCTTGATATGTATATAGAATTCTATTTATATGAGGTTACTATTATACCCATCATGATATCTTATATTGTATTCATTTCATTGACATTATGATGAGATGGAAATAAGGATATTGGATTAGTTTACACACACACACAGGTCATTTTAAATGTCTATGTGAATACGTATTTTGTTCAAGCCTTTTTATGTTTGGAAAACTTATATCATGTTATAGAAATACTTTAGTATATTCAAAATGGTTCATAAACTTAGTTGGCTAGTTTGATCCTTAAAACATTGAGCATAAAATTATAAGGTTGACTATGCATATTGTATTCAAAGTAAATTATAATGTGTGATTGTGTGTTGGAATTGTTGTTAAATAGTTCTTTTAAATCTGAATTTATTAGTTAGTTTAAAGACTTATTTGACAAATAAAATATAAATGGAATACCTATTTTTGAGCCTAGATTGTGGGTGAATGAGAGAAAATGGATTTTAGTTTATGTTGATTAATGGATTTTCAAATTCCAAGGTAATATAATGAAAATGAGAATAGGGGTTCTTGAATATTGAAATTTTTATATTTGATTTTGTTATATAATTGGTTTTTAAATTGGTTTCTCAAACTATAATGAGTTTCATATGAAAAATAGATGTTTGAATGGATAACATTTGTATACATTATACTCAAAAGGTACAAAAGTTGAATACTTTAAGCATAATTGATACACTATTAGTTTATAACAATAATTTTTTTAAATGTGTACAGATACATATAGATAGTATATATTTTTATGAATTTGATATATACATTTTACATATATAACATATATCTATATGAAATAAATAAGTACATATACACATATATAACATATATTTGTATGTGTGAAAATTATGCTTGTAGTTATGGTATATAACTATGATGGTAATCAAGTTATATAATCCATGATGTGATATACCATGTTTACATGCATACAACTCATTAAATGTATAAAAATTAATAATAAATTTGGATTATTATTTATTCTAAACCTTGAATTAATTATGACTAGTTTGTTGTAATTTGTGAAGCATGTACATGAAAATAAACTATGATAAATATTGATTGTCATAGAAATTACTACATATGAGTTACTTTTGAGATTTAGTAATTAGTAGAACAAGTACAAATATACCCAAATGATATGGATTGTAATTTTTACGAAATTTAAATCACCAATTAATTAACCAAATCTCATATTATTGGTACTAAATAATTTGTGAGATGGACTTCACTAGATTACTTAGCATCATCAATATAAGATGAGGGTAATCTGATCAAGTGGTGTGTATGAATTTGACATATCCTAGATATCATTAACTATTTGAAGACTTTGGCCAAAGTAATGTTTTATTTAAACATTAAAAATTGTAATTTCATATGTTTTATTTACATGTTTGTGTGATATCTTTTTAGAATGAATATTGTTTATGGTACACATAATGTATTAGATATCTTACAACACACAGTTACTAGCTTGTCTCTCTAGATTCCTATACCATAACTATCTACCCATCCATGAAGTGAGGGTAATTCTATACTTGGTAAATTATGCAAGGGATCAATGGTCCATGGTTGGTGTGGAAAAATTCTTGTATGATGCTCTCTATCCACACAACAGTACTTCATTGGAGACTACACTTGAGATTATCATAGGATACTAGAGTTCATTGAGACTCATGCTCTATGGAGCCTTATATATTATATTGTATTTATTATTATAACATTATTCTAAATGAAAATGTAATATTTATTCATTGGTACATTGACAGTAGTGGTTGTAATATTGTATCAGCCATGGGTGAAATTGTGTATTTACCTCTTGGAATATATGTAGTTAAATTTAGTAAATTTAGCATTTATTTATTTTCTTATTTATTATCATGATTATTATCAACTAAAATATTGTTACATGCCTATTTTATGGTTAACATGATTAGTGCTTTAAATTTAGATCACTAATTATATTCTTGTGGTGAAGTCTAATGTTGAATATGTGGAATTAAATTTAAAAAAAATTATGCTATTTTAGTAAATCCCAATGAGGATGTTACATTGTGGTATCTGAGATGTAGCTCAAAATATAAGACTTAATGATTCCAATAACATTTTATTATCCTTTTGTTTATCAAAAAGGATAATGATGAAAGTTAGAGCATTTGGTGAAGATATTTAGAGTGTCAATGAAAATAAACCTCCATTTATCTTAATCAATTTGTTGTTAAGAAAGTAACAAAGTTGGATAAGATTCTAGTGACCATAAATGAAAATAGGGACTGAATTACATCCCTAGAACAAGAAGTTCATGGAAAATAAGATAAAACCCATTAGGATGTGCCTAAAGAACATCTTGCTAAGTAGGAAATTCCTCAACATCAGAGGCATGAAAAAGTGCCTTAAGATGTGAGAGCTCATGTAGCTATATAATTGGATAGAGACATGAAAAAGGTGAATCCACCTAAGGTCAATGGAACCATTTTAGGAGATGGATTTGAAGCATGGTTGAGATAGATGGAGAAGTATTTCAATGTTCAAAACTACTCTAAAGTCACTAAAATAGTTTGGGAAGCTTACTTGTTAGATGGTGAAGCAACTACATGGTGGGGCAATAAGAATTTGTAAATGAATCTTAACTCCACCACCACCGCCACATGGGAATGGTTCATTACATAATTTAGATCATGGGGGTTTCCATAGTTTTGCTTTGATCAAAATCTTACAATTTTTTATAATCTTAAGAAAAGAGACTTATCATTAAATGAGTATTAGGAACATTTCACCAAAATTATAAAGTATGTACCTTAGTATTATGTAGATGAGAGATTAATAATTAGGAATTTCATTTTGATATTAAAACCCTAGATTGATGGTGAGATTGAAACCTTAGTATGTATCTTAGTAGTATGGATCAGGTCTTTAATAAGGTAGTTAAGAAGGAAAATAATCTAAAATCTCTTTCTCAGGTCAGAGATAAGTTCAAGGAAATGTTTGGGAGTTCTAAACCAACTTTAAAAAAGAAGAACTAGAAGCATAGGAGTAGAGACTCCAAAATTCAGTTCAAGAGTTAGAAATCTAGATGTAATAGTGGTATAGGTAATAAGAAACCTAGTAATGTTTTAAAGGAAAACAAATGATCTAACAAGAAAGGACCACATGGTAGTCACTTCATTTATGGAGGTGACCATTTTTTCTCATGAATGTACCTAGGATAAGTCAAAGAACCAAGGTGATAATCCACAATGGGGAAATTTTTAGTAGTGTATTCATGCAAAAATTGATAATTGACAATCCAAATTCCAAGCTTCACCCATAGAAATGTAAGGTATTTTGTTTGTAAATTCAATTTCTATTTTGATAGATATGAGATATACATAATGTTTTATTACTCTAATAATGATTAATAATTTATCTAGAAAATTTAGAGTTATGGAAAATACATGGTCAGTTACAATATGGGAATGAGTCAAAGGTCAAAGTTGATAAGTGTTTAGTTGAATATGAGATTAGGTTACCTAAATTCACAATAATAGTGGATCTTTATGAAACACTTCTAGAGTCATATGATGTGATTCTAAGAGTCAATTATCTTTCAAAGCATAAATCCAAGGTTTATTGCTACCTAAAAAAAGTTGAGTGCCAAGATCATTTTGTAAATCAGACACAAATTTAGGGTGAGAAAAGAGAGTTGAAGTTTAGGAAGATTTTTGCAATGCAACTCAATAAGGCTCAGAGGAAAGGGTGATAATAATTTATAGTTAATTTAAATGAGATGGAATAAGCTATGGAACCATCCATAAAAGGTTATCCTTTCCTTAGGAATTTTCATGATGCCTTTCTAGATGAATTTTTAGGATTACCTCCCAAACGTGAGTTTTATTCTCTATAGATATCATACCTAGATCAGAATTGAAGTATAAGGAACCATGCAAGATGATAACCACTCAAGTAATTGATTTAAAGGATAAAATATAGGATTTGTTATCAAAAGGGTTGATTATACCAAGTGTGTCATTATTGGGTGCACGAGTTATCTTATTTAAGAATAAGGATGTCACTCTTCACCTTTGTATTTATTATAGAATGTTGAATAAGGATACAATAAAAAATAGATATCTATTACCTCATATTGAAGATATATTTAATCAGATGCTAGTGAAAATGGTCTCTTCTAGAATTTATCTTAGATCAGGGTGTCATCAACTAAGGATTAGAGATGAGGATATTCCATAAACAACATTTAGAACTCGATATGGGCACTTTGAGTTTACAATGTTACCTTTTGGGTTGACAAATGCTCCTACAACATTTATGATTTTCATGAACAGTGTGTTTAGAGATTATCTAGATCACTTTTTAATGGTTTTTCTAGATGACATCCTCATATATTCTAAGGATGAATAAAATCATCTTCAACATCTAGAATTGGTTTTACAACATTTTTAGAAACACAAGTTGTATGACAAGTTATCTAAATGTGCATTTTTTCAAGAGAAAGTGCAATATCTAGGACATATTATCTATGTGTATTTTATTTCAATATATATCAAAGATAAGAGCCATTATGGAGTGGCCAACACCAAATAATGTACATGAGGTAAGGAGTTTCATGATATTAGAAGGATATTATAGGAAATTCATTATAAATTTTTCTAAGATAGCTAATATGATGACCTCTCTGTAACAGAATAATCAAATTTTAATCTAGTTAGATAAGTGTGAAGAAGATTTTTAGAAATTAAAAAGGAGGCTTACTTCAGTACCAATGTTAAGAGTTCTCGATCCCAATGGTAAATTCTCAGCGATCATTGATGTATATGGGGATGAAATTTGAGGATTTATTATGTGAGATGATGTAGTAGTATCTTATGAATAAATTAAATTGAATCCTTATGAGTTGAATTATGACCCTCATGACCTGAAACATGCAATAATTGTGCATGATTTATAATTTTGGAGGCATTATTTGTTGGGAAAACTATTTGAGCTCAATATTGATAACTTTGAACTCGAGTACATCTTTAATCAACCAAATATGAATGATCATCAAATATTTTGGTTAGAGTTCTTATTTAATTATGATTTTGATATTTATTATATCAAAAGTAATGAAAATAGAGTAGCTAATGCTGTAAGCCATATGAGGTACATAGAAGTCATGGTTACAATCAAGTGTAATTTCAAGAATCAAGTGATTGAATTATTAATAGGAGATTAATTTTATGATCAAGTCAAGATAGAATTGTCTAAGAATATTCAAAATACTAAGTATAAAGGGTGGTATTTTATAGTATAATAAAAAGATGTATGTACCAAATAGAGATAATTTGAGGATCAAAATGCTAAATGAACTACACAATGCTCTAGATTCATGACATATAAGAGTAAAAAATATCATGACTAAGCTTAGACCACTCTATTTATGGAAAGTAATCAAGAAAGATGTAGTAGATTATGTGTCTCATTTTTTGGAATGTCAATATGTGAAAGTTGAACATGTGAATCCAACTAGATTGTTGTATCCACATGACATACTAGAAAGGAAGTGGCTAGTGATTAGTATGGAAATTTCCCAATGTTTACCACTTTAACATAATAGGCATGACATGATCTTAGTAGTAGCTGATAAACTAACCAAGTTAGCACATTTTATACTAGGGAAATTAACTAATGATGCACCTACTCTTGAGAAGAGATTTGTAAAGGAATTATATTGATTGCATGGATATATAAAGAAGATTATTTTGGATTATGATATAAGGATGATTTATAGATTTTGGATTACTCTAAATTAAAATATAGGTATGAAACTAAAATCCAACATTGCATATCACCCACAAATTGATGATTAGATAGAGTGAGTTAATCAGGTTTTAGAGGATCTCCTTCATATGTATTTCATAGATAAGTAATACAAGTGGGAAGAGTACCATTTATTGGTTGATTTTTCTTACAATAACTCATACTAATCATATTTAAATATGGCACCATTTAAAGCATTATATGGGAGAAGGTGTATAACACCAATTAGTTGGGATAAGTTGGAAGACAAGGTAGTCTTTAGACCTGAAATGCTTTCATAACTGAGAAAAATTGAGAACAATTAGATAGAGGTTGACCAAGGCCAATGATAGATAAAAAAATTATGCTGATCTAAATAGAACATCTAGTAAATTTTTAGTAGGTGATAAGGGGTTATTACGGGGTAATCCTAAAAAAATATCGATTAAATTTAGGAAGCTAGTGAAATTTTCATCAAGATATATGGGACCCTTCAATATTTTGGAGGTGGTCAACCCTATAGAATATAATACTACATTGCCACCATCCCTAGCTCTTTTACATAATGTATTCCATGTGTCTTATCTCAAAATTTATATAGCTGATCCTTCACATGTGTTGGATTGGAATGCTTTGAAGGTTTTAGATCTTGGGGTGGTCATTATAGAACCAATCAGAGTAATTAACACTCATAAACTCAGTTTGAATAATAGATAAGTGTCATAGTGTAAGCTCTTATAGGACTAATAGTATGAAGATAGATCCACTTGGGAGGATGATGATGAGTTCTAAAGGCTATTTCCACATTTGTTTACTTCATTAAATATTGGATATTATTTTATTTTTCTATTGATTAAAGTTAAAATCTAGAACTAGGATTTGAATAAATGACATAAAGATGATGACCAACTTATGGGGAAGGATGTCACATCCTTATTTCTCTCTCTAATATTAATAACCATTTATATATGGATTATTATGGTTTTTTAATTGACTAACTATTTTTTAATCAAGTTGTATGTCATAATTTATTTATAAGATAATTATATGTTTCTTAGATTATATAATTAAATTGTTATGGGTTAGTTGTACTTGTCTATTATTTACATTATGATCATGTTGATTAGTTTATACAACATTATTTTATGGTTATATTATTATATTATGGGATAACTACCTTCTTGTCATGAGTTGGATGTAGGATAGCTCCATCCCTCAGAACATGATGGAGGGAGGGAATCATCAAAGAGGATGGTGTAGATGGAGGTATTGGGGGATGACACAAGAACAACTAGAAACCCATGGATACACCACAATATTTATCATACTTTATATGCATTTATTGAATTTTAAGCCATAATATGTCATTTATTTTATTTGCATTTAGATGATTAATTATGTGCTTTAGTTCTGATCTAGTTCTAATTTCTTACCATTATATAATTAGTGAGGGAGGCACATAATTGGTTCTCTCATGTACTCCCCATCGGTTCTTTGTATACATATGATGACTGAGAGGAGGCATTCCTTAGATATTACATAGAAAACATCAACCCTCATGTTACATATGAGAAACTTGCCACATTGCATCAAAATACTTAAGATCCAATTAGTGATTATGTCTTATGATTCAATACTCACATGTTACGATTAATCTACAAACCAACAGATTTAGAGATTCAATTTTTTTAAGGGGCTTCACCAACCTCTCCTTGAGCATCTATTATATTAGATAGAGTCCTTTTTTAGGAATTGATGCTATATATCTCTAGCCTTGGAAAATAAATTGGGATTAATTGAGGTAGATTCAATTCATTAAATTACTTTAGATTTCATAATATTACCTACATCTACAACTCATATCACACAACATATAAAGTGTCCAAAACAAGATAGGATACCGCAACCAAAAAAATAACCAATTAAGAATAGAGAGACAATTTATAGAGCAAAACCTATAATATGCACTACAAAGAACAACAATAAGGCACCACTATAGTTCTATTGAGAGGTAGATAGCCCATGTATCATATTATCAACACTACTAGATAGGAGGTTATTCACATTACCTTATACTCATCGATGAGATCCATATATCCTAAAGAAACAACCACATTGGCCCTTTTATAACTATCATCATATTAATGGATACAAAGATAATGATTTTTATGGACTTAGGGATTACATTAATAGATGTGTTGATAATGGCATCATAGCATTCACATAGGGGACACTGAGATCTCCACCATCATGGAATATTAGACCTCATTCTTCAATGACTAATTCATCCCAATACATTATCTTACATGAATCATCAGTCACTCATCATGAGAGTAATGTAGGTTATAAGATAGAGCCTCATAGGATATCTCTTATTCCACCTAATTAGAAGGTTTGGAAACCCTTATAGTAAAAACAACCTACATATAAAATTGTATTCTGAGGAGTACATAGTGTAATTCCTTATACATATCTAGCATAGTCACATGCATAACAATAGAGTTTTTAGGGTCCTATCTCATGTAGTAACCCACTATGGATAAGATTAGAGGAACCCACATTGTAGAGCACTGCTTCAGAGAGATATTCATTATAGCCAAGTTTTTAGTGACCTATTTCATGTATTAAGCCACTACGATTAACATTAGACAATCCACTATCATAGGTTTTAGTTCCATCTCAATCTATTGCTCAGTCATATACATCATAACAAAGACCACATGGTATTATTTCATATATTAATCCAATATGATTGAAGATAAATGAGCCTTATTCATAGCACATAGTTTCAATAACACATCTAGTCAAGTTAGATTTGGTAGAGTCTCCACACATAGCTATAGTTAGCACATAATAAATAGTATCAGATAAAATGTATGTTCCTACATAACATGAGTAGTATGGGCACTTATTCATCTAGCCATCAAGATTTAGATAGTGATACAAAACACATTCATACTAGTATCAGTTCATAGATTCAATTCACAAGGCAATGATAGAGCCAAAGGGATAGCCTTTATATTATTGATCCACCTACTCAGAGGGATTGGACATATAGTTCAAACATAGATTAACACATGCATGATCACATAGCTTCACTTAGTGGGCAACGATGGAGCCAAAGGGATAGCCTTTGCATTCTTGAGCCACTCTTGGGGAATTACGAAAAAAATGCTCTCTTACATCCCCTTATACTAATAACTAACATTCCTAGTTCTGAATAGCCATCCCTAGCCAAACTAAATTATCTAACTCCTAACCTTACCAATATCATATTTGACCAAGCTTAAACTAGTTCACTTTATGAGAATTTACCAATTACAAAACCAACAAATTTTTTGCTCACATATGATTACAAATCAAACATAATATCACACTTGAACATATCATAAACAATCAAATAATATCCAAAATAGCATTTCACCAAAACATAAGAAACCTCAAAATCAATAACAAATCATCTATTTATAATCAACCATTTGCAATAAATATAATAATATACTTCAAATCCTATAACACATTATGCATGAGTCAAAATTAAAATAAGTATCCATATATATATTCAATATATATAAACTGGTATAAAATTCAATCAATCATGAATGGGCATCAATCCCTCACTCTTAGTCTCACTCTCTCTTCTAGTACTAGTCCCATATTCCAACCTATCACTCAATTTTAGTTGTTATATGCCTCTTGTGATGATTTTTTTGCTTTAGTAATTGATCATGCTCCTCACACTAGTCTGCATACCACCTATGAAGGTCTATGTGCTCATTTATTATCCTCATGCAAGCATAATCATAATTAGGTAGAGGAATATTATGCCTATCTATCTCAGCTCTCAATTCATCTCTCTCTCCCACTGCTCTAATATATGTGGTTATCACTATAGAATCTCTATCAAATAAATGAACATGAACACCAGCTTCCATTGTCACTCACTATATCAAACCCTCTTCCATCACATCATCAAGAACATGTCAAGTGATATTTTAGAGTGTAGACTCAATGATGGTATCCCAATAGTCATCGTCTAAACTCCCCACCCTAGCCTATGCTTCATCCTGAGCACCTCCTAATCTACCTACACACAAAGTACAATTCTACATTAGATATATACTTTCAAATCAAACTAAATCACAAACTTATACAAAATTCAAATATATTTTCTACTTACCTCCCATCATCTAGATCAATACAAGATTCCCATACTTGAGAGCATCCCCTCTAGCAAAAGGATACAATGGAACCCACTAATGCCTAGCCCACCATATGGTATATGTCTCTATGCACCCAACATCGTCTACATTAGGAATAACTATAGCCATATCTCCTGCATCTAAATTTAATGGTGCTAGCTCAACTTTATTAGGCCTTACATGAGCTCCTACCTTTATTTGTGTCTATGCACTCCTCACCCATACCTATGATATTAGGGGCACATCATATGGTGCCCAAAATTATCTCATCATGTGCTCATATTAAAATTAGTCATAAAATACAACCTAGTGTTCATGTATCAAACAATTGACCCTCATATACTATAACTGTACTCCATCCTTGGCCAACCTAAAAAATCCTCTATAGGGCCTCCATATGATATCATGAGCCACTAATCTATCTAAAACACATCTATAATGTTCTATCCCAAGATATCAACTAGCTAATGTACTCATCCACCACTCCTTAAATGGTTATAAGGGTGCCCGCTCTAGCCTAAGTAATATAATCCATCGTACAATTGCTATGTGCTCATAATCCTATGTTTTGCTAAATTTTGTCTATTTCAAGTCTAAAGGAAAATATAAAATAATGATGGGGATAAGTGATTAGAATGAATCTAGATTAGTTTGTGTGCCATATCCAAACATTGTGAGCACTCCTCTTTGGCTGGGGAGGATTACCTATAAGTAAGAAAACACTACCACAAGATGTTTATTAGTAGTTAAATGAGTCGGTTGTTAAGCTATGCACTTGTTCTAGGAAGTGTGAAGCTTCCTTAAAGATGACAATCTACTTTTGAGAGATAAAAGAGTAATGAATAACTTAAAGAGATGTAAAGAGAGATTGAAAGAGAGATAAAATTACTGTTATTAACAACCTATATGTAGCAGAGAGTGATAGGGTACAAGTGATGTATTTTATTTGTATTTTAGAAGTTGTTTGGGTAGGTTTTGGAAAGGTTAGGGATCCACAGTCATCGATGTTGGTAGGGGAATGATTGATATCAATTATACTACTAAGGTTAGTGGTTAAGGAGTTTGATTTTAGTTAGGGTACCGAGGTTGGTAGTGGCAATAATTGTTTGGGAGATTGTAGAAGGATTTTTTGAGTCTAGGAAATGGTTTTGATTAGGTCTAGGAGGTTGGGGAGAGTTATAAGAGAGAGAGTATGGTTTGAGTAGATTTGGTTAGAGGTTTGGTGTGTTAAGTTGAGGGGAAACAAGTGAAGAAGTTTTGTAATTCCCTCATGGGGGTTCAATCAGAAGTGCATAAAGAAATGCATAGTAGATGTAAAGTGATAGAAAAATAAATGTTTAAAAGACCTATAGAATTAGTGATGTACTTAGCTATGGTTACTAAATGATAAGTACCAGATTGATGATCCCTATCAGGGAATCTAAACTTGAATTCCTAAATAGAGAGAACAAGTAGGTGTGTTGGTCCTCTAGAGCTCAATTCTTAATCATGATTGACTTACACAAGATGACAGTAAGCTAAGATGTCAAAAATAGAATGCTCAGAGCTTGAATGTAAGTAAGAATGAATATTCTTGATTTTTACTAACCTCAACTTTAGGTTAGAGTTTATCTTATATTGTTGATGTCGGTGATCCCACTAACATCGACTATGGGTTGACCAATGTTGGTAGCCCTAGAATACATAAACCTTACTATTTTTGGCCTATTTTCTATTATTATTCATGCCAAGTGTGGTGCCCATTGAAAAATAGTAAAAATAAGAGGTAAGAAGGAGGTAGTTGATTAGGAATTTAGTTTGGAAGTGGGAATAAGTCTTGGGTAGTTAGGATGAGGGGACTAGGTCTTGAGGTGACTCATCAAGTGAGAATTAGTCATAGGGTGAGGTAGATAGATAAGGTGGCAACAGGGGTTTTTAATTAACTTAATTAATTATTTTAAATTAATTAAATGTGTGAGGGGTAAAAGCATAGGTTAGGGAGGTTAATTATTATTATTGAAAAATACGTTGAAAAGGGGTTTTATCATAGGGAGTTACACACATGTGTGTGATGAAATTTTGGTGTCTACATTTCCCCTTTTTTTCTTATAATATGTACTAACAAGTTTTCAATAAAAAATAGGAGTTATATTCTCCAAGTATTGTATGAGTTATCCCCCCTCAAAATGGGAATCGATAGAGGAGAAACTAGAATTAGGTACCTATTTGATAAAAAACTAATTGGGTGAGTGGTGGAGAATTGATTATCACTTCATATGTATATACTATAATGAGCTATAGTCAGCAAAGTCAAGAACAAGCAAGGTTAAGGAGGACTTGGATAGAAGTAACCAAAGCACATCTTGTAAGTGATAGCTAAGAGGTCAAAATAGTCAAAGTTCTAGCTCTAATGGTTGATGTGTCCAAAGTATCTGGGGTAGGAAGTGCCCCTAAAAAACACAAAAGGGTTAAAGGTGACAGGATGAGCTTAGTTTCCATCTAAAACACTCAATATACATGTGTGTGCATAATAGCCAACTATAGTGAAATAACATAAGTGATCAAAACAAACAATGTGAGGTTAGTTTAAAAGGGTTAATGAATGAGGAGATATCCATGATATCTAATCAAAGTCATTATGGGTGAATATTTAAGTGATCTCTAATGGCATTTGTCATGGTTAGGGAGATATATGTGATCTCTAGTTGCCCCAGTGTATGGGTAAAGTCTAAAAATTTAGGGTTACTTTATTGAGGAAAATATTATTGGAATGGTGCTGACATCAGCACACTAGTGCAATGTTACTAATGCTAGAATGCATAAGCACTGACATCAAAAGATTAGGTCAATAATGCCAACAATAGAATCCAACCAAACTCATTTTTAACTTTTTGATTGGAGAGAAAATGTATATCTTGTATAGTGATTGAGATGGTAGATCAAGGAGGGGACCCAGCAGGATGTGAACAACCACAAGAGCCAGTTGTGTCAGCTAAGAGGAGATGTAGAGATAAGGTAAGAATCTATGCTAGTTGGTTTGAAATTTGATTTGGGCATTTATAGTTGTTTAGGCTTATTTAGAGGTGGGGTGTAGAAAACATTAGTAGAGGTGTAGAAAATAGGGTAAGTTAGTTTTAGGATAAGTTGGGGGTTATTTTAGGATAATTTGGGGGTTATTTGGGTAGGTTTTTAGGTGAAATTTGGTAATATTAGGTATGAGTAATTTGCCCCGAGGGCTGAACTAGTCACCAACATCGATGAGTTCCACTAACATCAACTAACATGGAACCAAGGTTGATAGGTGTTTGTTGATGTTGGCTAACACTCAGGCCTACAAAATACTGACATCAGCAGTAATGCCAATGTTGATGACTATGAAAAACTATCAAAAGAGGAGAAAGGGTTAATTTTGATCCCTAGTGGAAGTAGTCAACTAGCCTAATGGTCGAGCTAGCCTCTAAAGACCCTGTGTTAATTGAGTACTACCTACATATCCTATGTTAGGACCTCAGGCCAATATAGTTCTCCCATAGCCTAGGAAAAAGATCTAAAAAGTTTTGATAGGGGAAATGGGTAAGAAGGTAAGTTGAGATAGGTCAAGAGTTTTAGGGCTTAAAAGATAGGTCATAATGTCAAGGGTCAGGGATATAGGTCATAAGGCCTAGAGTTGTGATAGGTAGGTAGGCCTAGGGTGGAGAGAGAGAAGAGGAAATGAAGCCTAGGGTAGAGAGAGAGGTAGTGAAGCCTAGGGTAGAGAGAAAAGAGTATGGTAGTTAGTTAGGTGGGTATATGGTTGAGTTAACCTCAAAATACCCTATATCGACTGAGTGTTACCTACATATCCCAGTTTAGGGCCTTAGACTAATGTAGTTCTCCCAAAGAGAAGGGAAAAAGGTGGTTATAGATTATATTAAAAGGTATGTGACTTGAGTTTTATGTGTATGGATGTAGGTGAGGATGGAACTGACATTGTAGGATTATCTACTGAGGCTTTTAACACGTATGAGGAGGGATGTCACTTTAGATGAATGGGAGAACATGGAATTTGTGGGGTTAGGAGGAGTGTAATGGTATTATTGAGTTGCCTAATATGTGTCCCTTATGATATCATTGACTGAGAGGTGAGATCACATCACTAAAACCTTCCATCTATTGACTAAAGAGTTGACAATGACTCAAGAAGATGTTTATAAGATTTTACAAATACCACTCTAGGGTGAGGAGATATTTATATGCTCAAAAGAGAAGCATGATATACACATGGTCACATTATATGGAGATCATGTTAGTGAGGTGACCTAACATTTTATGAGTTTTACGTATGAGCCACTTTATATGGTTAGTGAGGAGTAGCATCAATTGAACATCCTAATGATGACTAGGATCATAGTGTATACATTATCAGATGTAGATGAAGGTAGATTTATAATTGCATTGATAGGTGTGTTTACATAGATGGTTGAGTAATAGACTATTTTGGCATGGGGTCTAGTATTTTTAACATAGTTATATAGAGAGCTATGGGGTTTGAGAATGTGATGGTGATATAGTTTATGTGTCAATCATCTACTACATTATTGGTCATATGATCACATCATGGTGACGTGACCATTAGGGTTACCTACCATGATCCTAGCTAGCTTTATGGTTGGTTTTAGATGGTGAAGAGAGGGCATGGCATAGACCCAAGTGGATGGCATGGTTTTGGACATTATTTATTATAGGTTCATGATTGAGGGTTTGATCCCTGATGATATTTTGTGGAGACCCTACTTGACATACCTAGTTTTTTAAAGGATAGGCATAATAGCTTGTTGGTTTTTATAGCTCACTATGGGTTAGGGGGAGATGAGCTGGTGAGTTGGAGATGGTTCCTGTGACATGGGTCAGGAGGTAGTTTAGTCTAGTTTAGGATATTCTACCTACCATCCCTTGATATAGGAGGGATGACATAAAGGCACCCATACCATTGCCCTAGGAGATAAATGGGCCATATTTTTAGGAGCTACCAACAAGACTAGGTTTTGGAGACCTAGGGTGCATATCAACCTATAAAACTTGGTGGGTAGGGCTACATCCTATGGTGGAGGTCAAGAGGTCAAAATTAGATTTATAGGGGTTGGTGAGAGAGAGGGATGCAGTGGTATAAACTCTAGATGTAGTAGTGCAGGCTAGAGATATTGCCCAAGCACATGTATTAGCCTTATAGGGGTAAGTGGTGACATTATAGGGTCAGATTGGCGCACTACAGGGCCACATTATAGCACTATATGGCTACATTGTAGTTTTATAGGGTCAGGTGACTATAGTGATAATAAAGAGAGATAGTTTGAGAGAAATAAGTAAGGTTGATCCTCCTCCTCCACCACCACATGGACCAATATTGACTGGGGAATCATTAGGTACTATGGGACCTCCACAAACTATATCTCTAGTGAGATATTTGACTACCCTAGATGAGATTACCTACTATGAGAGGGAAATTAAAGAGCTTCCATAGATTTAGAGATATTCAGATTTTAGATAATAGAAGAGGTCTATGTTACGTGTTATGACTTCTAGCTCATGTAGACGTAGATGGGTGAAGAGAGGTGATGATACTACTTTATCATGACCATGTGGAGAGCCTCAAGGACCCTGAGTGTTAGAGTTTTCAATTTTTTATTATATTTTTTATATGTAAACCAACCTATGAGCCAAAGATGTGAGATGCATATTTTGAGAGAGAGAGGTGATGTTATGATGATGTAGTTATGGACATGTATCTTGATCACACATATATACATGAGATGTTCATTTATTGTGTTTTTGAGATGTGTGTATTATGATTATGATGATGATATGGATGATGATTATTTAGATGATAATTTTATCCTATGTTAATTTGATATTAATGTTGATCATGTTAGTTGAGTTAGACTATCATTTCCCATATATGTGATGGTATATGTATAGTTGGTTGATTAGTTTCATCTTATCATTTTTCCATATTTTGTGATGGTATATGCTTAAAATAAATAAATTGGTTATATTATTTTATTTCAAAAAAAATCCATATTTGTGATGGTGTATGCGTAAAATAAATTGAGTAGGATTTGATAGTGTTGGTTTGACATTGTTTCTTCATCTCAATAGAGAGATAGATATGTGATATGAATGGGAAACTAAAGAAGTAGAATGTTCGTGCACTAATAAAGATCATAATTAGAACATAAATAAGCTCAAAAAAATTAGACTCTTGCATGCCTTATATCTTTGAACCATTATGTTTGTTAGAGAAGCATCATATTTATGTTATGTTAAGTGAGATTCAGAGTCTCTTGAAAGAGTATGTGGAAAAAAGGGTAAAATTAGGGAAAATTTTGGAGTAGCATAACCTACAAAGTGGGAATGATGTGCTTTTGTTGTGGGTGACCTGAGAGCTACTATAGGCAAGTCCATGACTTAACGCCTTTTTTTTGTTGTGTAAGCTGATCAATGCAGGAAGCCTACAATGGGAGTTTGTATGGGTTAAGGTCATATAATGCTGATTGATGTGAGAAGCCTTTTTCATTTGTTTTCCCCTTTGAGAAAAAATATTGGCTTAGCCATCCTTCATGGGAGTGGTCTAAGAATTTGTTTTTAATTTTAAATCATTGTCCTTCAATGAAGTAGTCTATTGATAGTAGCAAAGGGAAGTTATGTAGTTGTCCTTCAAGGGAGTAGTCTATGTTGAGAAGCATAACCTGAGAGTTTATAAATTTTTTAGATATTACATTATTTTATGCTTTTATTCATGGAAAATACTATAGAGGATTAAGACTTTTCCACTTTGAGGGAAACACCATACCACTGTGTAAGTTAACTAAGTGTATATGAGTAAGGGTGAAGAGGAGGGGAAATGATTGTAATAGGGATGTTCAAAGGATGAGCTCAATTTAAACACAAAGGAAAGTTATGCTTGTTTAACAAAATAATGGTTGTAGTTATAAGGCATTTAAAGGCTCAAGTTCTGGCCTTCCTTCAATAAAATACAAGTGATAATTTCTTGAGCCATACTTGTGAGTTATGATATAAGGTCCAAGCCAATTAGGAACAAACTTATCCCATCTACTTTTATCCATGTTTGTCATGTGTTGATTTTATTTTAAGATGAGATCTACTCTATTTAAATCTCCTCTTTGATATTTTTGTTATAAGCACATTTGATATGTTCTTAATAGATTTGGAGTTGGTTGAGGGCTATGAGATGATGCTCATCAAGAAAATAAAGTTGAGCCAAACATTCTTGGAAAAAGTCATCATTAGTATGTATTATAGAGAAATGTGAAGAGAAAGAATCTGGACTTCAAGAGGAAAGATAGCCTCCATCCCATATACCATGGATAAAGGTGTAGCATCCATAGGGGTTTGAATGCTAGTGTGGTAAGCCCATAGAGCAAAAAGAATGTGTGTGTGCCAATCCTTGCCTGTATCATTGACTACCTTCATTATAATTTTGGTCAATGTTTTATTAGAAGTTACTACTTGTTCATTAGCCTGTGGATAATATAGTGATGAGAAGTTTAATTTGATTCCAAATGTATCATAAAGACTTTGAACAATCTTATTTTTGAAAGATTTGCTATTATCTATTATAATTTTATAAGGGAAACCAAAATGATAGATGATATGATGGTTAATTTAGTCAATAATTTTTTTAGCTTTAGTGGAGATGAGAGGGATGGCCTTGACCTACTTGGTGAAGTATTTTGTGGTAATAATGATAGATCAATGATAGAGAGATGAATGAGGGTTAATCCCTCTGATTAGATCTAAGCCCCATTGGGAGAAGGGCCAAAAGTCTTTAATGACTTGTAATGCATGACTAGGAATGTGAAGGAAGTTAAGGTGTTGTTGAAACTTGACACAACACCAAATATAATTAGCACAACCTTGATGGAGCGTAGGCCAATAATAGTCAAGTTGAAGGATATGCTTTACAACTACATGACCATTGAAATGCCCACCATAAATCACCTCATGGACTTCTCTAATAGAAAAGAGAGTCTCAGTACTAGTGAGGAATCTAAGGAGAAGACCATCAAAACCTCACTTATAGAGAAGAAAAGATAAACCATGAGTTGCTTATACCATAAGTCGTGTGGGTTAGCTATTACATTTCCAACAAAGAGGATGTTAGATGAGACATAGGGTAATGTTAAGCAATGCATGGTGACATAGATTCTTGAGGAAGAGGATGAAGAGGGTGTGTGTGAAGCAAGTGAATCCATCATGTCATCAAACTTGTTTTTAGATTGAGGAATATTTTGTAAGAGATAAGAGTCAAATGATCCCAATAGCGTATCTACACAATGTTTATACTGCTATGATTTTTTTTTACATAGGTAGGAACCATTAAATTCGTTAACCACTAGCTGAGAACCATCAAAAATGGTTATGGATTTGACACCTAAGAAGAGAGTTTTTTGAAGTCCTAGAATCAAATCCTCATATTCGACCATATTGTTAGTGCATTTAAAATCTAGTTTAAATGACAAGGGCATAAGCTCACCATTGATATGAATAAGAATGACCCCTGCATCTCCACCATGTTGACATTTAGATCTATCAAATAACATCATAATTTGATAGGAGATGTCATTGGTGGAGAGCATTGTAATGGATTTGTCAGGGAATTTGAGGTTTGAAGGATGATTATTAGGTAAAGGGGTAGCAGCTAACTGATCAACAATTATTTCCCCCTTAATATACTTTTTTTGAATGAACTCTAAGTCAAATTCAATAATAAATAGGAGCCACCGAGCTACACATTAGTTGTGATATGGTTTGGAATGCATGTATTTGAGGGGATCAGTATGGGTGACAACATAAGTTTTATGATTTAGGAGATAAAGATGAAGCTTGGACGTGAAAAATACCAATGCAAGGCAAAGATTTTTAGTATGGGTATATCAAGTCTCATAATCAATAAGTGTGTGGCTTATGTAGTAAACCACCTAATCTCGATATTGGTCATCTCAATATGTAATCATAGTATCTAGAGAATGGTCTATTGCAGAGATGTATAGGTAGAAAGGTTGATTTTCCTTGGGCAGAATAACAACTAGTGGGGAAAGGATATATTTTTCAAGTGTGTTAAAAGCTTCTTGGTAATCTATATTCAAATGGAAGGAGACATCCTTTTTGAGCAGTTGGTGAAAGGGTTGGTAGTGATTTGACAACTAGGAAATGAAGTCGTGAATTGACTCAAGTTTGCCTTATAGGCTATGGATTTATTTGATATTAGTAGGTGGAGGCATATATAGGATTTCTCTAACCTTAGAAATATTGACCTTAATACTATGGAGAGAAATGATAAAACCCAAGAGCTTACAAAAAATAACACTAAAGACACATTTCTTTTGGTTTAGTTGAATGCTATATTGGAGGAGATGAGAAAATATAATTTCTATAATTATCAAGTGATCTTGGTGAAGTTTAGACTTATTGAGTAAGTCATCTATGTAATCTTCCATAATTTTGTGTAGGAGATCATTGAAAATGTAAGTCATAGCACATTGGTAAGTTGCACTAGCATTCTTCAGGCCAAAAGGCATGACCCAATAACATTGAGTCCCCCATGGGGTAATGAAGTTTGTCGTATGTTGATTCCTAGAAGTGACCAAGATTTGATTATATACAGATAACATGCCCATATGTGATAACATCTCATGGCTGGCTATTAGATCAACAAGTTAGTTGATACTTGGAAAATAGAAGTCATCTTTTAGATAAGCAAGGTTTAAATCATGATAGTCGGTGAAAATGTAGATTCCCTCAATCACTTTTGTGATAGGAACAATATTGGAAATCTATTACAGGTAGTTGATGGGTTTGTTAAAGTTAACATAAAGGAGGTGTTGGAGCTCTTCTTTTACAAGGAGAGCAATACGAGGATGCATCTTGTGAAGCTTCTTCTTAATAGGTTTAACATCTTGATTAGTGAAAATGTTATGGGTGACAATAAAGGGGTCAATACCAAGTATGTCATTGTAAGACCAAGCAAAGGCTTTTCTATGGTCATTAAGAAATGTGGCGTAGTCAGCTTGTTTAGAGGAATATAAAGATTAGCCAATCTTGAGGATGCGAGGGTTATCATTAGAGGGCAGGTTGATGTCAATGGTTGATTAATTTAACATAGCTTGTGTTTCATATGGGAGTGATTTTTGGATATAAGAATCATCTACACCCATGTAGGTGAGAATTATGTCATCATCTTGACATAGGATAGTGTTAATAGTGGGAGAGTTTTCATCAATTATTTTAGGATGAATGAGAGTAAGGGACCTTATTTCCTTACCTTGATGATAGGTGAGAGGCCCCAAATGGATGGTATTTATTGAAAAAAAATTAAGATGTATAAATACCTCTAATTTTGTAGGTGATGGTGGAGAAGAAGGTGGAGAAGGAGAGACTAGTTCTTCAATAGTTTGTACATGGGTTATCTTAATGAGTTTAGTTGGTTTGTCATATTCCACTCCATGCCTCTTTTTGGTATTTTAATGGTGTTGCTAGTAGGATATCCAATAGGAATATAGACACCTTATTGATAACAACCCAAACCAAATCCTTTCTAGGCACACCTATATAGACAGGTGTGAGCGAATCTAGGGTTACTCAAGAAAGAAAAGTCACAAGTAAATGGTTGTGGTGAATAAGATGGTTTGTTGATAGTGGGAGCTTGATTAATTCCCCCATATGTAAAATTGGTTTGAAGGTTAGTGGGGCCATAACAGATGACCATCCCAATATGGGGATCTTAATTTGGGTGCATGTGAATCCTTACATACTCTTATGGAGTATAGAACATGTCGAGTGTCAACAGATGATATTCACTGAGTGAAAAAAGTTGAAAGGTCTCCTCTATGGAATCATTGTCAAGAATTTGTGTTGCCAGTATTTGAGTAACTATGGGAGTGGAGCTTGTAGAAGCTTCAGATGAATCATGAGGAGAAGATGATGTTTTCAATGGAATTAGAACATAATTGGGACTATAGGTCATGTTGCATGTTTTAAATGGAGGTGGGTTAGTAGGTATAACATGTACTTATCCATCATGTTCAAACTTGACATAGTGGTGCAAAGTTGTGGTTACACATGACATAGCATGTATCCAAGGTCATCTAGGTAGTATGTTATACTAGAACTCTTCTTCCAAAACATAGAAGAGCTCAATAGTAGTGCAAGGATCTACATGGATATGTAAGACAATACCACCCACCATAGTAGTTGTAGTATCATTAAAGGAGTAGAGTACCACATCAGTTTGAGACATGTAACTATCAAGAAGGGCTAGCTATTTTAGGCATGGGTGGAAATAATATTAATACTAGCTTCCCCATCGATCATAACTCTCTTGATGTGAGTTTGATAAATATATGTGGTAATAAAAAGGGTAGAATCCTGATCTTTAGGGTCTTGAATTGGAATTTTTGAATCACTAAAATAAATTAGGGAGATGGAATTAAGGGAGCCAACTAAAGATAAAAGAGGTTGGGGATCATCTAATAGTACCTCAATCACTTGTAAAGCACTAATCAAAACTTGACAGTGTTGGGATGAGTTTTGGATTAATTCATATAAAGACATTTTCACAGGAGTTTGGTGAAGCTATCTCACCATTGAGCTTGGAATAACGTCCAAAGATGTTTTAGGAACAACCAATATGGAAATCTTAGGATTAAGAGAAGGAGTGTCTTTGGTGAAGGGATGATCCCAAGGAGTAGTGACCTTTTCCTTAGCTTTATCTTTTTGGTTTTATGACCGTGTGACTACATTAACTGTGTTGATTTGAAATGTCAGTGAAAGAGGTGGTAAAGGGGTTATGATGGAATCTTTAGGTTTGAATTTAGGTGGAATAGTAGGAGGCACTATGGATTCCAAATGTGGAATAATAAGAATGTTAATGATAGTTTCATTGAAGAGAGTGTCGACATCGAAGTGTTGTTGAATGACTATTATGAGTGCTTTAAAACTCTCAATATCATGTCCAGGTGAACAATGATATATACACACTTGTGTATCATTAAACTAAGATGGATTCACTCTAAAAGGAATATTAGGCTTAATGGGAGGAAGAGTTATTATATAAGATTACAATAATTGATGTAATAAAAAGCTTTGAGAGCCTGTAAGTGGGCTCGCACTTATTGTGCTAACATGAGTGGAAACTTTCTTGTGTTTTGATGATAAAAAGGTAATTTGACATGGCTATTTATTTGGTGATGATAGATTTATGTGTGCCACTAAATTTATCTTAGTGTTATATATGAGAGGCCTACCAGGTGGAAAAGTCAGGAGCGGAGGTATCTTAACCTTTTATTTTTCTTGGTTAGGCAATGTTTCAACTAAAGGAGAGGGGTGTGGTCCCAAAAGGGATGGTAAAGTTGAGGGTTGAAGAAGGGATCAAAGATATCTAGGGAGCTTAAATTTTTTATATAATTCAAGCCATGAAACTCCAACTTGTGGTTGAGGATTTAAATCTAATTTCACCCGTGGATGAATTAAGTTAGAAATGAGGCATACACGCAAGGGCCTAAAAATTAATGTGGTAGATTCCTATGAGGGTGAGGGTTCTAAAATAGATGGGTAAAATTTAGGTGATTTTGGTGAAGAAGCTCTAGCTTTATCAAATACCTTTGGGTAAAGGGTAGTGATAGGGTTAGTGGTAAAGGTTGACATTCATTGTGTTGAATAAGGAGTTTTAATTTGGTCCCAAAATACCACATGATCTAGCTTTGTGGAGTCAATAAATTTTAGAGTTTTCACCAAACATGAGAAAGGTTAAGAAAAAGTTAACATAGGCCTTATGGTTGTGTCTTTAGATGGCTGAGGTGTTTGGGAAAGAGGGAAATTGTTCATTTTTTCTACTTCAGGCCAAAAATGAGAAAGAATCACAACGGGGTCGTCTTTGACAAAGATGGGAGAAGAGACATGGTCTACCATGGGTGGAAGGGAGGTAGGTAAAGAAGGTTCCTCAAGAGGGTAAATCATAGGTATTATAGATCCCTTAATATTTGGGTGAGGCATGGGTAAAGTATGGTCCTCTATAGGTAAAATAAGGGGTAAGGGTGGTAAAATAAGTCTCACAGTTATTATGGGAGTAGATAATACTGACTCCTCTAAGTGCAAAGGTGGAGTGGGTGGGGTACTACTCTCTATAGGTGGAGGAGAGGTAGGTGAAGAAGGTTCTTCAAGAGGGTATAATGTAAGAATGATGTTCCCTTCAATATGTGGTTGAGGAATAGGTAGGGTGTGGTCTTCAAGTGATAAGAGGATAGGTAATATTGGTGCAAAATTAATTGCCATTATGGGCTCCTCAGGAGGCAAAATAAGTGGTAAAGGAGGCTCTTCCTCTCTAGGGAGTGGAATGGGTGCAATAGGCTCTTCTACTTGAGGAGGAATAATGGGAGAAATAGATACCACTAAATGTGTGGGAGGATTTAATGAAATGGATGTCTTCTATTGAGGGGAAGGTTGAACTAGAGGTAAAGGAAAGACCATATTAACCATATGGATATTATGATCACCTAAGTTAGTTGTGGACTAGACAGTATTTTGATTCAATGAATGGTTAGGAAAAGGGTGTTTGAACACATCCATACTTTGACTAAGGGGTGCATTAGGATTATCCAAGATAAGATCACCTCTATCAAGCATATCTTGAACAATGTTCTTGAGTGTCTTACAGTTATTATAATCATGGCCTTTAACTCAATGGTAACCACAAAACTCATTTTCCTTGTAGAAAGTTTGGATAGGATGAGAAGGTTGAACTGTATAGGAGGTTTGATTTGAGGAAGGGTTATGACACCTTGTTACAATAGTTTCTCCAAGATGGATGTATATGACTCCCTAATGGGAGTGTATTGTCTTTACTCATACCATTGTTGGAATTGCTTGGTCGGATTTTGTGAAGTTGAAGAATTTAACTAGTTTGTGGTTGTGGAAGAGGTTGACTTAATGAACATAATGTTGGTAGAGCCTTATAATTTTGATTAGAGGGAGAAGTTTTAAAGGAGGACGAGTTATTTGATTTAGAATTGGGATTCTTACTATACAACTTTACTTTTCCTTCATCTATAGCATGAACCTTAAGTTCTCATGCCATTGTAAGGACCTCATCAAATGTGTAGAGATTTTTTACCCAGAGTGTGGACGAGATGTGCTTAGCACATGCCCTTGAGAAGAGCTCAATAAGTTCAAGTTGTAGTAAGGATAAGGAGAGCTGATTAATCAATCTTCTCCAATTAGTGACAAAATTTTCAATAGACTCATCATCAAATTATCTAATAGAATAAAGGTATATTATAAAAACCTTCTTAGAAATGCTAATAGAGAAATGGTATAGGAATATTTGTACGAAGTGGGTAAATGAGAAAAGGGAGTGCTGAGTTATAGAGCTATACCAATCCAAGGTAGCACCTGAAAGAAACATAGGGAAAGTGTGAAGTCGTAATGTATCATCATGCCCTATTAAATAATAAGCATGTCTAAATGCTTGCAAGTGATATTATGGGTACTCTTTACTCTAGAAATGAGTAAATTTAGGGAGTTCTCATTTACTTGGATAAGTTTGAATAGGTACAGACGGATGGATTCATTAATTACATATTTGATCATAAGATAACACATTATTTAAACTAGAAATAGATTTATCTAAATTAGACATCTTGTCCATCAGCATTTTAATGAGGTTTGGAGGAGGATTAGTTTGGGAGATACCTCCTAAGTTATAGGGAAGCTAATAAGAAGTAGAGGGAATGTATGACATAGCTTGTTGAGTTTGTGTTTGAGAAACATAAGTGTAATGAGTCATAGGTTGAGGTGTAGAAAGAAAAGGGGCTTGTCCCATTAGGTTGGAGACTATGCTTTGGTTGGTTGTTGTTATTACAAGTTGGATTACTGGCATGGTTAGACTAGATGAAGGGTGAGTCATAACTTAGGTAATTATAGGCATGAGGGTAGATGGAATAGGTACCACTAGATTCTAGAATTGGGTGCGACTTGACTAAACTAGTTGTGGTTGTGAAAGTAGGGAAGTCACACCAGGGTTTAAGTGGGATTGGATAGTTAGAGATGCTACACTTTGGACATTATATATAGTTGGGTTACTCATCAAAGTGGTGGTTTGGGTAACCATAGGAAAAATAGTGGAGGCAACTAAAATTGAGATTGTCTCCATTAGAGAGGTTAGCATACCATAGATTAGGTCACCTAAAGAATTCTGGGTTTAGATCATAGAAAGGTAATGTTGAAGGGTTGCCCCATTATGATCAAGAAATTTAGAAAAATATTGATCTCCCTTAGGCATAATGGGAATTTGGTTGGGGCTAGGTGTATGCTCTATATTTGAATTATACTCCATGATAGAATCATAAGTGAGAGGGGAAGGTGGAATTGGTTGTCAGCTTGTGTAATCAGTAATAATTTTGGCTTGAACTCATGTTAGTACCATGCAAGAGGAAGTATAAATAGTCTTACTACCTTGTATTAGAAATAAAATAAGGAAAAACCAAGTTTGATTATGGGTAAATGGGTTATTTTTTATTTTTATTTTGAGTAGATGAAATTACATATTCATTGATGTCGATCACTTGAATGATGTCAGTAATAAAAGTTTGCCGATGTCAGTGGATTAACCGATATCGGTAGGTAAAATCTATTGATGCTAGTAGGTTTAACTGATGTCAATCATTGTGATATCCTGTGAGATGGAAAATATGATGTTTTAAGAAACCAAAAGTTGAAATAAGGTAAAATATAGGATTTAAGAAGGAAGAATAATAAAAAAACTTGAGATAACAGGTTATACAAATTGAGTATTAGAGATAATATTGATTTTTTGAATCAATAGGAAAATGTCTTTACCAACTCCAAAATATATAAGGCAATAGAAAAGCAAAAAAAGAACATATAAAAAAAAACTATTAAGTCCTAGAGATTAATTTTTAGTCTCATGTTGGATTATGCCTTAATCATATAATGAGAAGAAAATTTGGTTATCGAAGGTACTATAAAGCAATCTAGAGCTAGTTTCAAGTTAGCTTTAGTGGTCAAGAGCAAATCTATGTTAGACCAGGTATATGGATTGTTATAAGATCTTTCTCTTAATAATTCATGGAACTAGCATTGAGCCAGGCTACTTATCCAAAATATACCTTCTGTCTAGAGTTTATACTCCACCAGAGAATGGAGTGGGTTCTCCCCTTGATGGTGAAATCAAAGTAGGATATTCGCGTAGGGTAAGGTGATCCACCAGGTGATGAAATACTGATGGGCCTTTTCTTAGATGAGTTTAGATGTTTTTTTATGTGAATGTGATTTGGTTGTGTAACATAGGTGCACTACAATTTATTCAAAATGCTTGTAATTAACTAGGTGAGTTAATATGCAACAAGCAAACAATGAAAGGCAGTAAGTTTTAAACCCAAATCTAAAATATTTAGATTCGAATAAAAATATAGATGAAATAGGAATAGATTATAAACTTCACTATCCTAATGTGCATGCAAGAAGAAGTAAAGAAGACATTCTCCTTTTTTTAACTTGTAACATAAAATGATGAATTGCTTTTAGAGGCAAAGAGAAAAGAAAGAAAATTTTAGTTTAATGATTTTAAATAGAAAATAAAATATTAATTTTTTTGTTTTAAGGTAAAAGAGCAAGAACAAGTGCAATAAATGAAATTTTCACTATAATGCACATATATGAATACTTGAAATAATAAATAAACCCAAGGAAAACTCTAGGGTTCGACCGGACTTGATAGAAATGTTTCACTAAATTTTGTCTATTTCAAGTCTAAATGAAAATAGAAAAGAATGATGGGCATAAATGATTTGAATGAACCCAAATTGGTTTGCACATTATATCTAGAAATTGTGAGCACTCCTATTTGGCTCGGGAGGACTATTTGCAAATAAGAAAGCACTACCACAAGATGTTTATTAGTAGTTAAATGAGTGGGCTGCCAAGCTACGTGCTTGTTCTAGGAAGTGTGAAGCTTCTTTAGAGATGATACTCCACTTTTGAGAGACATAATAGTAATGAATAACTAAAAGAGAGGTAAAGAGAGATTGAAATAGAGATAATATTACCATTATTAACAACCTGTATGTAGCAAAGAGTGACAGGGTGTAGGTGATGTATTTTGTTTGTATTTTAGAAGTTATTTGGGTAGGTTTTGGAAAGGTTAAGGAATCCATAGTCACCGATGTCAGTATGGGAGTGATGGATATCAGTTATAATACCAAGGTTAGTGGTTAAATAGTCTGATATCAGTTAGGCTACCAAGGTCGATAGGGGAGATGTTTGTATATGAGCTTACAGAAGGCTTTTTCAAGTCTAGGAAATGGTTTTGATTAGGTCTGGGAGGTTGGAGAGAGTTATTAGAGAGAGAGTATGGTTTGGATAGATCTGGTAAGAGGTTTGGTGTGTCATGTTAAGGGGAAACAAGTGAGGAAGTATTGTAACTCCCTCATGGGGGTTTGGTCAAAAGTGCATAAAGTAATGCATAATAGATTTAAAGTGATAGTAGAATAAATGTTTAAAAGACCTAGAAAATAAGTGTACTTAGCTATGGTTACTAAATGATAAGTGCTAGATTGATGATCCCTATCAAGGATTTTGAATGTAATTACCTAAATAGAGAAAACAAGTGGGTGCTATTGGTCCTCTAGAGCTCAGTTCTTGATCATGATTAACTTACGTAATATGAAAATAAGCTAGGATGTCAAAAATAGAATGTCGAGAGCTTGAATGCAAGTAAGAATGAATTTTATTGATTTTTACTGACCTAAAATTTAGGTTGGAGTTTGGCTTATATTTCCGACATCAGTGATCCCACTAATGTTGACCATGGGTTGACCGATGTCGATAGCCATAGAATAGGTAAACCTTACTATTTTTGGCCTATTTTCTATTGTTCTTTGTGCCAAGTGTGGCACCTATTGCAAAATGGTAAAAATAAAAGGTTAAGAAGGAGTTAGTTGATTAGGAATTTAGTTTGGAAGAGGGAATAAGTCTTGGGTAGTTAGGATGAGGGGACTAGGTCTTGAGGTGACTCATCAGGTGAGAATTAGTCATAGGGCAAGGTGGCCAAGTAAGGTGGCAACAGAGGTTTTTAATTAACTTAATTAAGTATTTTAAATTAATTAAATGTGTGAGGGGTAAAAGTATGGGTTATGGAGGTTAATTGTTATTATTTAAGAATGGGTTAAAAGGGGTTTTGGCATAGGGAGTTACACTTGTGTGTGATGTAATTTTTGTATCTACAACCTAATAGTGAAATAAAATAGATGCACTCACACCACCACTAAATGACTCCTATGTAAACCTATAAAGATCCATGTATAGGTGGGAAAGCATAGTCCTAACCCATGAGAACATAGTACTATATACCTCTGCATTGTGCATTATCCTATTCATCCTATTTTTAATCAACACTCTAATCCCATCCATAACAAAAAAAGGGCCAAAAATATGACCAACCATTTCCATAGATGTGTAACACTTTACTGTATTATAACTAACAACAACACATCACTATCATTGCCTCTTCAATGTATATCTAAAGGTACACTAACAAAGTATAAGGATTCTTGATCAATAGCATCAACACCAATGTCATCCTGTAATGTCACACACCATCCACTAATTGGTAAATGAAAAATGTGATACACATCCTCCAAAGTCATAGTAATTTCCCCTATAGGAAGCTAAAACTTACATGTATATGTATTCCACCTTTCACATAAAGTGGTAATAAGATATCTATCCCAAGACACTATGCCTAGGTCACACATATGACCTAACCCTACCCTATCCATGACAACTCTCTCATTAGTAGACAATGGTAATAACCTCAATGTCTACATTACCTGGCCCCTATAGAACTTTATCATTTGTACCTCATTCTAAAACACCAAAAAAATAGCATATATACCAATCTATAATTCCAAATCACTTTCCAAGAAAAAAAACACATAACCAAGCATCATCTCATAAAATCCTACCTCTAGGACAACAATGCTAGGTATAGGACAATAGCACTAGATAGGAGCCCTAGAACCTAGACAATAGTGTTGAATCTTAGATAGAAGCATTGACTCCTAGACAAGAACATTGAAAGTAGTGAAAATTGTCCTATGTTACTTTAAATAACTTAAAAAGCACCAAAATAGGCTTCAAAATAGACAAAAGTCAAACATTAAGCTTATTCACCAAGATAACATCACCACCAACTAATCAAATAGGGTCATCAATGATGTTCATCTCCTCTACATGCCTCTCACTTTAAAGATCAATATCTCAACCTAGTCAATGCCCAAATGAATCAAGAATCAATCCAATTTTCCTATATCAAACAAATTTTTCATTCAAATCAAAATAACATTTTGCCCATAACTAGAACCATGTGACTCTATTTTGCAAACTATTTTCTTCCATGGAATCATGACAATGGTACCTTTAACATCACAAAAGATTTTCTCTATTACTACCTAGTCTACCTACTATGGAACACCCATCTCTACTCCTCTCTTATACCTAGACACACACCTTAGTCTTCACCAATAAATAATTTTTCCACTTTCCATAGATTAATCTAATCAATCAAACAACCTTTCAATCTTTACATAATGTACCAACCTTGTCTCTAGTCTTACACCACTAGTCAACACTTTTAGCCCAAATTCCTCTGTCACAAATTTCACCCCTCTCCCCAAAAGGGGGCATCATTCCTACTATTCATATTTCTACACCTACTCAACATGCTAATCCACTCATATAGGTGGATACACCATTGTTTATACATGTATAATAGTCAAATTATTAGATTCAACTCAGATCAGCCAAAATAAATAGTGATTCAAATCATATGGGTCACTCATCTTCACTCAAGACATTCACATGGAAATACCTTCATCTTATAGACACATATACTATTCATATATAATGGTTTAGAACTTATGGATCCATAGTAATTTCTAGTTATAAGCAAATAAACAATTTAGATATAATGGTTCAAACCATATGGATCCATAGTGATTTTTTATTATAGATACATTGACTAATCAAGTATAGTAGTTCAAATTATATAGATTCATAGTGACTTCAATATATATTTAGACTCATATCCTAGATTTGGGGTAATGTACATTACGACACATCTTCATATAACATGACATAGTTACAGAATCCAATAGCAGACTACATGCATGTAGAGCACAGTGTTTTGGTCTCTAGTTTTGCACATGAGGCATGTAATATATGTCATTTCATATGTGGTTATACATATTTATATATTATAAATATGCATCACTCACATACTAGATTTGGGGTTATGACATAGATGTTCATCTTCTTTATCATTCAATATTATACAGATGGAATGAAAAGACATGATATTCCCTTCTTACACATTGAACAGATTTTTGGATTACACCCACTGGTACCTAGGTTGTCACCAAGTTGGACCACATAGTCATTTTTAGTGGTTGGTAAATTATATTACCTAGACCCAAACTACATGAGTTTATCCCAAACATAGGAAAGACATTGATTTTGGGCCTCTGAGATTTCTCAATTCTAGTTCAGATATTTAGAGTGGGGGCATGATAGATTTTTCTCTTCACAACATATAGATTCTATACACACATTATAGATTACATGACTTTATGTGGGACAAAGGACAAACATTGGTTTTGGGCCTCTGATCATTCCTCATCTTCATTCAGATTCAACACAGGGGTAAAGTATTTCCCTACTTCTCCATGAATACATGTAATCCCTTTTTAAACTCAGTATAAGGGGCATCCATTTTAGGGATTCCTTCTTTTTCCATGACATATTTGGCTCTCCATCCACTTCTCTAGCTAGGAATTGAGTTGGAATCTTTGGATTAAATTTATCTCCATGCAGGTAGGCTCAAGTATCCATTCCTTTCTTCTTTATTTTACTCTAGTATTTCATTTTATTGCATCAGTAGAATTAAAGGGGGGGGGGAAATGTATACAGCCTAAATTGGTCAAGAAACTACACATATCATTTATTTTCACTATCCTTTCATAGGAGACTCTAATTTGAGAACATAAGCCTTATTCACATTAGCCATGTCTTTTATTTAACTTATATTTGTCTTGTTTCTTGCTTTGGTCACCTTTTTGCTTATTCCCATTCATCTGTAGCCTTTTAAATGGTCATTTTAGCTTATCTAGACTATATTTCCCATGTTAATTCCATCCCCCTAGGTATTGAGCCTATAAAATAGGATCACTGGGATTGAATTACAGTGTTGGACCTAAGGGTGTCCATTTCTAGTGCTCTTATTCAATGGCATTTTAAGTCCCAATGGTCAGTTTCCCTCACTTAATGAGTCTTAAACCTTTTTTAGCTTCATCCTTAAGTTTTGTTTGTATTTATAATTTTGTCTAAATGCAAATAATGTTCTCAAATTCAAGACAAAGGGTATACTATATAATGGACTTCACAAGGTATTTTATATCTAGTACTACTTTGGCACATTACATAATTAAAATTAGTCAATGGTATAATTCAACATTTTGCATCACACATAGACTTGCATGATTTATTAAGGAAGGTCCTAGGTGAAAGTTCATTATTTCATATACTATACGTATTAATTATGTATGCTCCTTAAGGGAGAACTATATTTAATCTAAGACCCTAATTTGACGGTTAATATAGGTAACAATCAAGATAAAATCAATTATAAATTGTGCAATCATACTTCCCCTAACTCAATTTTTCACCTTATAATTTTGATTTGTTTTTTGTTTCATATGTGTAGATATACATAAGGTTTTCATATTGAAATGGATCTATAGTGAGCTCTATTGACATTCGGTATCAGGTTTTTCATATACAAGATCATACAGGGATAATGGACAAAACCTAGAAAACTTAGGTCTCTAAGACAATAACAATAGAAAAGGCCTATATCATCCAACCTTAGGGTGTCCTATTTTAGTGCTCCTATCCTTTCACCAACCAAAACCCAGATCTAGGTTCCTGACATCTTCTTAGTCACTATGCATTAGTTTTCAACCCCTGAATCATTCATTTCATCTTATTTTCTAGATAAGTTTATTTCTTCCTATATGTAATTAATTTGATTAAATAGATCAAAGCCTATATTTTTACTATATTTGATTGAATTTTCCCTTACTCTAGACCCTTTATTTTTTAGGAAATAGAACCTATTTTTTGAAAAATAAAAAAATAGTTGTCATAGAAAGTACTACATATGAGTTACTTTTGAGATATAGTAACTTGTAGACTAAGTATAAACATACCTAGATGGTATGGACTATAATTATTTAAAAAAATTATTTATTTTATAAATATTATGATTTGAGATTCATTGTGTATGTTTTATGGACTAAATGTATGTAGTTTGATTATTTCCATACTTATCATGTTTTATTCCTAATAATAGGAAGTAAACTAATTGAATCTATTGGTATGTTTTTAATTAACCAAATCTCACATTAATTGTAATAAATAAGTAGTGATATGGACATACTCACTTACCTAGCATCATCAATGTAATATAAGGGTAATTTGATCAAGTGGTGTGTATGAATCTGACTGATCCTAGAGATCATTAACTATTTGAAAACTTTAGCCAAATTAATGTTTTAGTTAAACATTATCATTTCATATGTTTGATTTACATGTTTTTGTGTTATAATTTTCTAATGTTTATGGTATACATCATGTATTAGATATACTATAGTACATGTGTAGTAGATTTTCTCTCTAGATTCCTACACCATCACTATCTACCCCTTTATGAAGGGGGGGTCATTCCTTAGCTAGGATATTGTGAGGGGGTTCAATGGTCCATGGTCAGTGTGTAAAAGTGCTCAGATGATTATCTCCCTCCCCATAATAGTACTTCCTTATAGACAACACTTTAGATTACCATATAACACTAGAGTTTGTTGATATCCATGCTTTGTGGATCTTTGTATCTTGTATTATATTTATTATTAGGACATTATTCCTAATGAAAATGTAATATTTATTCATCTATACATTGATAGTAGTGGCTATAATATTATATAAACCATGGTTTAAATTATGTATTTACCTCTTGGAATATATACAATTAAATTGAGTAAATTTAGAATTATATTGATTTGCTTATTTATTATCATGGTGATCAGTATATGATAGATTACTACATGCCTATTTTATGGTTTACATACTTAGTGTGTTAAATTTGGATCACTAATTATATTCTTGTGGTGAATTTTAATGTTGAATATGTGGAATTAAATTTAATAAAAATTATGCTATTTTAATAAACCCTTATGGGGATGTTATATAGTGTTTCCATACATAGACCTTTGTATGAGTGTTTAAAGCTTGTAGATTCATTCATCTTATCCTTCATTGAATTTCAAAACACTGAAGTTCTTTCAAAGTCATGTACCTTCTCTCTTATTAGATTGAGTCATGTTTCTAACCAATTTCTTCTTGGCATGAACAAACTTCTTTTGTCCAAAAAGAGGACCTATATGTTTAGAACTTGTAGGTATACCTTTTGCTTAGGTAGACTATTGGGATAACTTATGTCCTATTAATTGCACATTGTATCAAATTTTATCTTTTCTTCATGTGATCTACCTTAATGGTCTATATATTTAAACTAAAAATTATACAATCCCAACCTACTCATTTGTATATATAGTTTGTGTATACAATTAATTCATGTACAAGGTTTTATGTGTGAGAGTTGGAGTCTCTTCATTCATTCATGCTACTTAATGAACTTAAATGGATTTATTCATTGTTTATTAAGTTTATATGAGTCTAATCAACATCTCTACATTTCCAAAACACATTCAACATGAACCTAGACCCATGAATGCTCACTTATAGGTTTACATACCTATGATTGATTAAAACACCTTATAAGCTTTATTTGAGAGTATACACTTGGACTACCACTTTCATTCTTTTAGACCTACAATGGTAAAATAGTGTCTTCTCATGCTATTATTGATCCTCTATTATCACTTAGGCTAAACATGATAGTTATACTTGTAGAAGACCTCTTACAAACATAGATCATTATTTTAAAGAGCAAGAAACATATCTATTGAAGATTTACCTAAAAACCCCATTTTCAAGGAGATATAATATAAAGTATCTGAGAATGAATTATTTTCAGTGGAAAATGAGAAAATTGAAAACTTTTGAAAGTGACATCTTAAGCCAACCAAAACATTTGTAATAGAGTGATATGAAGCTCCATATACTTGTGAAACTTTTCATCTTAATTAAGGCACCTTATAAGGTTTAATTTTTTGATGAAACCATAATTTAACTAAGTCATTTGACCTATTAAAACATCCCACAAAATCATTTTACTCCATTAAATACTGAGGTGAATAAACATAAGCAATATTAGATTGTGCTTGAATGGACAAGGCATAGTGACCTCAATGTAGTCTTAATGATTGTTAATAAAGGAAGGACCATAAACATACAAAAAAATCCATTAAATTTAATCTCATTAGGACCCTTGACATTTCCCAAATTTCCATTCTCCATCTTTCTCTATCATGGGTGTACCATGCATTTCAATTTTGTCTTTTTGAGGTTATGAAGGTAGTGATGGAGAGAAGGAAGAGGTTTTTTCACTTTTAGGAACTAAAAATTCTTCCAAATAAATAATTTTACTGTTTAAATCCAAAGGAACACATATAAATTATTTTCACCTAAAAATGAGTTCTAGAAGTCTATACAACTGCCCAAAAACTCCCTTCTAGGTGTTGAAATTCATGATTTTGACTAATGTCTGACATCTGGACATACGTGGAAGCTATAAAAATACTCCAAGGACCTTGGAAAGAGTGATTTTATGGATTATTTACTTTTATGTGTTTTGGCATACATGGAAATTAGTAAAAATTATTTTTTTCTTCAATTTCTCTTACCTTAAAGTCCATAAATAGACCTTAAACTTTCCAAATCAACATGAAATGTTTATGAAAGGTGATTAAGGCATGAAAAGACTTCAAGGGACACCTAAGGACCTTTGACACCACTTTAACAAGTTTCATCACTCCATGACATGGATAGACCACTACAAGATCAAAATAAAGCATTACCTTAATTTCTCCAAATTTACCTTAAACAATGTTAATAAGGTTTTAAAAAGACTTTTTTTGTACTACTAAGGCATAAATAAGACTACAATAAAACTAGTAGGACATGACAACACAATTTTTCACCTATACAAGTTGATATTGTTACCTTAGGGGTGAAAATCAAGTAACACTTCCTTGGGATTGAAAATTCTCAATTTGACTCAAGGATCATTATTGTAAAATTCAATCATGCTCTTGATTTTATTACACATTTTAGCATGGATGAATGTAAGCTCTCTCTAAATTATATTATATCTAGTGTGAATCTTGAGGCTAATTTCCAATCTCCTTTAGTTGATTCTACCTCATATCAACTACTTAGAGGTAGTCTAATCTACTTTATGCACACTAGACCTTATATTGCATATGTAGTGGACATGGTTTATATATTCATGTAGGAACCACATGAGCTAGAATGGAAAGTATATAAGTAAATCCTTCACTACATTTATGGTACTCATAGTTTTAGGATTTACTATAGATCGAGCATCAACATCAACATATGAGGATCAACATGTATTTGATTGGTTATCTAGATTTAAATTAGGCTGTTGACATTAAGAATTACAAGTATACTTTAGGATACAATTTCTCCCTCATTTCAAGTCTATTAGTTGGTGAAGTGAGAAGGAAAAGTTTATTAATTTATCTTCTACAAAGGCAAAATACAAAAAGAGATATTAATGCTATCACTAAGTCTATTTGGATTTAGGGGATTCTCACTAAATTTAGAATCTATTTTTGATGACCAATAATAATCTTCTCTAATAACCAAATAAAATATAGATATGAAAGAATCTAGTCCTCAATCAATGTTTGAATCATATTGAGATTCACATTCATTTCATTCAAGAGCTCATCCTTGAGCAGGTCATTGATCTCTACTACATCCAAACAATGGAGTAAATTATTGATATATTCATTAAACCTTTCACTAAGATCAAATATCTTCATTTGTGAGCTCTTCTTGGGGTTTAGGTAGCTCCATATTCTTATAGGGGGTCATCTCTATGTACTTAGGTGCCTCATCAATCTTTTTTGATGGTACCCAATTATTATACCCACCTAATCTATGATTTAGGGGGGTGTTGGTGTATACTTTTGTCCCACTAGGTTTTTTCTACATGGTCTAGTCAAGCTTATTTAGGTTTAATAAAGGTCCTTAAAGGGAAAATAATCCTAAATTCATGAGGATGATGGGACTTGTCTATTTTCCACCTATATAAGGAAATTTCCTTTGTACTTTTTAGCTAATGATGCTAATTCTTTTAAATACAATTTGTTTATTATGAAGATATTTTTATTCCTCTTTTGATTTGTTATTTTTGGGTTCTACTAATCTATACAAGTTTTCTCCATGAATTTAATCATATCTAATAGATCTGATTGTGGCCCACTCCAACAACCATCTTCTCCATAATTGACATTGTTTAATCAATCCTCTAGTCACTAATCATTAATATTATGGGATTCATAATCATGACAAGTCAACCACTTATGATTTCACATGCAATTAAAAATTACAAATCATCCATACTTTCTTTCATTTTTCATAAAAAAAATCTACAATAGAGGGGAAAGTTGATAAGTAGAACATAAAACACTAAAAAATCCACTTGGAAGTAAATTTGATCAAACTAATATTCCTATAAAAACTCAAATCTTGGTGAGATATAAGTTTTTCTAAGGAACTAAATTTTAAACATAGAGCTAACCAATTCATTAAATGGAGGAGAATCATAAAAGCATATAAAGGGTTTTATCCCTAAACTCCAAGCTAACTCAAACAAGAAGTGGAAGAAAGGCCTACCAGGACATTATTATTCTATGGTGACATTAATATACAATGAATCATTTCATTTTTTATGAAAATAAATTATAAGGCTACTACTAAGTCCAAAAATTAAGAGAATCATATTATCAAACCTAAAAGATCAAATAATTACCAAATTCAATATGACATTATCCCATGTCATTTAAATATTTATAATCTTAAAAGCTATAATATCACCACTTAGTTGCATGTGTCTTGATAGGATGACTCATATAAAATATTGGATAAATAAATAAAAATATAACCTTATTTGTATGTAAAACTTACATATACATCAAACCTAAACAATCACTTAGAAAAGATTGATCATAAATAACTAGACACTAGTTTAATCATATGTACTTTCCACATACGCCTACCTAAAGGATGCAACCAAAAAAAAATTATAAAATAATATGAACCTTAATTTCATCATGTTATATAACTTTGGATGTCTCAAGCTTCTAATCTTGATCCACATGAACTAAACAATCCCCTAGACTAAAGCTTTAATAAAATATACAATCAAGCTTTGGACAAAAAAAATATTTTTGTCATGATAATGAAAGAAACAAAGATAACTTACTCTATACGACACATGATATAATAAACACTAAATAAATCCCCATAAATTCCTTCCTTAGTTCACTCTTTTTCAATAATATTTATCAAATCAATTAACAAAAAACATGGCATGCACTGTATGATGGGTGCTAGGAATATGATAAATAAATCTATCCACCTTTCTATGAGATATAGTGTTTTCTTTATAAATGATATCATACTTATGTACAATATTTAAAAGTATGTATATTTTACTTTCCTATGAAACTAGGATCATGAGTTTGATTTATTCAGAACAAATGCCTAAACCTCCATTTCAAATGTAAAAGTGACCACTCAACATATCTCTCGAATAACTATTATGAAACTTAATCAACCTCAACCCATTTCACCCTTTTATAATTAGACACCTAGAATTATAATTCCAAAAAGACACCCACAAATATCATATCCATATTTCAATATTTCATTGATGTCATGTGCTTAAGATTATCATTGATATCAAAAGAACCTTGAGGATGAGGTTGATTATTTGAGCCTGCGAGTGTGACATATGGTGATCCAATGGAACATCTAATGAAGTATAGTGAGATAAGACTTGTGAGTTTTTTGTGGAATTATTTAAACATATCATGTAATTATAATTTGTTTTACAATGCATCTATAGTGGCAATAAGGTTTCCAAGAGGTATAATACCTAAAAGGTCTATGTGATTAGACTAGACGCATGGTGATGATACATATGTATTTAAGCTTGAAGGTGTTAAATGAAGTAATAAATCATGTGAGAGTATTTTGGAATATATTTAAACATGTATATAATGTGGATAATCCTTAATAATATCTCTAAGGTTAGTTATTGAGGCTTAGTCCTTGCATGACAGACTTGATGTGAAGGCACAACTCAGTAACTTATTGAGAAGAGAAGTGTGAGACCTATGTGGATAAGGTTGGAAGTAAATGAGATTGGTATTATGTCACATGACATGTGTATTATGTTTTATGAATAATTAAATAGGTTTTAAGTGATTTCAAATCCAAGTATGACTAGTGGTTCTAGACCTAACATTCATATTGGTCTAGTGTGGCCTAATGAAGGGTCAAGTTGAGTTTCCAAGGTGATAGAGCTCATGTGATCATGTATTAAGGTTTTATATGGTTTTTCAAGGGTTTTTACCAGGTTTTAGGTCATGGATTGAATTTTAAAGTAATAAAACACATTTTAAGGTCTCTTATGTATGCCAAGTGAAGAAATGAGAGCTCGAGAAGTAACTTTGATGCTCATTGGAATGTACAAAATTTTATTGGTGTCTTGAGACTTTTTGGAGAGATTTAAAATGGTAATAATAATAATTTAAAATCATTATGAGGTGATTTAAAGGATATAGATGTATGAACAAATGTAAAAAAGGTAAACTGGTCTAAAACCCTCTCAAAACCCTTATAGTGACTTGATTGGAGAAATATTGTTGAGAATGGACAAAAATAGTTTGGTAAATCTTGTTTTATGTTTGGATTAATTATAGGTACCCATAAATAATATCCAAAACGAAGTGGCGTGTCAAGACAATGATTAAAAACTATAAAATAATGCTTGTTTTTGAAGAATTTGATGTTATAGGTAGGGTTGACTAGGTCAATGCATGCAAGTAGATGGAGGTTGAAGGTCAAGACTAATTATTTATATCCATGGAGTTTTTTTACAATTTATATCATATTTTTAAACCATTTTGGCCACCGAATTTGACCTATCACTATATTGGCAAAGAGTGAAAATAGTGAGAAAAACTATTCAAAGTGAGAAAGAGATTAGGGATTAGTTTTAGATGACTAAGGATGAATCCAATTATTTTGGGTCTTTTTTAATACATATAAATCATGTTAAATTTGTTTATAAATTTTAAATATTCTTACATACATGCAATAAAGTCCTCTCAATACGATCAGTCTATGTGAGTGAAGACAAAGAAATAGTGAGGTTTAATATTTGATCAGTTTATTCCATATTTATCATTTTAACTTTGTATATTTGTGATTGGAGTAAGGATAATTTTTTTTTTTAGGACCATAAAAATTATTTGGATTTTAAATTAAGTTTCCCCATAGGTGTTAAGAGTCATGATCACCATGACAGTGTCATAAGGTAGAATGATTGTTCTAGGTGTACATAGTTAAGTAAATGAGTTTATTTGACTCAAAATGTTGCATACAATACATTTTATATTTTCTTAAATAATAAAATTATTTATTAATTTTTTATATAATATGGAGAGACATGTTAAGTGTTTGATCATGAAATCCCAAATGGCTTATCATACTTTGTGAGGATAATGAGAGAGTGGCTTGAGATATTGGTATTTAAGATAAATGTTTGAAACTAGAATAATTGATATATCTATTGGATGGTGATAAATATGTCACAAATAAAATAATAAGGTGAAATAGATGTGTTTAATTAACCCTTGCATGAGATAAAATTTTTATTCCTCAAGACTCTCTTTTTAGGGTATCTGACAATTTTCTATGTGTTGGTAAGCAAGATGTTTATGAGCTATTTTTAATAATACAAAAGTATAAAAACAATGGTATGATTTTTTATATATTAAATAATATTAATTAATTATTTTTTAGTGTTTTAAATTTTATAGGTATTTTTTAAGAATCAAAAGTCCTTGACTCTATTGTGGTCATGTTTGACCATTCTAAGTGGTCATGTTATAAGAGTTGGTTTGAGGTCTTTTGGCCTATTTAGTGAAGTATAATGGATAAAGTAATGAATATGAGATAATTAATTCTCTATAAATATGATTTTTCATATGTTTATGTTACAAATTTTTCATTTTACTTCAGATGTGTGAAACAAACTTTCTAGGTTTATGAAGGGCTAATGGCAAGTAAGCCTATTGGCATGGTTCAAGTAATGAGTTGGAAAAACAAGTGGAATAAAGATATATTAATATTATAAATGTTATATTTTATGTGTATAATAAATTTTTAATTCATTTTTGAAGAGTCAAATTATTTCAAGAGGTCATATTGGTAATGTGTGCTTAAGATAGACCTAATTGTATTAGGTCTCCATTAGGCCTAATAAAGGTTTTTATCCTTAATGGGTATGACCAACATATGGAGTGATTTTTTATTGTGATAAAAATGTATTAGTATATATTTAAATATTTATAATTGTTTTTTTGTTTCTTTGGCTGACCAAGATGGGTAAGAGCAACTGTTTGGTATAAAAGCAAGGCCTAATTGGCTTATTTAAGCTAGTTAGTGAAATATGAAAAGAAGCGAAGGATATATATATTGAAGGAGAATAATTAGGTCATTTAGAAACATAATAATAATATATAAACCATTATTATTATCTAAAATAATATTTTTAGGTGGATGAAAAGGTCAATTGACCTAATGAGCCTAAAAGAGGCATGTTCAACGAGTAATCGTAGAAGGCTGTTTGAGAGGGGTAGAAGATTGAAGTGACCTAAATAAGGTAAGATAACATTATTAAATTCATAATAGGAGTTTTATAAGTGTATTATAGAGATTTAAAGGAAGATATAGAATTGAAAGAGTTAAAGAAGAGTTACAACCAATTGTTTGAGAAACATTTTATTGTGAAGGTGATCAAGCTTATCTTGGTTAGGTTGGTGCTTGGTCAAGTAGGGACTTGGATATACCTTATATGTTGGAGCCTGAATAATTTAACTTTAAGGGGATAATTTTTTTCCAAGTAACTTAGGGTTTTGGATCCACCTTCCATGTTGGATCTTACTAAAGGACTAATTGGGTTGGTGTTTGACTAGTGAGGGGTTAGTGCTCCTTATGGGGTTGATGCCTTAGTAAATGTTGTTTAATTACTTATAATATAGTAATAAAAGTGGTGTGATAGTGGTTTTTACCCCTCATGAGTGTTTATAAAATATCTATGGTTTTCATGTGTTGATAACTTGCTTCATGCTTATGTGATTATTTTCCTATGCATTGCTATATCTCTATGTTAGTTTGAATGGTTAATGAATGATGTATGGAATTAAGAAAACATTATGTACAATGATTCAATCCCCACCCTTATTGGTTATGATTCTAATAATTGGTATCAAATATATTCATTTGGGTGAGGCCTAAAAACATACAGGTGATCATTAGGAGCACAAAGAATGATGATGATAATGTTCATCTTTTTTGAAGTGATGGTCTATTAAATAATGGTTGTATTAGCAGAGTTGGCTAAATAGAAGAAGGATGTCAATATGAGGATTGATCAACACTTAAACCAAGGTAAGTTATGTGTTGCTATAGGACATAATTCAAAGTTGAAATAATGTCAAAGGTACCATTTGACAGCTCAGAAGGATTATGCACAAGCTAAGTGAAAGATCAAACCCAAGATTGAAAATCTAGAAAGACTCTAAAGACATGTTGAGAGAAAGGTATAGGTCAAGGCATCAAGGTGTCATGTATAATATTTATTTAATCCTTATAAATAAGGTATGTTTAACTTTGTGTTCCCATAAAGATGCTATAAGTTGATCATAAATCTAGAGGAGATGAGTTGAGTCTATGAATCTATCATAAATGAGTAGAAGTATATTGATGAGACCTATTTGTGATATGAGGTCTATTTTAGTATTCATGAGTTATAAAGGTATGAATTTATATCCTTGTTTGTATGGTGGTTAAATATATATGCATTGATATCTTCAAGAGTGTCTATAGATTAGTAAGGAAAAAGAGTCTATAAATTCCAGTAAGTATTAGTTGGTCTATATGTATGATAATACTATGTAGTTATCATGTTTTTAAGGAATGGAATACTTGTCTAAGCATAAGACAATTTATAAGAAGTCTAAGATAAAACAAGAACAACATAAGAGTAAGATAATTGGTCTACAATACCAATATGGCCATGGAGAATATATGATAGAGTTTTCTAAACAAGCATGTTGTTTTAGCTTATTTGGGAATAATGGAGATTTATTCCTATTTTAGTTAAGGGTCTAGATTAATAAATTAGTACATAATATAGAAATAAATATAGTCTTGATTTGTGAAACTATTTATCTTCTTCACCTTTCTAAAAATAGTAATAAATGAGAAGAAATATAACTTAGCTAGAAATGGACTGAGATGGTTGATACATATGCTAAAAATGGTTGTGTAGGATGGGGAAGGTATCATAAACCTAAATCTAGATTTCATTGGGTGAAAGGATAGGAGGATCAAAAAGTGTATGTTTTGGTGTCTGATGTTGTCTATTCCTACCATTATTATCCAATCTAATCATTAAGACCTAAAACTTTTGGGGTAGTTATGATGTTCATATATGAACATGCAAGTGAAAAATTGAGCACTAGTTACTGATGTAACTCATTCTATAGCTCATTTTATCCTATAAAATTAGCTCTATCTACACACACAAAACAACAAACATATCAAAAGACAAAAAATAAAAAAACTAGGTTAGGGGAAGTACGATCACATAATATACAACCATTACTATCTTGATTGCTACCTATATTAACCCTTAATCTAGGATCTCGCATTAAATGTAGTTCTCCCTTTGGTAATGTGCATAATCAACGTGCATGGTAGATGTAAGAATGAACTTTCACCTAGGCCCTTCCTTGATCAAGTATGAAAATCTATGTGTGATGCAAAATTTTGAGCTATTTTATTGACTACTTTTAATTATTTAGTGTACCAAAGTAGTAAGTGCTAGCTATACAATGCCTTGTAAAGTCCTTTATATAAGATAATCTTTATTTTGAATTTAGTACCTTAATTCATTATAGAAAACATCAAAAAAGATAAATAAAACTTAAGGGAGGGGATAAGAAGGGTTTTAGACCTATTAAGAAAGGAAAAATGACCATTAGACAACAACATTGAGTAAGATAGGAGGGTTGAGCGCTATAGTTCACTAGAATTTTATTATCTAGGACATAGAAAAATAGATTGGGATTGACATAGGCCAAGTTTGGGGGTCTATGGGGTTATAAATTAGTTCACTGAGATAATGAAAGGGTGAAAAATATGAGAAACAAGACAAAGATAAGTAAAATAAAGACATTACTAGTGTGAACTTCTCTAGTTGGAGTCTTTTACGAAGAGGATTGTGAAAAGACATGATATGTGTGTTTGCTTGACCAATTTAAGGTGTATACATTTCCCCCCCTTTATTCTATTGATTCAATGAAATGGAATACTAGATTAAAATAAATAAGAAGAAAATGCATACTTGAACCTACCTGCATGGAGTTGAGTGCGCTGGAAGGGTGGAACTCACTTCCTAGTTAGGGAAGTGCATGGAGAGCCAAATAATACCTAGAGAGAGAAGGAATCCATGGAGTGGATTCCCATATACTAAATTTGAATGCATAATTCATGTATCATGGAGAAGGAGGGAAATGATTTCCCCTATGTATAATCTAACTTAGGATGAATAATGCTTGAAGATCCAAAACCAATGGTTTTCATATGTCCCACATAAACTCATGTAATCTATATGTGTGTAAAATATATGTATCCTATGATGAGAAAAATTTATCATGCCCCAACTCTAAATATTTGCACTAGAATTGAGAATTGCTCAGAGGCCCAAAACTAATGTCTATCCTCTATCTTTCATAAACTCGTGTAGTTTGGATATAAGTAATACAATAGACCAACCACTAGAAATGGTTATGCAGTCTAACATGGTGACAACTTAGGTACATTTGGGTGTAATATTAAAATTTTATCAATGTGTAAGAAGAGAATGGCACATATTAGCATTCCATCTTTATAATTTTGAGTGATGAAAAATATGAACATTTGTGCCACACCCTTAAATTTGGTATGTGAGTGATGCATCTGCATAATATTATAGTTTATATAATCACATATGATAGGACATATCTTTTCATGCCTCATGTGAAAAACTAGAGACCAAATCACTATGTTTTGCACTATACCTATAGTCTATTATATGATTTTATAACTATGTCATAATGTATGAAGTTGTGTGTGTGAGACATGTAGCATGTATATGACCCCAAATATGGTATCTAAGTTTATATATATATATATATATATATATATATATATATATATATATATATATATATATATATATATATATATATATATATATATATATATATATATATATATATATATATATATATATATATATATATATATATATATATATATATATATATATATATATATATATATATATATATATATATATATATATATATATATAAATCACTATGAATCCATATAATCTGAACCACTATATATAAATAGTCTATGTACCTATAAACTAAAGGTATATCCCTCTGAATGCCTTAAGTAATGTTGAGTAACCCACATAATCTAAGTCACTATATATCTCAACCAATCTGAGCTAAATTTGATAATCTAAACGTTGGATGTGTAAGAACCATGGTGTCTCCACTTATGAGAGTTGATGGGTATGTTGGGTAAGTGTATAAATATGAATAGTATGAATGATGCCCCACTTTTAGAGAGAGGGAAAAAATCTATGATAGAGAAGGCCAAGCCAAAAGTGATGACTAGTGGCATAGTAATAGAAACAAGGGTGGTATATTATGAATAGATTAAAAGGTTGTTTGATTGATAAGATTGTGTTGTTGAGAGTGGAACACATTTTTATTGGTGATGACCAAGGCACATTTTTGGGTATAAAATAAATATAAAAATATTCATGCTATAGTCAATAGATAAGGAAGTAAGAGATTGAAGCTTAAGTGATGTTAAAGGTATCATTATCATGATTTTGTGGATGGAAATGGTTTAAAAAATGGAGTTATGGGGTTTGAGCTATGGGTAAAATGGTATCTATTTTGAATGAAAAATTTGGTTAACATAGGAAATTGGATTGATTCTTGATTCATTTGTGTATTGACTAGGTTGAAAATTTTGAGCTCTAGATTAAAAAAATGCTAAGGATATGATCACCTATTGTAACCTGGTTCGATTAGCTGGTGGCACAAGTTCAGGTTGGTAGTAATGTAACCCTAGTAAGAAACTCAAAACACTTGGTTTTTATCAATTTTAGGCCTATTTTGGTGTTCTTGAGGGCTTAAAAGTAGCTTAGGAAGTTTTTTATATTTCTAGTGTTCTTGTTCTATAGTCTACCACTCCTATCCCTGGTTCAACAATCCTATCTAGGGTTCAGTGCTCCTATCCAACACTGTTATCTTTACTATAACATTATTTTCTAACAAGCCAAATTTTTTTATGATGTTTACTATTGTGATAGCTTATCTTTTGATTTGGTATTATTGATTGATAGATGTGTTGTTTTTGGTGATTCAGGGTGATATGTGGATGAGAGAATTGTATAGGGTCTAGGTGTTGGAGGAATTAAGGCTACTAACACTATATGTTGATGAGAGAGTGTTTTTGGATAGGGTAGGGTTGGGTCATGTGTATGACCTAGGTACAGTGCAGTGGGATAGATATTTGATGACCACCTTATGTGAGAGGTGGAACATGGATACATGTAATTTATAGCTTCCTATAGGGGAAATTACTATGACTTTGGAGGATGTGTATCATATACTACATTTATCAGTTAGTAGGTGGTGAGTGATGGTAGAAGATGATATGGGTGCCATTGTGATTGATTATACATATTTATACTTTATTTGTGTGCCCTTGGGTACACATCAAAGAGGGAGTGATAGTGATGTGATACTATTAGTCATTATGCAGTCTAATGTTCCATACTTGTGGAAGTGGTTGGCTATTTTGTTGGCATATTTTGTTGTTGTGGATGGGAGTGGAGTATCTATTGCATAATAGATGCATAAGATTGTGCATAGTGTGGAGGTATATGGCACTATGTTATCATGGGAGAGGACTATTCTAGACCATCTATATAAGAACCTCTATAGGTTTACATAGGAGTCATTCAGTGGTGGGGTGAGCACAATGACCTTATTTCATTATTGGGCCTATGAGCACATAACAATTATGTGTTTGACTGGATTATCAAGGGTAGTGTGGGTACCTCCATATCTATTTTTAGAGTGATGGAAGAGAAAAATAACTATTTAATCCCATGGGATGGACCATTATAGGTAGGTCTTATATGGATTGGTGGATGGTAACATCATATGGAGGCCTTATAGAGGATTTCTTAGGTGGGTAGAGGATGGAGTATAACTGTAATACATGATGGTTAGTTGTTGGATACATGACCATTAGGGTGGAGTATATGAGAAATTTTAGTATGAGTGCATTAATTGATAGTTTGGGGTACCAAAAGATGTGCAACTAGTAGCATGGGTTGGGTGAGGATAACATAAACATTTGTGTGGGTAGGAGCTCATGTGAGGCCTACTAAGGCTAAGCTCATACCATTACCTTTATATGTGAGGGATGTGGTGATAGATATTCTAAATGTGGACAAATTTAGATGTAAATATGCATATATCATGTGGTGGGTTAGGCATTGGTGGGATTTATTGAACCTTATTGATGTAAGGGATGCTCTAGAGTATGAGGATCCTAAACTGATCAAGATGATGGGAGGTAAGCAATGATTAAATTTAAAATATGTATAAATTTATAATTTTATTTTGATTTAAAAGTATATAAATAATATAGTGTCATACTTTATGCATATGTGAAGTGGGAGGTGGTCAAGATGGAGCACAGGCTGAGGTATGAGGTAGAGATGATTATTACTAGGAGACAATAATAGAGTCAACACTATGAGAGCTCACACAACATATACCTAATGATATGATGGAGGAGGGATTGATAGAGTGAGTGATAGTCAAGGTTGGTATCCATGCCCATCTATTTGATAGGGTTGATATAGTGAAAACTATATATGTTAGAGCAATACGAGAGAGAGATGTGCTGAGAGCTAAGGTAGATAGGTATAGGATACCCCCACCTAATTTTGGATCTATTAGTATGAGGATAATGGATGAGTATACATATATTTATAGATGATATGTAGACTTTCATGAGTATAATGGTTATCTAATGGAGCAAGAAAGTCATCACAAGAGCCAAGTGGCAGCTTGAGGAGGTGTGGGGCCATTGAGTTCTAGGGTAGATTATGGGATTAACACTAGTGGAGAGAGTGAGAGTGAGAGTGAGAGCTTGATGCTCATTCATGATTGATTGTATTTGATACTAGTGTATCTGTATTGAAAACTCATTATATATGTGTTTGTGTGTGTGTACACACACACACACACACACACACACACACACACACACACACACACACACACACACACACACACACACACACACACACACAAACACACACACACACACACACACACACACACACACACACACACACACACACACACACACACACAAACACTTTTTTAATTTTGACTCATGCATGTTATTTTATGTAATTCAGAGCATATTGGTATATTTGTTGCAAATAGTTGATTGGAAATATTTGATCTGGCATTGATGTTGAGGTTGCATATATTTTGTAAAATAGTATTTGTGATGATATTTGATTATTTTTGATAGGTTCAAGTGTGATAATAGTTTTTATTTTGAATCATATGAGAGTAAAAAAAATTACTATTTTGTAATTGGTAAATTGATTTGATAAAGTGAATTGGTTTAAGATTGGTAAAATAGGATATTGGTAAGATCAAGATTTGGATAATTTAGTTTGGCTATGTATGGTTATTTATAAATAGGAATATTAGTTGTTATTAGAAGGGGATGTAATATATCACTCTATGCATATCAGCCCCATGGCTGTTGTATCACTATGTGAACCCTGATGGCCAACTGAATAAGTGACCATACTATTCATGCTATGTAGGAACATGCCATGTATATGATGTTATGTATGGTACATGAATTATAGTTGTAAATGGAGACTATATAAGATGCAACCTCAATGGATGCATAGTTAAAATTGTGTGTTTTGAAGGAGGCTCATCTATTTTCAATCATAATGGATTGCTATGTGAAATAACACCATATGGCCTCTACTGTGATACATATGACTAAGCAATATATTGAGATGAAACTATAACCTATGAAGGTGTCTCATCTAATCTCAATAATAGTAGGTTATTACATGAAATAGGTCCCTAAGAACTTCATTTTAGTGAATATCTATTTGGAACAATACTATGTGATGTGGGTTCATCTAATCTTAAACATAACGGGTTGTTACATGAGATAAGACATTGAAAACTCTATTATGGTGCTTGTGACTGTGTTAGATGTGTATATGGAACTACATTATGTACTGCATGAACTATAATACTATGTGTAGGTTGATCTCAATGTGTACTAGTATCCAAACCCTCTAAGTAGGTGGGATAGGAAATCTCCTATGAGGCTCTATCCTTAAAATTACATTACTCTCATGATGAGTAATCAATGATTTCTATGCAGGAATGTCCTAGGATGACTTAGTTGTGGATGAATGAGGTCTATGGATTAATTATGGAGGATATTTTGATGCCCCTAGTTTGAATGCTATGATGCCATTATCAAAACATATATTAGTCTAGTCTCTAAGTCCATATCAATCATTGTCTCTATGTCCATGGATATGATGATATTTACAAAATGGGTGATATCGCTATTTGTGTAAGAGATGTGGATCTCACTAATGAGTAGAAGGCAACGTGATTAACCTCCTATCTAATAGTGTTTATAATATGACATATGGGCTATCCCATTTTGAATCAAACTATAGTATTGCCCTACTAATGTTATCTATAATGAATATTGTAGGTGGCACTCTAGAAATTGGTCTTTATTTTTAACTAGTTGCTTTTCTAGCTATGGTCTCCTATCTTGTTTGGGACATGGTGGATTTTGTGTGTTAGGTGATGTAGATGGAGGTAATGTTGTGAAATATAGAATAAGATGATCAATTGAATCTGACTCAATCAATCCCAATTTCTTCTCCAAGGATAAAATTATATAACATAAGTTCCTAAAAGAGGACTCTTTCTGATATAATATATGCTCTAAGATAGGTTGGTGAATCCCCTTAATAAAGATATGTTGGACCTCTACATTTATTAGTTTATAGATCAAGCATAACATGTGAGTCTTAAATCATAAGATATAATCACTAACTGGCTCTAAAGGATTATAATGTAATAAGGCAAGTGTCTCATATGTGTCATGAGGGCCCATGATTTCTATGTAATATCTAAGAAATGCCTCCTCTAAGTCATCAGATGTATGCAAAGAACCAACAAAGAGTAGATGAAAGAACTAATTTTATCCATTACCAACTAATGTTTGTTATAAAAACTTAATTAGAATCAAAGGACTCACATGAGATGGAAAAACCTTTTGAAAGGCTTGAGGGTATATGAATGGATATCTAGTTCCATCAAATTGAGGCAATGATGGTATATGAAAATGCTTAGGCAATGAAGCTTAAACAAATGTCTTCAAAAGAGGGTTACCATGAAAGTCATTGGCATCCATCCAAGACTTATAATCCTTATTTTCCAAAGTAAGGATATGTACTTGGTGTTTTAATTCACCAAATACATGCATCAAAGAAATAATCTCTAGGAATGGTATATTATTATCTTGATTTGGTTCGTTTAAATGTTGAATTTAATCATTTATTTTAGCCATGAGAATGCTACATTTAGTAGTTGATTCATAGAGAGGGGGTGTACTCACTTGAACCTTTGGATGAATGATAACTTGGACCTTAGTAGAGGGATATGGGATACCATTATCTTTAGTTAGACAGTGAAAAATAGGTGCTACAATAGCAAGGGGTGGCTTAGGAGATTCATTGATATCTTCATTTAATGAATCATAGTCTAATTAAATAGAAGATGTGTTGTTATCATTGACATGTGCATCATTTGAAATAGAATCATGCATAGAACTATAAGTAACATTTTGTAATGCATTATTTTTGGGAAAAGGATTGAGAGAAGATTTAGAAGCATGAGATGCATTTTATTCTTCACTATATGCATAATAATCATCATTATTCCATGCATTATCACAATCAAGATTTTATTCATTTGAAAGAGGAAAAGTAGAAGTATCACTTTCATATTCACTCTCATAGTCATATTCATTTACATGTTCACTATAATACTCATTATCACTTCAATTATCACTAGGGAGAGGGGTAAGATAAGATGTTAATTAGTTTCTAACATGAAAAAAATTGTCATGTAAAATTAGAATACTATGTGCATCTATGTTATCCTTGAATGGAGTGCATGCATTATTTTCGTTTGCAATATCATAAGTAAGATTAAGAGAGTTATCATTTAAACATTCTTTTTTCATTGTTTGAGATGACAAAGTAGAGTTAAGAACATGAGATTGATCATATGAATTATGCATTGGAAATTTGAATCTATTTCATTTATATTATTATAATTTGAACATAGAAGTAGAAAAAGAGAGGGAGAAACTAGGTTAAAATTGAAGTAAAATGAGAGGTTTACTTGGAATTGCATGAATAATTTATACATTCGATGTATTGTGCATAGTAGAATGAGGTGAAAAATAACTTTCCCATTTATTAAAATTATTTTCTTTAGAAGAGGGAAGAAAAGAGATAGGTTTGAGAGAAGAAGATGCATCTAACTTTTCTTCACTATAACTTTCATATGCATCATCATATTCCTCGTTACAATAATATTAATTGTCTTCATTGTAAATGAAATCATTTTCCTTATTTTTGGCTAATGTGCAATTTTACAAACTTGTCCATTCATTGTCATAATTATGATAAAATTTTAGAAATTTATCTATAGGATGAGAGGAAAGAAGTGCCTTAGTGTCCATTTTATTTATAATTTTGATATTGAATTGTTACAAAAAAATGTGAAGGAAAACCCTAGGAGTACCTGGGATTTGATATTTGTTCAAAGTAGGTCGTGTTCACCAAATGTTTTAAATTATTTGGGAATAATGGATTTTATTCCTATTTTAGTTAAGGGTCTAGATTAATAAATCATTACATAATATATAAATAAATATAGTCCTAATTTATACAATTGTTTATATTTTTTACCTTTATAAAAATACAAATAAATGAGAAAAAATATAAATTAGATGGAAACAGACTAAGATAGCTGATACAAAGGGTGAAAATGGTTGAGAAAAATTGGAAAGGTGTCATAAACTTCAATATATCTTTTGTTGGGAAAAAGGATAGGAGCATCAAAAGTGGACACTTTAGTGTCTATCACTATTATCCATTCCTACCATTATTTTCCAAACTAATCATAAAGACCTTAAACTTTATAGGTAGTTATGATGTACCTGTGTGAGCATGCCAATGAAAAATAGACCACTGGTTGTCAATGTAGCTCACTATGGAGCTGATTTTATCTTAAAATCCATATTCTATCTACACACATGAAATAAAAAACATATCAAAATCCAAAAGGGAAAAAAACTACATTATGGGAAGTATGATCGCATGATCTAGAACCCCTATTTTCATAATTGCTTCCTACATTAGCCCTTAAGCTAGTCTCTTAGATCAAATGTAGTTCTCCCTTGGGGAACATGTGCAATCAATGTGAATGATAGATGAAGAATGAACTTTCACCTAGGACCTTATGTGATCAATCATGTAAATATATGTGTGATGTAGAATTTAGAGCTATAATATTGACTAATTTTAATTATTTAGTGTGCCAAAGTAGTAAGTGCTAGCTATAAAATGCCTCGTGAAATATTGCTTATAAAAGACTCTTTATTTTCTATTTGGGAGATTTATTCATGCTATCAAACATCAAAAAAGATAAAAAAAACTTAATGGAGGGGATAATTAGGGTAATGGACCTATTAATCATGTAAAAATGATCATTGGACAATAGCACCAAGTAAGATAGGAGCATCGAGTGCTATAGTCCACCATAATTTTATTATATGGGATAAAAAAAATAGGATGGAACTAACACAAGCCAATTCTTGGGGTCTATGGGGGTATAGATAAATTGATTGAGATAACAGAAAGGTGAAAAAAGTGAGAAACAAAACCAAAATAAGTAAAATAGAGACATGGCTAGTGTGAACAAGGCTCATATTATCCATTCAGAGTCTCTTATGAGGAGGACTATGAAAATACATGATATGTGTGCTTGCTTGACCAATTTAGGTTGCATACATATGGTCATGATGTGTTTCTAACCTCATAAGGTCATATAGGAAGAATGATGACATGTCAAAAGTGACATAATAGTGATCTAAAGATGACCAACATTTTGAGTGTTGTAAAAGAGGTCTCAATTTAATGCTAGTATGTTGATCATATGATCCATGATCTGGAGTTGATTTTAAGAGTAAGAATTCAAGTTAGTTAATCCTTAAAGGAGAGAAACAAAGTTACAAAGATGATCATTCCTATATCATGACATGAAGATGTTCAGAGGCCTAAGAATAATTCAAGTTATGTGTTGTTCTTAATAAGATATTGGTTGTATGTTTCCAATAAGGTGATTTTTAGTGGTTTAAGACATCATGGCTTGTGATTCCTAAAGATAAGTTATTTGATGTCATGAATATTATATGGAGTTTTACATACCTATATAAGGTGGTCTTATTGACCGAAGATGTCAGTATTGAGTAAGAAAGAGTGGATAATTTTTTGAAATAGGTCTCCATGGGACATAGTGTTGTTATAAGGCCTAATGAAGCATAAACATAAGGGTAAATTTTCATAATGATTCCCTGAGGTATCTTCATATGATTATGGTCTAATAATATCGAATAATAGTTAAAAATCTTAGCTGAAAGATAGGGAACTGCAAATAAACATGGTGATAGGATGAGATTATGAGTAATTGGTAGTGTAAATTTAATTGAGGTGCATATGTTGTGAGACCTATGAGTAAATAGGTCCAAGGATCAGGTGGCATGATCAGATAAAGGGATGAATGGACTCAAGTAAGATCAAGAGCAGATGGTGAGCTATAAGGAAGTTTTTTGAAGTCATGATAGTCATGTGTCAAGATGATGAGAAACAAGTTAAGGTGAGAGTTAGCATATCAATCAATCTAAAGGTAATAATTTGAAAATTTATATTTAGTAAACATTGTTGAAATTGGAGTGAAAAGACAAGGTGGTAGCTATAGAGACCCTTTGTCATTAACGTCAAAGGGGGAGAGAGATCAGATTCATTGAGAAGTTATCTAGATCGGTTCATTTATGGTTTGCCATCAATATGTTTTGATATCAATGACAAATGGGTAGATTGTTTCAAGTCATCATTAATAGCATATGCTAAAGCCTATCATTGATGTCAAAATAAGCTTAAGGATGAGGCTGATTATTTGAGCATACTAGTGTGATGTATGGTGATCCAATGGAATGTATTATGAAGTGTAATGTGCTAACACTTTTGGGTTTTTATTGGAATTATTTAAGAATAGAATGACATGATAATTTTTTATATAATGCATATAGAATGGAAGGAAGGTTTCTAAGAGGTATGGTACTAAGAAGGTCTATGTGATTAGACTAGAGGCATGGTGATAATACATATGTGTTTAAACTTGAAGGTGTTAAATGTAGTCATTGAGAATGTAAGAGGATGTTGGAATTTGTGTTCACATTAATATAAGTTGAAAACCCTTTAGTATAGCTCCAAGTTCAGGTATTGAGGCTTAGTCCTTGCATAAGAGATCTAGTGTCAAGGCACAAGCTCGGTAGCTTATTGAGAAGAGAAGTGTGAGACCTATGTGAACAAGTTTGGTAATACGTGATCTTCATATGATGTCATATGACATTTATATTATATTTTAATAAAAATTAAATAGGTTTCAAACTATTTTCAAGATCCAAGTATGACTGGTGGTTCTAGACCTAACATCCATATTGGTCTAGTGTGACCTAATGAAGGGTCAAGTTGAGTTTCCAAGGTGAGAAAATGTGATCATGAGTTGATGTTTTATAGGGTGTCTCTTAGGTTTTTACCAAGTCTTAGGTCATGAATTGAAGGATAAAATAGGAAAACACATTTTGAGGTGTCTTATGTATGCAAAGTGAAGAAATGAAATTTTGATAAGGAGATTTTGATGCTCATTAGCATGTGTAAAATTTTCATGGTGTATTTATCATTTTAGGAGATATGTAAAATGGTCATAATAATTATTTACAATAATTATGAGGTGGTTTAAATCATGGAGATGCATGAATAAATGTTAAGAAGGTAAACTATTCTAAAACCCTCTCAAAACCCTTATAGTGACCCAATTGGAGAATTATTATTGAGAATGGGATAGAATGGATTGGCAATTTTTTTTTTAAATTTTTTGGATTATATATATGAATCCATAAATCATCTCAAATTGGTAGTGGTTTATTAGGATAGTGAGTAAAATGTATAGAGATATGCTTGTTTCTAAAGAATTTGATGTTGCAAGTAGGGTTGACTAGGTAAACACATGCAAGTGGATGGAGGTTTAAGTTAAATACTAATTATTGATGTTCATAGTGTTTTTTTTTTAAATTTATATCTTCTATGTCAACCATTTGGTCACCCAAGTTAACCTATCGTTAAACTGGGAAAGAGTGAAAATAGTGAGAAAAACCAATCAAAGTGAGAAAGAGATTTGAGATTTTTTTATTATTATTAGGGATGAATCAAATTTTTAATGTTATTTTTTTAATAAAAATACCTCATGTTCCATTTATTTATAAAATTTTAATATTATCACATACAAGCAAAAAATTTCTCTCAAGATGACATGTCTGTGTGAGTGAAGATAGTAAAAGAGTGAGGCTCAAAGATTGATCTGTTTGTTCTATATTTATCATTTGACCTATATATATATATATATTTGTTATTTGAGTTAATATAAATTTATTTGAGTCTAATATATATTATTTTGAAGTTAAATTAAGTTTTCCCATAGGTGTTCAAAGTAATGATCACCATGACTATGTCATAAGGCAGAATGACTATTCTAGGTCTGTATAGTGAAGTGAAGTGCTTGAGTCTATTTTTTGAACTTATTACATCTAATACACTTTAAATTATTTTTTTATATTAAAATTAATTATTAATTCTATATATAATATGGAGAGAGATTAATTTTTTGAAACATGAAATCCAAAATGGCTTATCATATTGTGTGAGGATAGTGAGAGAGTGGCTTGAGAGATTGGTTTGCAAGACCAATATTTGACACTATAAAAATTGATATATATATATATATATATATATATATATATATATATATATATATATATATATATATATATATATATATATATATTATATGGTGATATATATTTCAAAAATATAATATTAAATGTAATTATAAGTTTTTAAATTACCCTTACATGAGCTAAAAATAGTATTCTTTAAGACAATGTTATAAGAGTATTTGATAGTTTTCTGTGTGTTGGTAAACAAGATGTTTTTGAGCTATTTTTTCTAGAAAATAAGAGTAAAAATCATGTTATGATGTTTTATATATTAAATATTATATTATTAATTATTTTTTAGTGTTTTAAAGTGTATATGTAGTTGTTAATAATCAAAAGTTCTTGATTATATTATGGCAATGTTTGACCATTTTGAATGGTAATGTTGCAAGAGTTGGTTTGAGGAATTTTGGATTTTTTAGTGAAGTCCAATGGATATGGTGATGAATATGAGGTTATTTATGATATATAAATATTATATTTTATGTGTAAAAATTGGTTTTTTTACTTTAGATGTGTGAAACAGACTTTTTTGGTGTATGAAGGGCTAATGGCAAGCAAGCCTATTAGCATGGTTCAAGTAATGAGTTAGAATAATAAGTGTAATGAATATATATATGAATATTATCAATTTTATATTTGAAATATTATAATTTTTTCATTTTTGAAGACTCAAAGTGTTTCAATAGGTTAGATTGGTAATATGTGCTTAAGACAGACCTAATTGTATTAGTTCTCCTTTAGGTCTAATAGAGGTTTTGGCCCTTAAGGGGTATGACCGAACTATGGAGTGATTTTTTCCTATGTGAAAAGTGTATGAAAACATATTTAAAGAGTTATAAAAAAAATTAGGTTATTTTTTTTACCAATATGGGTAAGAGCAAGTGTTCGATATCAAATCAAGGCCTAATTGGTTTATTTGAGCTAGTTAGTGAAATATGAAAAGAAGCAAAGAAGAGAACTATTAAATGAGAAATATTAGGTCATTTATTACAATTAAAAATATATATAAACCATTATTATTATTTACCAAATAATTTTTAGGTGGATGAAAAGGTCAATTGACCTAATGAGCCTATAAGAGGCATGTTGAGCAAGTAAGCATATAGTGTTTTTTGAGAGGGGTAAAAGATTGAAGTGAGATAAATGTGGAAAGATACCATTAGTATTTCATCATAGGAGTTTTATTGGTGTATTATATATAGTAAATTATAGATACAAAAATGAGATATCTGAATAAAATTCACCATCAGTTGTTTGAGCAACAAGTTATTATTAAGGTGATTAGGCTTGTCTTGGCTAGGTTGGTGCTTGGTCAAGAAGGAAGTTAGAGATTCATTTCAAGTTGGAGCTTGTATAAGTTTCCTTGAAGTTTTTTGGTTTTTTCCAAGTCACTTATGGGGTTGGATCCTCCTTATAAGCTGGATCTTGTTAAAGGACTCATTAGGTGAGTTCTTGAATAGTGAGGGGTTGGTGATCCTTGTGGGGTTAGTGCCTCACTAAATTTTGTTTCATTATTTATAGTATACTATTAAAATTGGTTTTATAGTGGTTTTTATCCCCATAAGTCTTTCCCATATAGCTATGGTGTTCATTTGTTGATAACTTTCTTCATGCTTATGTGATTGTTTTCCTATGCATTTTTATATCTCTATGTTAATTTGAATGGTTAATGAATGATGTATGAAATTAAATGAAAATTATATACACTAATTCACCCACCTCACCCTCTCATTGAATATTCTTCCAATAATCCCTTCAAACACTTTCTATTTTGTTGGACCTATTCTTAATAACCTAATGGTTATTCAAAAAACATAAGTAATATTCAAATTCAGCGATAGTAATTAGTCAAAAATAAATATGGAGTTCCATTTTTTTAAAAATCAATCACTTTTTTAAACCAAAAAAAAATATAGCGAGGTAGGATAAATTATCATATTCTAAATCATGGTCAATGAGTCTAGAGAATCCCATTATCAATTATTGAATATGATTTCAATTTGGGCACTTGATTCTTAGTGTTATAATAAATTTTTTAATGTGTTAATGAATGTTATTTATTTCACCAATGTTATAAATTATTTCTCGGTCAATTTTGGTTACTCTTTGGGAATTTATTAAAAAATAATTAGAATTGCTGGTTAAGTCCAGTTCACTGTGTAAGTAATCAGATTAGTTTACAAGAGGTGTGGAACCTTTTATTTATTTATTTATTTAAATAAAATTATATTATATTTAATTAAATTAATATTTAATAGGTAGTTTTTGGTACCATAAATGATTTTGTTGCATGGTTTCACTACTTGTGGAGCAAATTTTATTGGATGTTGATCTTGTCATTAACATAAGTCAACCTTATTTATTTTAGTTTAATTTTAATAATATTAGATTATAATTTTATTAGTATAATTATTTTTAATTTAAATAAATATTTTTAAATTTTTTACTTTATTATTTTTTTGAAATAACTTGTCATGCAAACTATTTGCATTGGGCTTGTTTTAGCAATTTTTTATTAATAATAATTATGCATAGGGAGTGTGGGAAATAATTCATTTTGAAAATTAGTGTTCCATATTATTATCTATATTTTTTAAGGTATTAAAAATTTGATTACGTAAATCATTTATTTAGTTTTGAATTTATTATGTCCATTTTTTGGTCGATAATATCATTTAAAACACGAATAGATTAGCAACAACTAATTCTGGGACATACTAGTTGATACATAGATTTAATTTTATATTAACTAAAAACTTGTTTTTGCTTGATCCATACATTAAAATATTTAATTTAGTATCAAATCCATGTTCAAGTATTTTTCATAAGGGTTTCTTGTCATTATTAGAATAAATGTTGGTTTTAATTAATTTTACTTATATGAATATTCGTGTTCTCAAAGGTGACAACTTTGAGTATTGGAGAGATTAATTAAAGATAATTATTATATAAAAATAATTTTGGGAGAATGCTATCCATGGTTTCACATCACCCTAATATTTTAACACCTTAATAGAAGAGCATTAAAAAAAAAAAAAAAATTAATAAACATTAGATGCATAAGCTTTCTTCTATATTCATAGGGCCATAGACCTAAGCATTTATCCAATAATTTTAAGATGTAAGAATGCCCATGAGGCATGGAATACATTGGATACTTCATATTAAATATATATTAAGGTAAGATAAAAAAAAATTAAAACACTTACAAGGAATATTTATAATTTGAGAATGTCATATTCTAAAGGAGTAGGAGATTATTACATATGGTTAAATGATTTAGTTCATAAAATGAGGGTTTATGGAGAAATTATTGAAGATAATGTTCTGGTAATAAATATTTTGGGATAGTTAATTAAAATATGGTTGAATATTTTTATCACTATTTAAATGTGTTTGGATATGAAAACTATAATTGTTGATGAATTAGTTTATTATCTCTTATCCCGTGAGGATATATGAGATTATACATGAGATCAAGAACAAGCACATGAAACCAAGGAAAAGGTTTAAAACACCAAAGAGAAAAATAAAAATTAGAATCAATGGAGTTTTTAAACCTAAAATTCAAATAAATAATTTCAATCTAAATTCAACAGGTAATTGTAATAAATAATTTATTTTTTATTACTATAAAAAAATTGACACATAATAAAATATTTCATGATACTAGTAACTAAGAATTTAGATAATTAATAGTGAAAAAAAAAAATTCAAGTTGAGCAAAGTGATGTTAAAGAGGGACAAAATTATTGTGTAATATTATATGTGGGAGTATAGGAAGTAAATAATTCTTGGTTTCTTAGTTTAGGGTGATCAAATAACATGACAAGTCATAAATATGATTTTGACAAGTTACATGGATCTTTCAAAATCCAAGTACAATTGGGAGTTGGAAAGCCCATCCAAGTTAAAGGAAAGGTCAACATGAAAATAACAAAAAATAAATGTAGGGGTTTAAAAAAAGCTGTTTTTTTTTATTAAAATATGTATCTTAAGATTATTTATCACAATTATATATGATTTAGTAATGAAAGAAAAACATACATGTTTTATAATCCTACCAATAAATCCACCATTGAATCTAGGGAAAGTTTTTATTTGAAAATGCATAACATACTAATTTATTTAATGTATGTACATAGGTCATAATTTAATTTGGAAAAATTATTTATTTTTATTTTGATGGTTTACAAATTCATATACATGTTTCTCCTTCAATAAGAAACAGTACTAGTTCTTTGCAAGAGACTAGTCATGCATATTCATCAACTCTAAGCAAGAACAAATGGTTATTAATTCCACATATTGATAATAAAATTTTTGGATAAAAATTATTATAGGATTACTAAAATTATTAAACAATATAAATTTCATTTTTTTGATAATTCTTATGATGAAAATACTATGTTTACATTATTAACATTGGTGAGTGAACCTAAAAGCTATGCAAAAACTAATCAAAGGAAAGAATGGGTTGATGTTATGAGATTAGAGATGGATTAAACTGATATGAATGATAAAAAAATAAGTTTATAATCCATTTAAAAAATATTTCATTGGTAAAAATTTGGTCTACAATACAAAAATTAAGAGTGATGTAATAATTGACAAGCTAAAATCTAGACTAGTTACAAAAGGATTTGCACAAATATACAGAGTTGAACATGAGGAAACCTATGAATCCATGTCACATAAATATAATATAGAGTAATATTTTTTGTATTTTATCATAAATTATGTAAAATAAATAAAATGGACGTTAAAATTTCATTCCTAAATGGAGTGATTAAGGAATAAGGATATGTCGGTAGGCCACCAGATTTTGGGTAAAAGCTATTTTTCCATATATATAAGTTGAATAAGGCCCTTTATGTGATGAATCAAGATAAAAGAGATTGGTAATAAAAAAATTACATATTATTATATGATCAAGTGTTTTTAATAATTCAAAATGAATCAACTCTTTACATACAAGCATTGGGTTCTAATGTTTTATATGTTTATCTCTATGTAACTAATTTTATCTTTATAGGTAGCTCTATGGAGATGTTGAATAGTTTAAAGGAAAATATGAATTAAAATATTTGAGATTACTAATATTTATTTTATAAATTAATTTATTATCATGTAATTCCATCATATGAAAGAGAAAGTATTCATTTAACAATCCAAGTATACCTAAGACATGTTAACAAAGTACAATCGTCAAGATTTAAATCCCAAAGACACTCCAATTTCTAGTGGATAAAAATTTATTATGGAGGATGAAATTAATCTATCCAATGAAAATAATTTCTTAAACATTTAGTAAGTTTTGATGTATCTCACTATGACAAGACCTAATATCAATTATGGGGTTTCAATAGTTTCTAGATTTATGGACAAAGTATCCATCAAGCATTCATAAGCAATAAAAATAATTTTAATATATGGAAGAGGTAATTAAAATAATGGTTTAATTTAATGATATTAATGTCTTTATGTATCATTATATACACAAATTCATTTTTTGAGGATCCTTGATGATAGGAAGTCAACTTCAAGTCATTACTTCACATTGGCAAGTGGGTTGGTTTTGTGGTCTTCAAATAAACAAGTTAAAATTGTATTATCCTATACTAAAGATAAATATAAAAATATTACAAATAATTTCATATAATTATTGTGGATAATAAGACTTGTTTATTTAATATAGGTTCAACTTGAGCCAACACATATTTTTTGTGATAACAATGGGGAAATACAATTGTTCAAGTAACCAATTTACCATTATATAATGAAGAAAATTGAACTCAAACATCAATTTTTTAGTTAATTGGTTAATGATAAAAAAATTATCATTTTGTATGTAATAAGTGAAGATCAATACAATGTTATTCTATTCAATGGATTTCACAAGCATATTCATGGAGGATTTAAGGAAATGATAGGTATATCTCCTCTTTGTATCAAATGGGGAATGTTGAAGATGATGTCAATTTAAGAATCTAATTATGACTTTTATATTTATTTTATTTAGTTTTTTATTTTTTTATAAAATTTATTTAATTTATTTGTCATAAATATATTTTTTGGTTATTTTTTGATACATTTTGAGAATTTCCTAAAAATAGTAGGAACTCCAAGTTTAGTTCACTACCTAAATAGTTAAATGAATTCAAAAGAGGTAGAGCACCTTTTTTATTGTTATTTAAAAAAAATTAAAGTTTATTCAAGTCAATTCATTTTTTAAAGGTAATTTTGGGTGTTAAAGTTTAGTTGGTTACATGTATTGACTACTTGTTGATAAAATCTTCTTGCATGTTGACCTTGTCTTGAATGTAATTCAGCCTTGTTTGCTTTACTCTAATATTAGTTTTCTTATATTATGATTTTAAAAGTATAATTATTGATTAATTATTTGTAAAATAAATAAATTTATTTATTTATTTCTTATTTTATGTTTTCCTTGAAATATCTTGTCATGTAAGTTTTTTTGTATTAGGCTTATTTTATAAAAAAACATATTAATCACAATTGTCCACAACAGAGTGTGGGAAATAATTTATTTTAAAAATTCATGTTGCATATTGTTATCTCTATTTTTTAGGTATTAAAAAATAAATACCATCAAGCATATGTTTTCACTTTTAAAATTATTCTATACAATTTATAGTCAACAATCTCACTTACAACACTATTATATTAATGAATAGTAATTATGAGAAATATTGGTTGATAGATAAATTCAAATTTAAATTAATTAAGATATTATTTTCACTCCAAATTAAATGCATAGATTTATTACTATGAGAGGGTGATTAGAGAGTTCCCACAGATATAGTCTATGGAGGACCCATGGCACCTAATGATGACCCAACCTGTACTGGTCCTTGTGGTTGTGGTGGAAGAGGAGGAGTGGCCTAGCCTACTACCCTTAGAATATCTCTCTCTATCATCACTAAAGTCACTTAACCCTATAAAATGATGACATATCCCTATATTACTACAACCTAACCCTACATAGCCACAATCTAACCCTATAACATCACCACCTACCCCTGTAAGGCTAAAACCTCTACCTAGGCCATCTCTCAAGCCTGCATCGCTACATCTTGAGCATGTAATATTGTATCTCATGCCTATAGTGTTATATCTCTCTCCTTGACTAACTCATATAAGTTTTTTTGTGGCCTCTTGACCTGCACCACCAGATGTAACCCTACCCTCTAAGTTGTATAGGTAGCTATACACCCTAGGTCCCCAACACCTGGGGATAATTGTAGCTCCTCAAAATCTATCCCATCAGTCCCTAGGGTAAATGGTAAAGGTGCCTCTATGTTATCCCTCCTATATTGATGGAAGACAATTAGAATATCTTATAATAACCCAAACTATCTCCTGACCCATGTCATAGGTCCATCTCTAACTTGTCCCCAAAAATAGACTTCTCATTTTTTGGGACAACATGTGAACTATTTTGGTTCCTTAGACCAAAATAATCTCTTCCCTTCTTGAAATTTGTTCTTAGCATTCAAATTCCTCATTTTTCAAGATTCTTAGAAATCTATGGACTCTGCAGGTTTAAATCTATAAACTCTATAGGCTTAAATCTACGGACTCTGTAGGAAGAAAATCTATAGACTCTGCAAGCCAAGTTTTATGGGCTTAATAGGTTGATTTCTATAGACTCTTTAGGAAAGAAGCAAGCTATCAACACTTAGGTGATTTCAAATTTGATTCAATGACAAGGCTCAACCAAAATAGTTCATCAGCAAGCTTCTAAGTAAAGAATGAAACATTGAACTGTTGAACCTTGAACCATTTTGGTTCAAGGGGTTTAATGGGTTCAAATGTTCAACATCAGCAACAAGAGGTAAGCACATTTGTCAAGGTTCAAATTTCAACCGCTTCAAGGTTCAACGGCTTCAAAACACTTATCAAAAAGAAGAAAGGCTTGAATCATTGAACCATTGAACCACTTTGGTTCAAAGGTTCAATGGGTTCAATGGTTCAACAGGTTCAACGACCAAATGTTTCAATGCTTTGGTTCAAAAAGATCAAAAGTACTTAGCCAAATGAAAAGAATGAATCGATTGAACCGTTGAAACTTGAACCAAAGGGTTCAATGAGTTTAATAGGTTCAAAGGTTCAACTAGTAAAATGAAGATCAAAGAGATTAAAAAGAACAAGGAAGTGACAGAATAATGGTTCAACAGGTTCAAAGGCTTCTACAGGTAGGTTCAATCAAAAGAACAAGTTTCTGATGCTTGAATCACTAAACTATTGAACCATTGAACCACTTTATTTCAAAGGTTCAACGGGTTCAAGGTTCAATGGGTTCAACGAGGCTTGCTTTAAATAATCTTGGTTCAAGTGGTCAATAGAAACAAGGGAATGAACCATTGAACCATTGAACCAAAGTTGGTTCAATCGGTCAGTTCAAGAGACAAGTTCAAAGGAGTGCCCCAAGCATCAAAGACACAAGTGCCCTTGCGAAGGGAATTTTTATGGTAAAAGTGACTAAAGAAGGAAACAAAAACCTAAAAAAACTCAACAGATGCTACTAAGTGTCATCTTTTGAGCCTCATTTCACTTTGTTTCTAAGAGCAGCAGATGCTGCCACGTGTGACAATTTGAGATTCACATAAAATTAGCTAAGGCAAATTTGGAGCACAAACAACCCTTGTAGAGGGTAGAAAGGGAACAAATGAACCATTGGAAAAACCTGAAAGGCTATTTTAGAGCTCAAATAGCCCTTGTGGAGGTCAAAAAGGGGGCAAATGGACCAATTCAAAGGCCAAAAGAGCAAAGGGATTTCCTTCAAAAAAGTTCCCCCGACAGAACAGACATAGTGAATTCCTTCAAGAAAATGAACAAGGCAAAGGACAAAGAAAAATCCTCCAGATAATTTGTCTGAAGGAATTTGCCTAAAAAAAGAAAAGGCTAGCGAAAAGACAAGGCAAGGAAGATTTCCTTAAGACAAATTTCTTGAAGGAATTCCTTCAGACATTTTGTTTGAAGGAAATAAAGGATAAAGCCTGCCAGATGAAAGAAGCCTGAAGGCCATCTGAAGACTGCTCAAAGGGCAGATACCCTTGCAGGGGGCTCTTCTTGACCCAAAGTAGATCGTTTCTCAAGGCCTCGAAGGGTAGGTCATCTCTGAGAAAGATCAAATGACAAAGCTAAAGGAATTGCCAAGGAAAGTGATGTGCCCACAGATGTCAAAGTCACAACAATGAAATAGCCGTTGATCCTTACAAGTTTAAGCATAGACCCGAATGCATTCAAAGGCTTTAAGGCCAAGGCCAAAAAGAAGAACCACTGAGAGGAATGTAATGAGTAGGAATGACCAGAAACATTTGTGCATTAGATATGTTTCTAGAAGTAGACCACTAGGTGGATATTGAAAGATGTAAACTTTCAATAGCATGACCAATTTATCTGCATTGAGAAAATCAAATGGGTAAATTCCCCTAAATTCTATCATGTCTTCTTAACAAATTTCAATGCAACATGATGTGTTACTATTCCAAAGTCCTTCTTGAAGAGGTTATATAAGGGACTCTCTTGTTATTGTGGATCTGTCTCTCTCTGATTATCAGAAACAAAACTCTGCCCAAATTGAAAGGCATTAATGAGATTTTGAGCTCAGATTGTTGATCATATTTTGTTATTGGAATAAGATAGCTAGTGACTTTTCAGACTTTGTGTTGTGATATCTTTGTTGTTGGGGAAACTGTTCTTATGTCTTTTTCCTTAATATATTTTTTGTTCCTTTAATTCAATAAGTAGAATTAGTGAAAGTAGTCAAGAAGGCATATTGAAGCCAACTGTGGAGAGACTTTGTGCCCCCACAATTTCCTTTAGTGTGTTTTCTTTTTTTTTCTATGTAAAGGACCTTGGGATGACTTTGTGCCCTCATTGTCCTTCGTATCTCACTCTTGGGAAATTTAGGTGGAGAGTTTGTGCTACATCTCAATTTGTTGGTTACTAAAACCTTTGTTACATTTTGCAATTACTACCAGGAAGATTCTTGTGGTTTGTTAAATGGTATTTCTAAAAGAAGAGTAGTTCTTTCTATCATTATCCCTAAGATTTCTCTTTTGATTTTCATGAATCATCTCTGAAAAAAGAGAGATGGATGATTTATCCTACCCTTGAGTATTATTTTATATATATATATATATATATATATATATAACATATCTATAGGGAACCTCCCCTTGATGAGAGGAGAGATTAGTCCCCTTTTGATGTGGTAAACCTACACATTTGGCCGACCAATCTTCCTACTTTGGATGATCAGACCTATTTTGTTTATCAGTACGCTGATCAACAAAATATTCAACCAATAGTTTTTAGCGACTCCACTGGGGATATAATTATGTGCATTCTGAAACCTCAAGTTTTAGATGAAATCAGTCTCTACCATTATCCATTATATATTCCATTCCATTTTTGTGTTTTACCCATTATTATTATAAGCTTACCATTCACCTCCACACTAACTAAGAAAGAACGCATAGTTTAAAGCCTCAAGCTTTAAACTAAAGCAAGGTCAATTCTTTTCCATTTTTGTTTCACAATCTAAAAAATTCAAGGTATACATGAAGCCAAAATGATAAAGGTATTGTTGACCCTATATTTGATTTGGTACAACAAAGTAATTTTGATCTGTTTCCTTCACCATCTCACCTCCAATGAACCAAGATCTTTCCTCCTACTAAAGTCAGATCTCCATTGCCAAACAAAGTATCGACTTCTATTATTGATAAAGCTTTGCCAATAATTACCCCTCTAAGATTTGTTATTCCCCTTTTTCATAGTCATATAATGGTATTTCAAGGCTTCTAGGGTAATTAATTTGGTAATCTCAATCTTACTCCACCTTTACATGAGCTTCCACACACTTTAAGGAAGAATTTCCCCAAATTCTATGGTGATGGAAAAGTTCATCTTGATGAACACATTGCAGCCTTCAGCATATCTTGTGGCGTAATTGGAGTATAATTTGAAGATGTAGCAGTCAGGATATTTATAGAAACATTACAAGGTGCTACTATAGATTAGTTTTATCACCTACAGGCTTGGTCAGTAACTAATTGGAATACCCTCAAAGCTAAGTTTGAAGCCAGATTCAAACCTGCAAAAGATGCACATGCACTTCTAACTCAACTCACATAGATGAAAAAAGAGCCTCATGAACCAATGAGGGACTTCATAGCCAAGTTTGACAAATTAAGGAATAGAATTCTTGTAATTGCTCGACCTACAACTGAGAATCTCAAATGCTTCTTCAATAATTCTTAATTACCTAAAGTAAGTTTTCTTTTGAGACATGCTGGTCAAATAGATCTTGCTACAGCTCAACATTTGGCCACTAAGGTAGAAGATGATCTCATCTTAGCAGGGAAGATAAGAAGAGATTCAAATAGAAATAGACCTTCATCATCTTCTAAATATTCATCTATAGGCACCACAGATCCAATGGTGTAGAAATTGGAAAATGAGTTGCTTGCTCTCAAAAAGCAAATGGTGTAAGGAATGTCTTCTGATCCTTCATACAGAGATATTCCAAGAAGGACATTTCCAAATTATTCATATCAGGGCAATGCTGCCAGGAATCAAGGGCAAGAAAATCATCTTCCTCCCCCATAAGGGAAACTTGCCCTGAACGCTCCTCCAACCAATTCGGCAATGGGATATCTTAAAGCAGAATCAGAGTTGTCTTTCCAACCTGAATTGAATCAAGAAAATGATGATGATATCCTTGTAGAAAATCAACAAGAATCATCTATCAACTCCCACATTGGTTTCCTAAACTACCAGGATGAACCCAGAAGCAAAGGAGAAGCTTTTGATGGATCATATGCAGTGTTTACCAGGTCCAAGAGCCAATCAGTCCAAAAAGCTAATAAAGGGAAGATAGAGGAGCAACCTCAACCAATAATTACAATTTCTAAGCATAGAACCACTCTACCTTTCTAATCAAAGGATCTGGTGATCACCCAAAAGGTAAGTACATTGATTTTACCTTCACCTTCTACTTCAATTTCACAAACTAGCCATCCTCCCATCCCTCCTAAAACTCAGAAGGTTGAAATACCTTCCTCTGTATATAGCTCAATTTAGCCATTTGACATAATTGATCATGTCAAAAAGACAAAACTACAAATTTCTAAATTTGAATATTTGTAGTCCAATCTTGATCAATTGGATAAGTTGGTCCAATGTGTCAAGAACCAAACCATCCCTATAGGATAAAAAGCTAAAAAGTAACTCCTAATTCCCAAAAGAACATGCCCATTCTAAATAATATTGTCATTATTCCTCCAGCTTCCCCTGGGAAAATAGAACATTTCTATGTTTCCCTATTAATAAATGGTCACAAGCTAAGTAATTGTATTATAGACTCAGGTGCATTTGACAATGTCATGGCTGCTAAAGTAGCTAGATATCTTGGCCTCACACTGACCAAGACATTTTGGAGATGTTTCTCCATGGAAAACAAGCAAGTACCATTGTTGGGGCAAATCAAAGATGCCCAATTTGCCTTTGTAGCCTTTCCAGAGAAGAGAATTAAGATGAATGTCTTGGTGGCTGACATCCCAACATCCTATGGCATTTTGCTTGGATGAAATTTCTACAAGGACGTGGGAGGAGAACTAAGCATGGACCTGTCTAAGGCAAGAATCCCTATCAAAGGCATAATGAAGAGGTTGCTCCCTAAAAAGGAGGCAAAATATGTGGTCACCCAAACATCAAATCCCAAAGCTCAAATTATTTTTGAATCTTCAGGTATGGGTAACTACTTTCTATCTATAGACAAAGTGCATGAAACATCTGATAAAATTCTTGAAAGTGTCAACCCAAAAATTAGTTCAACTAGAATAGCAGAAGAACTAGTAGGTTGCAATACAAATGAAGAAGGATCCTCCTTCTCTAATAAAGGAAAGTCTAAAGAAAAATTAGTATCTGATGAGGTATGGACTCTAGAGTTTGATGGCAGCTATTCTTCTATCAGTTTGAGAGCCAGGATTGTGTTGATATCTCCTCAAAGAGATATGTTTCCTTCATCTTACAAATTACAATTTGGCAACACTAATAATACAGATTGAAGGCTACTCAAGACAAAAGCATCAAGTTTATTCATGTCAAAGGGGATGCTAAATTAGTGGTTTGTCAAGTGAGAAACTTATACCAAACCAAGATGAAATATTACACCACTATCACAACCTATTTTGGGACCAAATTGAAAGCTTTGATGCTTTCAATATTTTTGCCATACCTAGGGAATCTAATGATAGAGCTGGTGCACTTGCTATTTTAGGAACTCTTTTAGTTCCTAACTCAAATTTCAAAGAAGATAGGTATACTATTGAGCTAGTCTGTAGACCAAGTGTTCTTAACAATGCTGATCATTGGCAAGTATTAAATGATGATCATGAGATCATTGGCTTCCTAAAATGAAAAGACAATTTTGAACAACTATATTTTGAAGGCAGTGAATCTCAAAAGTATGATTCAGCCTCTGAATCTAGTTCAGATATAAATAAAGAATTCTTACATCTAAAAGGAAATAAAATTCCCAAAGGCCTGGTTTCTCTTGAGAAATTGTTTGACAAGCATGATAGATTCATCAAACAAAAACAAATAGATTCAAGCTTCTCTCAGGAATTTGATCAAGTAAATTTGACTACTAAAGAAAATCCCAAAATGGTTAACATTGGTAAGTGCTGCACCCCTAAAGAAAGATTCAAGTTCACCACTTTACTCTATCAATACATGGATGTCATAGCATATTCTTATAATGACCTGAAGTCTCTTAGACTTGATGAAATCTACCATAACATTCCTCTCAACGCTGACTCAATGCCCTATAAGCAAAAATCTAGACAATACAATCTAAAAATATTAGGTACTATTCTATCTGAGATACAAAAAATGTTATATGCTAGAATCATCTTCCCAATCCATCATTCCATATGGATTGCAAACATAGTGCCCGTAAGGAAGAAGAGTGGCATAATTTGCATTTGTGTAGATTTCAAGAATCTGAATCAATCATCTTTGAAAGATAATTACCCTTTGCTAATTATGGATCAAGTGCTTCAAACAGTGACAGGTTTAGAGATGTTATCAATGCTAGATGGCTTCTTATGATATAATTAAGTTGAAGTTGGTGAAGTAGACCAACAAAAGACTACATTCACCACACCTTGTGGTACATTTGCATATAAAAGAATGCCTTTTGGCTTGATAAATGCTAGTGCCACCTTTTAGAGAGCAATGGACTTGGCTTTCAAAGATGAGGTGGGTAGATTTATAGTGGTATACCTTGATGACTTAACCATATTTTCAAAGCACCGTTTTGATCATATACACCACTTACAACAAGTGTTGGAGCACTGCCACTAGAATGGTATTTCCTTGAACCCTAAGAAGTCTATTTTTGGAGTATCAGAGGGGAAACTCCTCAGACACATTATGTCTAAAGAAGGCATAAATATTGACTGAGAAAGAGTCAAGTCTATTCAAGAGCTTAATTTTCCTATAAGTAAAACTGTTGTTCACTCTTTCTTCAGAAAGGTGAATTTATTACGGAGGTTCATCCCCAAATTTGCTGAGAAGACTAAAAACATTGTGAACACGATGAAAGGAAAGACCACCTTTAGCTGGACTAAAGAAGACAAGTCAACATTTCAAGATATCAAGACTGCCATTGCCCATGCCCCTACCTTGATTTGTCCAGATTACAACAAAGATTTCATCATATACAGCTATGATTCTGAACACATGCTTTCAACAATTCTTGTTCAACAAGATAAGGAAGGTATGGAATCTCCTATTTCTTTCAGGAGTTTCCCTCTCAAAACCCATGAGATCAAGTATTCAAATGTAGAGAAGCACACTTATGTGGTGGTGAAAGCAGTCAAACATTTCTTCTTCTATATCCTAAATTCACACACTACTGCCTTAGTTTCTGTCACTACAGTCAAGTCCATATTAAATCAGCAAGAGTTTGGCACAAAAAGAGGCAATTGAATTGTAAAGATCCAAGATTTCAATCTAGACATCAAGCCAACAAAGCTAGTTAGGGTAAAAGGCCTATGCCAATTAATTGTTGACAACAAGCCTGAAGATACATAGCATGTAGAAGCTCAATTGGAAGACACACCAATAGTCCCTTTTGTCTCCACTACTAATGAGTAGTATTCAGGTATTGATCATTTCCTTACTTATGGTGAATGACCTGCTCATTTGTCTTATAAAGAAAGGAGAACTATCAATTTGAAAGCTGCCAATTTTGTCCTTTGGGACAACAGTTTGTATAAGAGAAGCATAAATAGAGTATTCTTTCGCTGTGTAGACATAGAGCAACAAAGCCAACTTTTAAAATCTTTCCACAATCTAGCCTATGGAAGACATTTTTTTGCTCCTGTAACTACTCACAAGATTTTGTGAGCTAGGTATTACTGGCCAACTCTTTTCCAAGATGCATATAAGTGGGTGAGAAAATGTGAACTTTGACAACAATTTGTTGGAAGACCCAAGTTAGCTATCCTACCTCTCAAGCTAGTGATCATAGAAGAACCTTTCCAGTAATGGGGAATTGATTTTATTGGGACTATAAACCCATCTTCAAGCATTGGACATGATTATGTCTTTACAACAACTGACTATTTCACCAAGTGGGTAGAATCAATCCCAACTAAGCATGCTACTTCAAAAGTTGTATGCAATTTCCTCAAGGAGAATATCATTTCCAGGTTTGGAGTTCCAACCAAAATTGTTATTGACAATGTAGCCTGATTCACCTCCCAAAAGATTACACAATTCTATTTCCATTATGGAATTATAATCTCCCATTCTTCTAATTATTTTCCACAAGGGAATGGACAAGATGAATCAAGCAATAAGACCCTAGTAACTATCATCAAGAAGCTAGCAGATGACAATCAAAGGACATGGCATAAAGTATTGGTTGATGCTATATGGGTAGATAGAATCACACCAAAGAGGGCAATTGATATGTCTCCTTTTCAACTTCTTTATGGTATCAATGTTGAGATACCAATCACCTTAGAATTGCCAGCCTTGAAATTGGGAAATGCAATTGAAGATCAGACATATGAAAGCTCTCTTGATAAGAGAATCATGTGCCTGACTAAGCTGGATGAACATGGAACCATGGTGGTGGATTGAATTGATGCTCATCAAAGTCTGGTAAAGAAAATATTTGACCAAAAGGCCAAAAATTTTGATTTCTAGATTGGGGATCAAGACCTGTTGTGGGATAAAAGGAGAGAACCAAAAGGGATGCATGGAAATTTTGACTCCCTTTGGAGAGGCCCATTTATAATTCATCATCACAATGGCGAAAATAGATTTCTATTGAAATATCAAGATGGCACACTCTTTTCTCTGCCTCACAATGGGTAGCATCTGAAACACTTCAACTCTTGAAGTATCAGATCATTGCATCTGTACATATGTTTATTTGTATAGTTTTTAATTCTATTTTATTTTGTTTGTTTCCATTTATGATGCCTTCCATTTTTGGGTAACATGACTCCATATCCCAATGGTACACATAAAGACACTGGATATTCTAGATTTCATTCCCTTCAATTCTTTTTTACAATTGATAGAAGTTCCCCAACTAGAGCCAGTTGTTGTCCCCAAAAATATACTTCTCATTTTTTGGGACAACATGTGAACTATTTTGGTTCCTGAAACCAAAATAATCTCTTCCATTCTCAAAATTTGTTCTAAGCATTCAAATTCCTCATTATTCAATCTTCTCAGAAATCTATAGACTCTGCAAGATTAAATCTACGGACTCTGCATGAAGAAAATCTATGAACTCTGCAAGCCAAGTTCTACGGGCTTCACAGGTTGATTTCTACAGACTCTATAGGAAAGAAGCAAGCTCTCAACACTTAGGTGATTTCAAGGTTGGTTCAATGACAAGGCTCAACCAAAAGAGTTTATCAGCAAGCTTATAAGAAAAGAATGAACCGTTGAATCTTGAACCATTTTGGTTTAATGGGTTCAATGGGTTCAAAGGTTCAACATCACCAGTAAGAGTTAAGTGCATTTGACAAGGTTGAAAGTTCAACCACTTTAAGGTTCAACATATTCAAAACACTTATCAAAAAGAAGAAGGCTTGAATCATTGAACCATTGAACCATTGAACCACTTTGGTTCAAAGGTTTAATGGGTTCAATGGTTCAATAGGTTCAACAACCAAATGGTTCAACACTTTGGTTCAAAAAGATTAAAAGGACATAGCCAAATAAAAAGAATGAACTGATTGAACCATTGAACCTTGAACCAAATGGTTCAACGAGTTCAATAGGTCCAAAGGTTCAACCAATATAATGAAGATAAAAGAGCTTAGAAAGAATAAGGAAGTGATAGACTAATGGTTCAATAGATTCAAAGGCTTCTACAGGCAGGTTCAATCAAAAGAAAAAGTTTTTGATGCTTGAAGCATTGAACTGTTGAACTATTGAACCACTTTATTTCAAAGGTTCAACGGGTTCAAGGTTCAATAGGTTTAATGGGTTCAAGGTTCAATAGGTTAAACAAGGCTTGTTTCAAAGAATCTTGGTTCAAGCAGTCAATAGAAACAAGGGAATGCACCATTGAACCATTGAACCAAAGTTGGTTCAATCAATCAGTTCAAGCGACAAGTTCAAAGGAGTTCCCCAAGAATCAAAGACACAAGTGCCCTTACGGAGGGAATTTTTGTGGCAAAAGTGACTAATGAAGGAAACAAAAACCTAACAAAACTCAGTAGATGCTGCCAAGTGTTGTCTTTCGAGCCTCATTTCACTTTGTTTCTAAGAGTAGTGGATGCTGCCACATGTCACAATTTGAGATTCACATAAAATCAACTAAGGAAAATTTGGAGCACAAAAAACCCTTATGGATGGTATAAAGGGGGAAAATGAACCATTGCAAAAACCTAAAAGGCTAATTTAGAGCTCAAACAACCCTTTCAAAGGGTAGAAAGGGGGCAAATGGACCAATTCAAAGGCCAAAAGAGTAAAGGGATTTCCTTCAAAAAAGTTCCCCCAATAAAATAGACATAGTGAATTCCTTTGGGAAAATGAAAAAGGAAAAGGACAAAGTGAAATCATCTAGATAATTTATCCGAAGGAATTCACCCAAAAAACAAAGCAAAGCCCGATGGAAAGAGAAGGTAAGGAAGATTTATTTTGAACAAATTGCTCAAAGGAATTCCTTTAGACATTTTATTTGAAGGAAATAAAGGATAAATCCCACTAGAAGAAAGAATCATAAAGGCCATCACAAGACTACCTAAAGGGCAGATACCCTTATGGGGGGCTCTTATTGACCCAAGGTAGACCATTCTCAAGGCCCCGAAGGGCAGGTCCTCTCTAGGAAAGATCAAATGACAAAGCTGAAGGAATTTCCAATAAAAGTGACATGCCTATAGATGTCAAAGTCACAATAATGAAATAGCTATTGATCCTTGTAGGTTTAAGCATGGACTCAAATGCATTCAAAGGCTTTAAGGCCAAGGCCAAAAGGAAGAACTATGAGAGGAACATAAAGAGCAGGAATGACTAGAAACATTTGCGCATCAGATATGTTTCTAGAAGTAGACCACCAGGTGGATATTGAAAGATGCAAACTTTCAATAGCATGACCCATTTCTCTACATTAATAAAAGTAAATGGGTAAATGCCCCTAAATTCTAGCATGTTATTATGGATCTATCTCTCTTTGATTATCATAAACAAAACTTTGCCCAAATTGAAAGGCATTACTGAGATTTTGAGCTCAGATTTTTGATCATATTTTGTTATTAGAATAAGAAATCTAGTGACTTTTCAAACTCTGTGTTGTGATACCTTTGTTGTTGGGTAGATTGTTCTTATGTCTTTTTCCTTAATATATTTTATGTTCCTTTAATTTAATAAGTAGAATTAGTGAAAGTAGTTAGGAAGGCATCTTAAAGCCAACTATGGAGAGACTTTGTGCCCCCATAATTGCCTTTACTGTGTTTTCTTTTTGTTTTTATGTAAACGACCTTGTGATGACTTTGTGCCCTCATTGTCCTTTGTATCTCACTCTTGGGTAATTTAGGTGGAGACTTTGTACTACATATCAATTTACTGGTTACTACGACCTTGGTTACATTTTGCAATTACTACCAATAATATTCTTGTGGTTTGTTAAATGGTAATTCTGAAATAAGAAGAGCGCTTTCTATCATTATCCCTAAGATTTCTCCTTTGATTTGCATGCATCATCTCTGAAAAAAGAGAGATGGATGATTTATCCTACCCTTGAGTATTATTTTCTATATATATATATATATATATATATATATATATATATATATATATATATATATATATATATATATATATATAATATCTATAGGGAACCTCCCCTTGATGATAAGAGAGATTAGTCCCCTTTTGATGTGGTAAACCTACACATTTGGCTGACCAATCTTACTACTTAGGATGATCAAACCTATTTTGTTTATCAGTACATTGATCGACAAAATATTCAACCAAAACAAGTCACTAACCCATCTCCCCCTAACCCATAATGAGCTCTACAACCCAATAAGATACACTACCTACCCTATAAAAACTAAATATGTCAGATACAGTCTCCACATGAAATCTATAGGGATCAAGCCCTCGATCATGCACCTATAGTAGGTGAAGTCTCACATGACACCGTCCACTTAGGTCTGTGCCATCCCATATCTCCACCATCTAAATCTAACCCTCAAAATATCTAGGATAGTGGTAGGTAGCCCTAGTAGTCATGTCACCATGATGTGCCCATATGCCCAATAGTGTAGGAGATGGCTGACACATAAACTATATCACTGATGCAGCCTCAAACCCCATATATTTTTGTATAATTGTGCCAAAAATATTACACCCCAAGAAAGAATAGTCTATTGATCAATCATCTACATAAGCACACCTATCAGAGCAATCAAAAATCTCCCTCTATCCACATCAAGTAATGCATAAACCATGATCCTGATCATCATCAAGATATTAAGATGATGCTACTACTCATCAACCATGTAGAGTGGTTCATATGCCAAAATCATGGAGTGGTAGGTCACCTCATTGACATTCTCCCCATATAAATTGACTATATGTATATCATGCTCCTCTCTCAATCATGCAAAAAGATCCTCACCCTGGAGTGGTAGCCACATTATACTATATATATCCTTCTATATGATTGTCAACTCACTCGTCAGTAAGTGGAAGGTGTTGGTAGTATGATCCCACCTCTCAATCAAATCTATCATCAATGACACATCCCATGTAACATGATATTATCATCACTCCTCTTAAATTGATGGACACCATATGATCCCACTCATTTGGAGTAAAATCTCTCATCATGTGTGTCAATAACCTTGGTAGATGGTCTCATACTATAAGCTCGATCCTTGCTAGCATTCATACACACATGAATCAGATCACATCCCTTTTAATCTACTCCTTCACCAAATTTTTCCCTTATCATTAGGATAATTACATTAGTCTAAGGCTCTAAACTAGGCTATGTAGGTAGCACTCAGTCAACATGGGGTCTTCTCAGGTTAGCTCGACCATATACCCACCTTACTAACTACCTTAGGCTTCAATACCTCTCTCTCTCTCTCTACCCTAAGCCTACCTGCCTATTCCAACTCTAGGCCTCATAACCTATATTATTGACTCTTAACACTATGACCTAACTTTTAAGACCTAGACCTCTCAAATATCTTATTTTATCTTTTTCCCTTATAATAAACCTTTTTAGATCTTTTTCCTAGGTTTTGGGAGAACTACATTGGCCTGAGGTCCTAAATTGGGATATGTAGGTAGAACCCAGATGACAAGGGGTCTTCTAAGGGTAGCTTGGTCATTATGTTAGTTAACCACTTCTACTAGAGATCATAACCTCACCCTTTTCCTTGTTTGCTACTTTTCTATAGTAGTAGACATCGGCATTAATGCTGACATCAGTGATTTATCAACCTATGTAATGATCAATGTTAGAATCACACTACCAACCTTAGTGTCATGTCAACTAACATCAATTAACTTTAGTGCCATGTCAATTGATGTCGGTTGATCTCATTGATGTCAGTGATTGGTTTATCCCTAGCATTGAACAATCCAAACCCAACCTACCTAATTCTCCTAAAAAGCTACCCCCAAATCCCTCTAACTTATCCTACACATACCCTAATATATTTTATAACCCCCTCTCGATCCTATTTTCTATAAATCCACCTCTCATTTCACCTAAAAATTACAAAAAATAAATAAGAGTAGTTTAGGCTCTTACCTCATCTCATCTTCTCCTTCTATTTGGTATTACTCGCTCATGTGGTCATGTGCCTCCTACTAGGTCCCTTCCTTGTGCTGCCATCTCAAATCACTCTCAAGATATATTTGTTTTCTCTAATTATAAGGTTATAAATGAGTTTGGTCCACCACCAAACCCCCTTTTATTGGGTTTAGTTAGCCACCGACATCATCATTCTTGACCTAACCTACCAACATTGGTGCTTACACCTACCAACATCGGTAATGTTAACCTAGTTGTGTGGATTTCAACACTTTATATTACTAATATCGACACATATAACTAATGTTGGTACCTTTATAATACTATTTTCCAACATAAAATTCCAAACTTTGCATAACCTTACCCATACATTGGGGCAACTAGAGATCATATTTATCTCCCCCAACCATGACAAAATGACATTGAAGATCACTAAAAAATTGACCCTTGATGATTGTGCTTGGAGATCATGAATATTTCCTCTCTCATTGACCCTTTTACACCAAATGTGTATTGCTTGTCCTGATTGCTCAAGCTATTTTGCTATAGTTGGATATTATACACATGCATGCATTTTAGGTGTTATGAATGGTAACCAAGCTTTTCCTATCACCTTCAACCCTTTTGTGTTTCCTAGGGGTACTTCCTACCTCAGATACATGGGACACATTGACTATTGGAGCTAAAAATTTGATTGATTTGACCTATCAACTATGACTTACAAGCTATGCTTTGGTTACTTCTATTTGAATCCTCCTTATCCTTGCCTATTCTTAACATTGTCAACTATAGCTCATTGTATGAAGTGATGCTCAATTCTCCATTATTCACCCAATTACCTTTCTATCAAATTAGTACCTAATTCTAGTTTCTCCTCCATTGATTCCCATTTTGATGGGGGATACCTTAACCAATACTTGGAGCATCTAACACCTATTTTTGTCTTACAACATGTCAGTACAAATTATAAGATAAAAAATGGAAAATGTAGACACCAAAATTACATCACACACATGTGCTTAACTCCCTATGTTGAAACCTACATAAAACCATTTTAATAATAAAAATTAATCTCCCTAACCCATATTATTACCCCTCACACATTTAATTAATTTAAAATTCTTAATTAAGCTAATTAAGAACTCTTATTGCCACCTTACCTTATCACATTGCCCTATGACTAATTCTCCCCTGATGAGTCACCTTAAGACCTGGTTCCCTCATCCTAACTACCTAGTACTTATTCCCACTCCCAAACTAAATTCCTAAATAACTACTTCCTTCCTAACCTCTTATTTTTACCATTTTATAATGGGTATCACACTTAGCACACACAACAATAGAAAATAGGCCAAGAATAGAAAGGTTTAACTATTCTAGGGATATTGACATCAATCAACCCATGATCGACATCAGTGGGATCACTGGCATTGGAAATATAAGCCAAAATCCAAATTGTAGTTCAGGTTAGTAAAAATTAAGAAAATCAATTCTTACTCTCGTTCAAGCTCTCAGCAATCTATTTTTTGACATCTAGAATTACAATCTCTCTATGTAAGTCAATTAACATTAGTAAATGAGATCTTGAGGACAAACAACATCCACTTATTCTCTCTATTTAGGTAGTCATGTTTATGCTCCTAGATAGAAACCATCAACCTATCACTTATCATTTAGTGACTAACATAGCTAAGTATATCACTGATACTGTAGGTCATTTAAATATTTATTCTTCTATTTCTTTATATCTACCTTACACTTCTTTACAAAATTTTGACTATAGCCCCATGAGGGAGTTACAAAGCTTCCTTAATTGTTTCCTCTTACATGCATACCAAACCTCTGACTAGACTTAACCAAGCCATAAACTCCCTCTCCTAACTCTCTCAACCTCTCTGACCTGATCCAAACCATTTGATAGACCCAAAAAAGCCTTTTGTAATCTCTTAGATAATTATTTCCCCTACTAACCTCAATAGCCTAACTAATATCGGTCACACTCCTATCGATGCCGATGATTGTCAATTCCCTAGCCTTTTTAAAACCTTTCCAAACAACTTCTAAAACACCAAAAAAGCACCTCACCTACACCCTGTCACTCTCTACTATGTGCAGGTTGTTAAAAATAGTAATTTTATCTCTCTTTTACTTTCCATTTACCTCTCTTTCATTTATTTATTATTATTTTTCCTTTTAAAAGTGGACTATCATCTATAGGGAAGTTCCACACTTCCTAGAACAAGCGCGTAGCTTGGAAGCCCACTCATTTATCTACTAACAAATATATTATGGTAGTGCTTTCTTATTTTTAGGTAGTCCCCCCAGCCAAAGAGGAGTGATCAAAATGTCTAGATATACTGCATAAACTAAATGTAGGTTCATTCTAATCACTTATCTCCATCCCTCTTTCTATTTTCCTTTAGACTTAGAATAGACAAAATTTAGTGAAACATTTTTGTCCCACTGACCACGCCAAAAATGTTTCACTAAATTTTGTCTATTTTAAGTCTAAAGGAAAATAGAAATAAGGATGGGGATAAGTGATTAGAATGAACCTAGATTTGGTTTACACACTATATTTAGATGTTGTGAGCACTCCTCTTTAGTTGGGGAGGAGTACCTGCAAATAAGAAAACACTAACACAAGATGTTTGTTAGTAGATAAATGAGTGGGTTGCCAAGTTATGTGCTTATTCTAGGAAGTGTGAAACATTCCTAGAGATGATAATCCATTTTTGAGAGGTAAAATAATAATAAATAACTGAAAGAGAGGTAAATAGAGAGTGAAAGAGAGATAAAATTACCATTTTTAATAACCTATATGCAATAAAGAGTGATAGGGTCCAGGTGAGGTGCTTTGTTGTTGTTTTAGAAGTTGTTTGGATAGGTTTTGAAGAGGCTAAGGAATTGGAAATCATTGACATCGGTAGGAGTGTGACTAATTTTAGTTAGGTTGTTGAGGTTGGTAGTGAGGTGACTAATGTCAGTTAGGTTACCGAGGTCAATAGGGGCAATAATTTTCTAGGAGATTATAGAAGGCTTTTTTGAGTCTAGGAAATGGTTTGGATTAGGTTAGAGTGGTTGAGAGAGTTTGAAGAGGGATTTTATGGCTTAGTTAAGTCTGGTTAGATGTTTGGTATGCATGTAAGGGGAAATAAGTAAGGAATATTTGTAACTTCCTCATGGTGGTATGGTCAGAAGTGCGTAAAATAGTGTAGGGTAGATATAAAGAAATATAATAATAAATATTTAAATGACCTATAGTATCAATGTTATACTTGGTTGTGGTGGTCACTGAGCAATAAGTGCCAAGTTGATGGTTTTTGTCTAGGAGTCTGAACCTCAATGCCTAAACAAAGAGAACAAGTAGATGTTGTTGGTCCTCAAAAGCTCAATTACTGATGGTGATTGACTTTTGCAGAGTGATTATAAGCTTAGATGTCAAAAAATAGAATGTTGAGAGCTTGAACGAGAGTAAGAATTAATTTTCTTAATTTCTATTGACCTAAACTAAAGGTTGGAGTTTGGTTTATATTGAAAACATCAGCGATCCCACTAATGTTTGTAGGTATCTCACCAATGTCAGTCATGGCTAGACCAATGTGGATGGCCCTAGAATAGGTAAACCTTTCTATTCTTGGTCTATTTTCTATTTTTGTGTGTGCCAAGTGTGACACCCATTATAAAATGGTAAAAATAAGAAGTTAGGAATGAATTAGTTATTTAATAATTTAGTTTGGAAGTGGGAATAAGTCTTGGGTAGTTAGGATGACGGAATTAGGTCTTGAGGTGACTCATCAGGGTAGAATTAGTCATAGGGTGAGGTGGCTAGGTAAGGTGGAAATAGGAGTTTTTAATTAACTTAATTAAGTACTTTAAATTAATTAAATGTGTGAGGGGTAAAATTATAGGTTAGGGAGATTAATTTTTATTATTAAAATGGGTTTAGGGGGGTTTCAACATAGGGAGTTATGCATATGTGTGACATAATTTTGGTGTCTACATTTTCCCATTTTTGTCTTGTAATTTATATCGACATGTTGCAAGAAAAAAAATGAGTTAGATACTCCAAGTATTGGATAAGGTATTACCCTCAAAATGGGAATCGATGGAGAAGAAATCAAAATTGGGTACCAATTTGATAGAAAGGTAATTGGGTGACTAGTGGAGAATTGAGCATCACTTCATACAATGAGCTATAGTTGATAAAATTAAGAACATGTAAGGTTAAGGAGGACTTAGATAGAAGTAGCCAAAGCATAGGTTGTAAGTGATAGCTGACAGGTCAAATCAATCAAATTTGTAGCTTCAATGGTCAATGTGTCCCTCATATCTGAGGTAAGAAGTGCCCCTAGGAAACACAAAAGGGTTGAAGGTGATAGGATGGGCTTGGTTTCTCATCCCAACACTATCAAGCTTTTCCTATTTCTTTGCAAGTGATTGAGGTACAATTAGATGATTTATAACCTCTTGTATCTTTGGTTGACTCCCTTAATTCTATATCCTTGATTTCTTTCAATAATTTAGAAATTCCACTTTAACACCTTGAAGATCAAGATTCTACACTTTTATTACTACATATATTGATCAAACTCATATCAAGAGAGTTATTATCAATAGGGGAACTAGTATTAATATTATCTCAACCCATGCCTATAAATAAGTAGCCCTTCTTAACAATTTCATGTCTTAAATGGATGTAGTACTCTATTCCTTTAATGATACTATAGCTACTATGGTGGGCACTATTGTCATACATATTCATGTAGGTCCCCACATAATTATTGATCTCTTCTATGTTGTGGAAGGAGAATTCCAATATAACATACTACTTGGGCAACCTTGGATACATGCTATGGTATGTGTACCCTCACCTTTGCACTGTTGTGTCAAGTTTGAGCATGATGGACAATTACATGTTATACTTACTGACCCACCTCCATTTAAAACATGTAATATGACCTATAATCCTAATGATGTTCTCACCCCATTGAAAACATCATCTTCCTCACATGATGCTTCTAAAGCTTCCACAAGCTCCACTCCTATGGTTACATAGATACCAGCAACACAAATTCCTGACAAAGATCTCATGGAGGAGACCTCTCAATGTTTGTCACTTGGTGAATATCATTTGTTGACACTCAACATGTTCTATGCTCCACAAGAATATGGAAGTTTTCACATGCACCCAAATTATGATCCCCATATTGGGATGGTAATCCCTAATGCCCCCCCTAACCTTTGAACCAATTTCACATATGGGGGAATTGATCAAGATCCTACTATCAGTAATCCATCTTATTCACCACAACCATTTACCTGTGACTTCTCTTTCCTAAGTAACCCTAGATTCACTCACACCTACCTATATAAGTGTGCCTAGAAAGGATTTGGTTTGGGTCATTATGAATAAGGTGTCCATATTCATATTGAATATCCTACTAATAACAGAATTGAAAATGCCAAAAAGAGGCATGGGGTGGGATATGATGAACCAAATAAACTCACTAAAACCTTCCACGAACCAATTGTTGAAGAACCAGTCTCTCCTTTTCCACCATCACCTACAAAATTAGAGGTATTAATACATCTTATTTTTTTAATAAATGCCATCCATTTGGGGCCTCTCACCTATCATCAGGGTAAGGAGACAAGGTCCCTTCCTCTCATTCATCCTAAAATAATCGATGAAGATTCTCCCACTATTAACACTATGCAATGTTAGGATGATGATGTAATTATCACCTACATGGGTGTGGATGATTCTTATATCCAATGATCACTCCATCTAAAACCCAAGCCATGTTAAATGAATCAACCATTAACATCAACCTACCCTCCCACAATAATGCTCACATCCTCAAAATTGGCCAATCTTTAGATTCCTCTATGTAAGTTGATTATGTCACATTTCTTAATGAGCATATAAAGTTCTTCACTTGGTCTTAAGATGACATGCCTAGAATTGACCCCTCTATCATCACCTATAACATTGTCACCAATTGAGATGCTAAACCCATTAATCAAAAACTTCACAAAATGCATCCTTGTATCACTCTCCTTGTCAAAGAAGACCTCCAACACCTCCTTTTTGTTAAATTTATCCAACCCAAAAAATACCCACAATGGATTTATAATATTTTTCCTATCACAAAAGTGACTAAAGGAATCCATATTTACACTGGATATCATGATTTAAATCTCACTTGTCTAAAAGATTATTTCCCATTGCCTAGTATCAACTAGCTTGTTGATCTTACGACCAATAATGAGATGCTATCACTTATGGATGGATTCTCTAGATATAACAAAATATTTTTTGCTCCTGAGGACCAACATAAGACCACCTTTATTACCCCATGGGGGAATTTTTGTTATTGAGTCATGCCTTTTGGCCTAAAAAACACTGGTGTAACTTACTGACATGCCATGACCTACATTTTCCATGATCTCCTACAAAAAATTATGGAAGATTATGTGGATGAATTACTCAAAAAGTCTAAACTTCATCAAGAACATTTGATAATTCTCAAAACCATATTCACTCATCTTCCCCAAAATAACATTTGACTAAACCCAAAGTAATGTGTCTTTGGTTTTTTTTTCTGGTAAACTCTTAAGTTTTATCATTTATCTCCATAGTATCGAGGTCGATCTTGCCAAGGTTAGATAAATCTTATAGATTCCTCCACCCACTAATATCAAACAACTCCACAACTTACAAGGCAAACTTTAGTCAATTTTATTCTTGATTTCCTAGTTGTTAGATCACTACCACCCTTGCACCATCTCCTCAAAAAGGATGTTTCCTTCTAATGGAATATAAACTGCTAGGAAGAATTTGACACACTTAAACAATACCTCCTTTACCCATTGGTTATTATTCCAGCTAAGCAAAATTAGCCTTTTTACCTATACATCTCTGCAATAGACCATTCCCTAGGAGATAGCATTACACATCGAGAGCAGGTGGTTTATTACATAATCCAAAACTTATTGATTATGAGACTCGATATACCCACAATTGAAACCTTTTCCTTACATTGGTCTTTTTCACCTTTAAGCTTTGATATTATCTCCTAAATCAAAAAACCTATGTGGACACCCATACTGATCCTCTCAAATATATGCATTCCAAACCTTATCATAACCAACGTGTAGCTCGGTGGCTCATGATTCTTACTAAGTTCAACTTAGATTTCATTTAATAAAAAACCATTAGAGGGTAAAAAATTACTGACCAATTAGCTACTACCCCTTTACCTAATAATCAACCTTCAAACTTGGAATTCCTTGATGAATCTATTTCAACAATCTCCACCGATGACATCTCCTATCAAATGATGATGTTCTTTGATGGATCTAAATGCTAACATGGTGGGGGTGTAGGGGTCATACTTATTCCTCTAGATGGTGAGCCTATGCCTTTGTCATTTAAACTATATTTTGAATATACTAACAATATGGCTAAGTATGAGGCTTTTATTCTAGGAATTCAAGTAGTTCTCTTCTTGAGTATCAAATCCATAACATTTTTTGGTGATTCTTAGCTAGTGGTTAACCAAGTTAATGGTTCCTACCTATTAAAAAAAAAATACAGTGGTATAAACATCATGTAGATACACTCTTGGGATCATTTGACTCTTATCTCTTTCAAACTATTCCTCAATCTACAAACAAGTTTGCTGACATGATGGCTTCACTTGCTTCACACATACCTTCTTCATCCTCCTCTTCAAGAATATATGTCACCATGCATCGCTTAACATTACCCTCCTATGTCTTAGCTAACATCCTCTTTGTCAAAAATGTAACAACTAACCCATAAGACTTATGGTGAAAATAACTCATAGATTACGTTTCCTTCTCTATTACCCCTCCTAATATTTCTAATAATGGGAAATATGTCATGCTTTTAAATGTTCACTACTCCCTTAAAGGATGGATAAGCCAATATTTGTTCTCAAATGGAAAAACAAAGGTAAAAGGCTCCTCATATTTTTTCATGACCTTAACCTATACAAAATCCCATTGTAGGCTCTTGCATTGATCAGATTACACAACAACAAAAAAAAATTCTTTAAGTCATGGACTTGCCTATATTAGCTCTCAGGTCACCTACAAAAGGGACATATCATTTCTACTTGGTATGTTATGCTATCTAAATATTTTCCCTCATTATCCTCTTTTTTCACCTCATACTCTTTTAAGGGACTATGAAGCTCACTTAAAATGAGGTAAACACAATGCTTCTCTAACAAACACAATGTTTCAAAGATATAAGGCGTGAAAGAAGCTCATTTTTTTTAGCCTATTTATGTTCTAAATTATGGTCTTTTCCAATGCACAAGCATTCTACCTTTTCATTTTTCCATCCACATTACATGTCGATATCTCTATTTAAGATGCAAAAACAACGTCATACCAACATTAACCTAATCAACTTATTTTTTTTTCTATGCATACACCATAACACATATGGAAAAATGCTGAAATAAATTAACCTAATCAACCTATTTATTTTACGCATAAGCTATCACACATATGGAAAAATGTTGAAATAAATTAACCCACTCAATCTACTCATTTTAAGCATACACCATCACAAATATGTAAAAATGCTAAGATGAAGTCAAATAATCAACTACGCATATACCATCACATAAATGGTAAAGGCTAGTCTAACATAAAATAACATGATCAACATTAACATCCAAATTAACATAGAAATAAATGAACATCATCTATATTAGCATTATAAACATAAACAACATATCTCAAATAAACTCATGGTAATGAATAAACATCTCATATATAAATATGTGATAAAATACATATTTATCATCTACATAATCAAAACATCATAAATCTCTCTCAGAATGTACATCTTGCATCTTTGACATATAGGCTGATATACATATAGCATATATAAACAAAAACTAGCAAACGCTAATACTCAGGGTCCTTGAGGCTCTTCTTGAGGTCATGAGGATGCAGTATCATCACCACTCTATATCCATCTACATCAATGTGAGCTCAAAGCTATCACACATGACATCAACCTCTCTTACTCTCTAAACTTTGAATATCATTGTATCTATGGGAACTCTCTAATCTCCCTCTCATAGTAAACAATCTCATCTAGGGTAATCAAATACCTCATGATCAATATAGTCTATGGAGGACCCATAGCACCTGATGATGGCTTAGCCTATATTGGTCCCTATGGTGGGAGTGAAGGAGGAGTTAACTATCTTATTTCCCTTAGAATATCTCTCTCTACCATCACTATAGTCATGTAACCCTATAAAATGACTTAGCCTTGTAGTACTATAACATGACCCTGTAAAGCCCCAATCTAACCCTACAACATACCACCAACCCCTATAAGGCTTAAAAATCTGCGTGGGCCATCTCTTAAGCCTACACTACTACATCCTTAGCTTTTACTACTGTATCTCATGCTTGTAGTACTACATCTCTCTCCTTAACTAACCCCTATAAGTTTGTTGGTGGTCTCCTAACCTCCACTGCTAGATGCAACCCTACTGACCAAGCTATATAGGCAATTATAGACCTTAGGTCCCCAACATCTAGAATTGTTAGAAACTCCTCCAAATCCATCCCAATCAATCTCCTAAGGAAATGGTAAAGGTACCTCTATGTCATCCCTCATGTATCGAGGGAAGGTAGGTAGAATATCCTACAATAGCCCAAAATATCTCTTGACTTGTGCCATTAGTACCATCTCCAACTCATTGGCCTATCTCCCCCTAACCCATAATGAGCTTTATAACCCAATAATCTACTCTTCCTACACTCTAAAAATTGGATATGTCAAATATGGTCTCCACATGATATCTATAGGGATTAGGCCCTTGATCATGAACCTATAATAGGTGATGTCTCACACAATGCCATCCACTTGGGTCTATGTCGTCCCATCTCTCCACCATCTAAATCCAACCATGAAGCTAGCTAGGATAGTGGTGAGTATCCCTAGTGTTCATGTCACCATGATGTGCTCATATGCATAATAGTGTAAGAGATGGTTGACACATAAACTATATCATTGATGCAACCTCAAACCCTACAACTCTCTATATAACTATGCCAAAAATACTAGACCCCAAGAAAAAATAGTCCACTACTCAATCATCTACATAAGCACTCCTGTCAGCATAATCACAAATCTCCTTCCATCTAAATTGATTAATGCATAAATTGTGATCTTGATCATCATCAAGATACTAAGATGATGTTATTCAGAGTGGCTCATATGCAAAAATTGTAGAGTCGTAGGTCACCTCACTAACAAGATCCACATATAAACTAACCATATATATATCATTCTCCTCTCTAAAGCATTTGAAAATATCGTTACCCTAGAGTGGTAGCTGTAGAATCCTATAGACATCCTCCTGTGTGACTGTCAACTCCCTAGTCAGTAGATGGAAGGTGTTGGTGGTGTGATCCCACCTCTCAATAAAAGCTATCATCAATGACACATCCCATGTAACATGACAATATCATCTCACTCCTCCTAAACTGATGGTCTCCATATTATCCCTCTCATTTGGAGTAATATCTCTCCTCATGCATGTCAATAACCTTAGTAGATAGTCTCCAAGTGTAAGTTCCATCCTCACCTACATTCATACACACATAAATCAGGTCACATCCCATTTAATCTACTCCTAAACCACCTTTTCCCCTTCTCATTGGGAGAACTACATTGGTCTAAGGCCCTAAACTAGGCTATGTAGGCAACACTCAGTCGACATGGGGTTTTATGAATTTAGCTCAGCAATATACCCACCTTACTAACTACCCTAGGCTTCAGTGCCTCTCTCTCTACCCTAGGCCTACCCACTTATTCCATATCTAGGCCTCACTACCTATATTCTTGACTCTTGACACTATGAACTAACTTTTAAGACCTAGACCTCTCAACTATATTATTTTACCTTTTCCCCTATCATAAACATTTCTAAATATTTTTCCTAGGTTCTAGGAGAACTACATTGGCTTGAGGTCCTAAACTAGACTATGTAGGTATCACTCAGATGACAAGGGGTCTTCTGAGGCTAGCTTAACCATTAGGCTTGTTAACTACTTCTACTAGATATTAAAACCTCACCCTTTCTCTTGTTTGCTACTTTTCCATAGTAGCCAACATTGGTATTAATACTGACATTAGCACTTTATCGACCAATGTAATGATTGATGTCAGTCGATCTCACCAATATTATTAGCTAGTTTGGCCATAGGGCTAAACAATCCAAACCCAACCTACCTATTTCCCCTTAAAAAAACTACCCCCAAATCCCTCTAACTTATTTTCTACCCCCCAATCCTCTTTTCTACAAATGCACCTCTTATTTAACCTAAAAATTACAAAAACCAAATCAAAGTACTATTGGCTCTTACCTCATCTTATCATCTCCTCATGGCTAGCACTACTAGCTCCTATAGTCATGTACCTCCTACTAAGTCCCCTCCTTACAATGCCATCTCAAATTTATATAAAGATCTATTTTTTTCTCTAATCACAAATTTGAAAATGAGTTTGGCCGGTTGCCAAACCCCCTTTTGTCAGGTTTGGTCAGCTGTCGACATTGATATTCTTAACCTAACCTGTCGATGTCAGTGCTTACACATACCAACATTGATAATATTACCCTAGTTTTATTGATTTGAACACTTTATATTACTGATATCAGCACATATAACTAACATCGACACATTTCTAATATTATTTTCCAACACAAAATCCCCAACTTTGCACAACCTTACCCATACATTGTGCCAACTGGAGATCACATATATCCTCCCTAACCATGACAGCATGACATTGAAGATCACTCAAATATTCACCCTCAATGACTGTGCTTGGATATCATGAATATTTCCTCACTCATTGACCCTTTTACACTAGGTGTGCATTACTTATCCTGACTACTTAAACTATTTTGGTATAGTTGAATATTATGCACATGTACGTATTTTAAGTTTTTTGGATGGAAACCAAGCCCGTCCTATCACTATCAACCCTTTTGTGTTTCTTAGAGGCACTTCTTACTTTAGATACGAGGGACACATTGACCATTAGTGCTACAACTTTGATTGATTTGACCTCTCAGCTATCACTTATAAGCTATTCTTTGGTTGCTTCTATCCTATTCCTCCTTAACCTTGCATGTTCTTAACGTGGTCAACTATAGCTCATTTTATGAAGTGATGCTCAATTCTCCACCAGTCACCTAATTACCTTTATATCAAACTAGTACTAAATTTTGATTTCTCTTTTGTTGATTCCTATTTTGAGGTGGGATACCTCATCTAATACTTGGAGCATCTAACTCTTATTTTTTTCTTACAAATTGTTAATACAAATTACAAGATAAAAAGGGGAAAATATAGACACTAAAATTATATCACACACACATGTGTAACTCCCTATGTCAAAACCCCACTAAACCCATTATAATAATATTAATTAATCTCCCTAACCCATACTTTTATTCCTCACACATTTAATTAATTTAAAATACTTAATTAAGTTAATTAAAAACTCTTATTGCCACCTTACCTGGCCACCTCACCCTATGACTAATTCTCCCTTAATGAGTCACCTCAAGACTTGGTTCCCTCATCCTAACTACCCAAGACTTATTCCCACTCAAAAACTAGATTACCAAATAACTACTTTCTTCCTAACCTCTTATTTTTACCATTTTATGATAGGTGTCACACTTGGCATGCACAAAAATAAAAAATAGGCAAATAATAGAAAATTTTACCTATTCTAGGGCCATTGACATTGGTAAACCCATGGCTAATGTCAGTAGGATACTTTCTGACATTAGCAGGATCACTGACATCAATAATATAAGCCAAACTCCAACCTATTGTTCAGGTCAGCAAAAATTAAGAAAATCAATTCTTACTCTTGTTTAGGCTCTCAACATTCTATTTTTTGAGATCCAGGCTTAAAATCACTCAACCTAAGTCAATCACCATCAATAACTGAGCTCTTGAGGACTAAAAAAATCCACTTATTCTATCTTTTTAGGCATTTAGGTTGGGAATTCTAGACAAAAACCATCAACCTGGTACTTATCATTTAGTGACAACCATAGCTAATTATGTCACTAATACTGTAGGTTATTTGAATATTTATTCTTCTATTTCTTTATATCTAACCTACACTACTTTACACACTTTTGACCATACCCTCATGAGGAAGTTATAAAAATTCCTTGCTTGTTTCCCCTTACATTCATACCAAACCTTTGACCAGACATAACCAAGCCATAAATTCCCTCTCCTAACTCTCTCAACCTCTCCGACCTGATCCAAACAATTTCCTAGACCTGGAAAACCCTTCTACAATATCTTAGATAATTATTTCCCCTACCAACCTCAGTAGCCTAACTGACATTACTCACCTCACTATTTACCTCAATAGACTAACTGATATTGGTCACACTCCTACCAATGTTGGCGATTGTCAATTCCCTAGCTTTTTCAAAACCTACCCAGACAACTTCTAAAACACCAAAAAAAATCTCATATGTACCCTGTGACTCTCTGATACGTATAGGTTGATAAAAATGGTAATTTTATCTCTCTTTTACTCTCTATTTACCTCTCTTTTAGTTATTTATTATTCTTTTACCTCTCAAAAGTGGACTATCATCTCTGGGGAAGTTTCACACTTCCTAGAATAAACACATAGCTTGGTATCCCACTCATTTATCTACTAAAAAACATCTTGTTGTAGTGATTTCTTATTTGTAGGTAGTCCTCCCCATCTAGATAAGAGTGCTCACAATGTCTAGATATAGTGCACAAACAAAATCCAAGTTCATTATAATCTCTTATCCCCATCCTTCTTTCTATTTTCGTTTAGACTTAGAATATACAATATTTAGTGAAACACCATAGATATATTAAGGGATAGAAATGTGGCTGCAAGAAAGAGTAAGTGATAAAATTTCAATCATGAAATCCATAATTTAAGCCAAGCAAATTCCAATTAAGTAAGAGGATTTACCTTTTAATAAATCACCAAATAGTGAGCCCATATTAGTTCTAGTTTAAATAGATGACAATGTTAAAAGAAAGATGAAATATAGATAGATACATTTAATTTTGATTAATCTAGGAACCCCTTTAAAAGTGGGGCATGGAGGTAAGCAAGGGTTCATAATGTATTAGGTTTGTTATCATATTTTTACATGGAAAAGTACAACCCTTACCTCAAGGTGTACCCATTTCCACCTTTTGAATGTGTGAAATGGGCCCAATGGTAATGTAACTTAGGTCATTTATTTTAAACTACTTGTTTCTCACCAATATCTTGAGCCCTTAAGGTCCATCTAAAACATTTAAATTTTAAATTCATGAATCATTGCTTTATCAATAGTTGATAGTAAAAAATGTGCACTCTATAATTACTTATAATATTTGACAATTTTTAGCCAAAATTTGGATACCATAGGATAGTGTCACATAATCATTCCATTTTCAATGCATATTAACATAATTTAAGGTAATTTTGGTAAGTTTAAAGTAATATCCACTTTGATCGTATGCTTGTCTAAGTCACCTCATGTTGTGTTTCAAGATAGTTCAAGAGGTGTTAGTGGTTTAATGTGTCTTTTCAAGACATATTTTATGTGTCCTAGTCATTTAATACCCCCTCTAGTCTTTACATGCATCTAAATAAGTATCATGTTGTTATAAAGGTCAACAAGTCACTTTTAACCTTTTCTACAAGTCATTAACATGTGTAAAATGGTTTAAATGTCACTTTAAGAGCTCAAAATGTGAAAATTATGTAGATATATATTATAAAATAACTTATGAAGAGTTATATAAATTCAAAGGTGGTAGGGAATCATGATAAGTTAGTTTTTTAAGGTTAAAAATATTTACAACAAAGTTTAAACTCTTAAAGAAGGGTTAATATCCACTTATACAGACCAAGAAGATATAATTTCATGTGAAAATGATTCAATAATGTAATTTCATCTTCCCTAATCAAAATCCATGATTGGATTTTAGGTACAGGTCCTAAACATATAAAAAAATCTATTTTATTGCTCTCTTAGCAAGCTAGTAAATGCATTTTTATCATGCTCATTTCATACAGTACGGTGGAAGTTGGGTCTTGAGATTTTTTCAAGAGGAGGAGGACCTAGTGATATTCAAATTCATGGCATTTTTTCTCATAATTATGCTCCCAACCCCAAGGTGGTCTAAAAATGCCTATAAACCCCACAAGCTCACTTTTCTCCCTTGAATGGTAATTTGAGGATGGTTTAATGCATGAAAGAGATTGAATAATATATATGGGAAATTTTAAAACATTTCACAAGATTTTTAATTCCCTACTTAGCACATGTGACCTCAATTTGACAAGAAATATTTATTGTGCATAGTTTACAGGTTCGATGCCATGGTTTCTATACTATGTTGATTTTTTAAATAGTTTAGGGTTTTGGCTTAAGGTATCACACCATATATACACTCTGTTTAATGAAATCACATGTATATTTTATGTTTCTCCATACCCATTAACACCCACAATATTTTAATGTGAAGGCAATCTACATATTCTCAATAATAGGCAGACAAAGCTTTGTCATATGGAATATTATGAGTTACATGAAAGGAATGATGGGTTGATATTTTAGTGTGTTTAGTTCCTTTAAAATTAATATTAATAGTCTTCATATTATTATTTATAATCAATAATTTTATCCTCATGATCTATCAAAAGATTGTGTAGTCTACAAGTTTGCAACAACAAAACCTTGGTCATTAATACCAAAACTAGTGGAGAGAAGTGGTTATAGATGAATTTAAATAAAAAAATATATCCTTATGAACCCAATAAAATTGATGGATTTTGAATTTAATCCCCTTCCTCCAAGTAATGATAGTGGTCTTAGCTTGAGGACTGTATATAGGTTTGTTAAACACAAAAGGTTAATCTAGATGATGACAAATGATGCTTTGGTAGTATGGTTTGAAGGACAATGTCTTAGTAAATAGGTGTAAGACATTAAATTATTTTATTTAGGACCAAAATATTCTAAAATACATGTTTAAATGACCTAAAAATGATAAAATGCAAACCTATAGGTCTTCATATTTATATATCTCCCTTTCATGTAAATATAATGCATTTTTGCTCCTATAACGAGGTTCAAAAGAGGATGGAGAATGATAATTATAGGAATATATTACTAGAATGGGTTTAAGACTAAATAAATAGATGTAAATGATTTTAATACTCATTTTTAATTTGAATAAACCAATTATGATTTTAAAACTATACAGGCCTATGTAAGTACATGAAGAGAAGGTATAATGTATGCATTAGAGGCTAGGTTATAAATAGATAGGCCAAGTACATTAAATATAGGAAAATAAATAAGATATTGGATAAATAATAAAGTGACACAAAGAGGAATTAAATATTCAAATTATAGTTAACCAATTTCATAAACTCAGCCAAGCCTCCTAGGAGGATAATGATATGGAGGTCATGAGGTACAAAGAGTGAATATTCAAGGTCTTGAGGAACCAATAGGTAGTAAGAGTTAATTAATTATTTGAATTTATGGTATATAAATTTAATTCATTTCTAAAATAATAAACTAACTAAAATATACTCAATTAGATAGCTTACAACCAAGAGATCTAATTAGACCAAATATACCTAAACCTACACACACATACCTATGTGTGGACTTGTGATATAGGTTTATTTGATTTAAGGTGATATGAAGAATCAAGACCTTGATAAGGTGAATATAAATTAAAGGAATTATTATATAATTTTTTTTAACTCTTTAACAATGAGAAAAGAGCAAACACGATCATATGAGTCATAAATACCTACAGGCCTAAGAGAGTTTTTTAGGCTTGCTCATGAAGATTGAATGATTTACAAATATGTTGAGAACGTTTTTGAGTATGAGGTTCCCTAGTTAATATTATAAATCCTTGATAGGAACCCACACAATTTTAAAACCTAGAAAGAGAAAGAATCAACTCAAAAAAGATCTCTAGGTCAGTTTTGTAAGGTTGACCACAAACCCTTATGAGAAGACTGTACATGTTATAGGCCATATGATGGGGTTTTAATATGTTTAAAAGTTTTTAACAAAATCAAATTATATCTTACATAAATAAATTGGTCATTTTTAATTGAAACAAACTTTATCACATCACTTTCAGACCTAAAAGTTCTTTCCACCTCACTAAACTTAGTCTACCAACACGAGATGTAGTTTGATATGCTCATATCTTTCATGAAGAGATGAATATAAATTTGAGATATTGGTAATGATAGGGTACCCTTATAAACTAATTATCCTCAGAATTTGGATTTTCATCAAGGGACTGAGCTTTATGAATAATCCTTAAGGATCTAATGTGTTCACAAGATACTAGGAATCCTTATATAAACTTGATGGGAGAAATTGAAATTTATATGAGTTATAATGGATATTTATTGTCTTAAATTTAATTTTAAAACATTCATGAACCTCATGGACACCTTTTTATACCTTTTTTGGGCATGTGAGAGGAACACTATGTATAGAATAGGCTTGACGCATGGTTATAGGTCTAATGTTGAGTAAGGTAAATAATAGACTTTAAATCAAACACAAAGGTATATTGAAGAAGTGAATAGATTTTTTGACCCTATAAATAACGTTTTAGGTCTATTAAGGTGATTTATAAACCATTTAAGTCACCATGTTGGGTCAAGGATGGACAAAATACACTATTCACAAGCCAAAACAACTAGTTATAGCCCTATTGCGTGTTCTTTAAAAACTTTTCTAAACATATCCAATTTTCCCTTGGTGGAACATAAATTAACAGGTCATTATCAGTATTTTTAAGTTTCAAACTTCAATAAAAATACTTCAAATTATTTGCAAGCCTATACAAGTACCCAAACTAGGATTTTTTGACATTTCATGGTTTAACCATCTATAAAAGGTTTTAAAAGCTAAAAAATGGCATGGAGAATGGTTAGGGTATGGATAAAATTATTCAAACACTTTTACTAATTTTCACATGTGTGGAATTAATTTTGAGCCAAAACTCAGTTTCTAGGCCTAGAAGCCTAATTGGATAGAGAAAATGGTTCAAAAAGTGTGCTTTTCACTTACTTTGAAGGCATGAAAGTTAGCATGGATTTGTAAGGGTATATTGGGTACTCAAAAAAACCCTTAATTTTTCAATACCATACATACATTTTCCTACACAAGGATCTTTTCATGTTCTCAGGGATATAAAAAATTAGGAGAAAATGCAAGGTTAAGGTGCAAAATGAGATCGTGGTGAGTGTTAAATGCATCCAAGGGATTTGATTCAAGTATAATAAGGTATGTATATTACATCCATTAAGTTACGTTTTATTCATAATTATGAAACAAATTTTAGATTTTTGGGCAGGAAAGGCCTAGTGAGACAAATCGAGCTTCAAGACACCTAGGAGGTGTAATTATCATTGCAATGTAAGTTTGAGGAGATTCTAAAGTGATTCAAGTTGTTAAGAGTAGGGGTATAAGGTAACTCTAAATTAATTTATTATTAAGAGTGCCACTTATCCATTCACAAGACAAGAAAATCATAGTTTTTTAGAGGAACCCAAGGTGTCAAGAAACTCAGTGAAACTCATATGCCACTTGGTAGAATATAAATATTCAAGAGAGAAACACTTGGCTTTGGAGACTTAATTAAATTGTTTCCAACTCTCTCCTAATTTTAACTATATTTAAATATAATTTTTATGGCTCACTTCTATGCCCCTCTCTTCTAGCCTCATTTTCTATATAAATTCAGCCTAGATGGGCTTTGTATGGATCCTTTTGCTGAGTATGGCAAAGCCCTGCTCAATTTAATAATTTTACTATGACTTAGAATGATAAATGAAGATTATTATTACCTCTTCACATGATTTAAACTAGTTTACTAGTGTAATGGTTGATGAATGCTAGTAGTAATTGTGGTACTCTCTCTTATTTGTCTTTTCCTACCTATTTGGAAATAGATTGTCTTCTTGTAGGTCACATGGTGAGATTAATGTGGTTTCTCATAGATTGAAAGTATATTTTTAGGCATTAGTGTTTTATTTAGACATATTTAATAACTCACTCATTTAATGTTGAACCATTCATGTTTGAAGGTTCTTATTTTGATAAGTGTAATTAGATTCAGGGCTAATCTTTATTTTTATGTGCATGATATTCAAGTGGTGAGTGTTGTTTTAGAGTATCACATCATTAGATACATTTATTTCATGTATTTCTATCTATTTTTATTTATCAATAATACAAGTACTAGTAATATTAGTAGTAGTAGTAGTAGTAGTAGTAGTAGTAGTAGTAGTAGTAGTAGTAGTAGTAGTAGTAGTAGTATTGAACCTAAATAATACATCAAGGGGATCTAAGCCTTTAACTTAGAGTTTTAGTCCACCTAAGGGTCACCCACAACCTATGATCAAACCCATTATAGAGATCAAGTTGAGATGGATTGAATCACCATCTCAATGGTGAATATTTGAGTAATAGTAGTTATAATAGGCATATTGGGATTATATTAACATCAATTTAAGGTTCTTTGGTTCTATATTTCAACATATCAGCCTTTAGCAGTAATAATTCAAACATCAATGGTGAATACAAATAAATCTTAGCTGGTATAGGCAGTCCAAGTGCCACAAAATTAAAAAAATGATATTTATAATCATTCATATGATGAAAATGTTTCTTTTGTACCTTCATATAAGTTTTTTCAAGTTAATGGTGTTCGTGGTTTCTCCTCAAGTTCCTTCAAATAATTTCTTGTCAAGTTTACCAACAACCCATCTATCTCTCTAATCAACCTTCTCAAACCTATTTTTATCCTTATTAAATCTTACTCACCTTAAAATAATAGTAAAAAACCTTGTAAATTCAATAGTAAGGACTTATAGATAATTTTAATATGGTTTTTATTCTCATACTTATCCCATTCAAGAGGAGGAAGAGCTATTACAAGGTTTTTCAATAATATGGGTAGGAGTTGAGAATGAAAATTATCCAATAAAAAATAAATTAGAGGTTAATAATATGATTCAATTAGTGTAAATAAATATAATGATATGGGAAGATTTTAAATCTCAATACAATCATCCCTATATACCTCCTCTTATCCCAAGCTAGCCTACTTTTTCTACAAATCTCCTCCAAGTTATAATATAAGACAAAAAATAATCTCAATGAACCTCTTAATGAGTACAATAGATCTATAGTCCCAATTTTTAAATATTTCATTCCTCAAGAAAAACCTATGTCTGCCCTAAATCCATATACTCTTCCTCAAAATCCTAATACTAGTCCACCTTAGATGATTTCTTGGACCATGAATCCTAATTTTGTCATGCCTCTCCTAAAGAGTGAATCTTCTCTTATACCCAACCAAAATAAAGAGAGAGAAGTTTTAAAAGATACATCAAAATGTTGACTAAGTTTTAAGGATGTTTTTCATATACAATCTCAATATTAATAGGGAGGAATGATGTTAGAAATCAAGACAAGAGAGTATACAAGATTATCAAGTCCTTCATCTACTATTCATGTTGTAGTTATTTAAGAAGGATATAATCAACCTAGTTCTCCTAAAATACCAAGTTTGAACGACACTTTAGAAGTATTTAATAAATTTAGTCATAATTATTTCCTTCCCAACCTCTCATTTTGTGGAGAATCAATTACATTGAGGGAAGAAGATAAAAATTCAATTGAGAAAGAGAACTTATCAAGAAAACATGATAATGTGGCTACCTTGGAGAGGCAAGATGTTGTAGCCATAGGTAAACTTCAAGAGTGTGTTATAGAGAGTGAGGAAATAATATGGTCTAAATTTAATATCATGGGAATAAGAATAATAAAAATTATTGAGATCCAAATTTGGCCTTCTAGGCAGATAGAAATGGCCCCCATACTTAGTCTATTTTGCATGATGTTAAAGATCAAGACAAGATGAAAATACAATGGTTCATGAGTCTTCACACACACACACACACACACACACACACACACACACACACACACACACACACACACACACACACACACACACACGGTTTTAAGTAAATCAAATAGTTCAAAGTGTTCTTGGTTTAATTAATTTAAAGATAAATATCCTTATAAATGGATTGATGGAGCATGTTTATTTCAAGATGTCAGGATGCAACAAGATGAGGACAAGTGTTTGATGTTTAACATTAATCAAAGGTGAAGATCAATATTATTACAAGGATAAATGGTGAGTGTGTGTTCATAATAATATATATCCATGGTTTGCATTAAATTAAAGAGGTCAACGTGATAGTTGTCTAGCATTATTAAAAATTGAGCTCCTTACAATAAGATCGACAGTGCATATGTGGTCAAGATTACAAGATTGCATAATATGTGGTCAAATATTCAAATTTTCAACATTTAGGTATTAGTTAAATATGAATTAAAGTTAAAATAATATTTATTATGTTTAACTATGATCGTTTGAATTCAAATATTTAAATTTAACAAAGGAAAAAATAGTGCTTTATAATTTGGCCATATATTTTGATATAGGCATAATTTACTCATGGTGTAAAATAAAATTTGTAGATAAATTCAAGGTTAATATATAATAATATATTTTAAGATCTAAAAGTGTGTAAAATCAAGGTTATGAAGGTTTAAATTTGATTGTGTTTTCATGTATGTTCTGCAAGTTATCCAAGAAAATTATTTGAGATTGTTTTGATTTTATTTTGATGTATCATGATGACTGAGATATTTTGGAGTGTTTTATACTACATGAATATGATTTGTGTGAATTATGAATTTTTGAATAATCATATTCAGTATGAAAAAAGGATTAAAAGTTTACTATTTTCCTTTATAATGATTATGTGTACAAAGAAGTGTTTGAGCTAATTAGGCATTAGCAAAAGGGTGATATGATGGATGTTGTCACATAAACGAGACCTATAGATCATGTGGAATGGGTATATGAGTTGGAAAGTTTTCCTATTTTAGTTGGATTTTGATCTCTATATGAATTCAATAATGTAAATTCTAACTTAAAATGCAAACTACTCAATAAGAAGGATTTATAAAGCAAATCATAATGACAATAAGCTTACCAAATTCCATTTCTTTATGTTACCTCCTAGTATTTTCAAGTAGATGATTTAGACATAGATTAAAAAATTTATATCTTGATTTTGGATTGTTGATGGATGCTTGATGATTGATCATGTATTTGGTGATAGGATTTTTAGAATTATTTTGGAATCATTTCCTTATCATTATTATTCATTATTTGAGGGTGGAGGGAGAGGTTGGTTAAATAAAGGAAGAGAGGGAAGATCAAGGGATCAAATTCAAACTTGGGCCTTTGATATATATGGTTTAGTAGTTTCTATGGAATTTTTAATTCCATGGAAATCTCTAGAATAGGAAAATTATAGAAGTAAAGGGGCTAAATTGGAGAGAATTATAGAATTTTCTAATTCTAGAAATCTCCCTATAGGCTTTAGGGATTTAGGGAAGGTTAGTGTAGGGCAGTAGGTGGGTAGTTAGGATTTTTTTGGATTTAAAATTGGATAGTAGGATTAGGGAGTAGGTTAGTAGGTGATGGGGGTTTATTAGTGGTTTAATGATAGGGTTAATTGATATTAGGATGGGATAAAGGTTGAATCGGATATAGAAATGGGTATTGTATTTAGGCCAAGAGTTAGTATGAATATGAAATGGGGTAATTAGGCCAAATTAACAAAAATTATAAAGGTGAAAATATTTTAATGCATACATTTTGTCCCTTTTTGAAATGTAATTACAAGTGGAGTGGAGTGGAAGGAGTAATGGTCTTCAAAGAAAAACCATGTCATGGATGAATGTTAGTGGATATGATGCCCCCTCGAGGTGACATGTAGGAAAGAACGATTTGAATGGCCACTTTAAAGAAGAAATAATGGGTGGGATAAGATTGATAGATAATGGGATGGGATGGCAGGTGTTAGATAGATGATTAAAAAGATGAGGCTGATGTTGAGAAATGAGATACAAATTGATGATGATGTTTATGGCAACGATACATGCATAGGGAATAGAGATGATGGGTGTCAGAGTTGTAGACACATCCCAAGGGGGAATAAATATTAACAAGATGATAAGATTAATAATCCATAAGATTTAGACATATCCCAAGTAAGGATGCATGCAAAGGAGAGCTATTGGCTAGGATAAGATTGATGATTTGATAAGATTGATGAAAGGTGTATATCAAAGCTAAATTAATTGATGTGATGTAGGTGATTATAGAGAATAGTTGATATGATCAAGTGAAAAAAAGGATTGGTAGGATGCCCCTATTAAAGACACATGTTAGGGAATGAAAAGGAAATAGTCATCAAACTATCCTTGGGCAGTGAAAAGTGGCCAAATGTTGCCTACATAGTCTTAAAAGACATTAGGTCAATGTAGATATGACTAGGAGATGATGACAATGATGATGATGAGTAGGGATTAATAGATGACATTAATGATGATAGCATATGGCTTAGATGAGGGCAGGATGATAAAATATTGGATGTTAACTGGACGGGTTATGATATAAAGAAGGATGATGAGATCAAGCCATCATAAATGTCATAAAGTTCATCATAGTATAAGTAATCCAAAAATATAACACTTGAAAAGATGCCACATGATATAAGTATGACCAAGAGGACATGATGACAAAGTGCATTAGGCAAAAAATGCACTCTACATCCTTAGGGGCATCTTTAGTATCCTCTAGCATCCTCATTCATTTCCTAATAGATAAAAAGAGACATGATAAAAATAATATAAAAGATAAAAAATATATATACATGATAAAAATGTATAAATAATAGAAAAGTAACATACACAAGTATCTAAATGTAGTGTCAAAATGTCTTGCCTAATGATGGGATGAGTGACTAGGTGATGTGGGATTAGGAAGATCATGATGTAATTATGGATTTAGGATGGGGTTGTATTTGGATAGGATGATCAAGATAAGGATGAGATGTTTCCCCTAGTTCAAGATGGAAGGATGGACAACATGATGGTGGTGATAATGTATTTGAATACTGAATTAGTCTTGAAATCAAATTGAAAAGTGGCCAAAGATGGTGATTAGATAAGTGATGACTAAGGATTACCAATAGACAAGGCCTTATGAGGATCCAATCTAGCAAGGAGACTAGGAAATGATGATGAAATAAAATACCTTTCATCTTAGCAAAAGTTCTTGGATGGGTGCTAGACATAAAGATTCAACGATAATGATAGTGATGGGATCAAGTACCTTCCATACTAAGAAAGGGTAATTGGATGAGTATAAATTATGAAAAGGCCCTGACAAGAAGTGATGGGTTCTAAATTAAGGTCTTTGAAAAGATGATGTATGCCAATAATACTTAGCCAAAAAGATATTGAAATGATGGGTGACCACTTAGGATTAGATTCCAAGATGGAATGCAGTATTCAAAAACAAGAAAGATAGGAGATGGATGCAGATGGATGTGACTAAAGGATTAGGCATACGATAAGACATGATGGACTATTTTTGTATTTTTCAAATTTTTAGTGATTTTAGGAATATGTATGTACACTATACAAATGGGGTACTAGCAAAGGGAATTCCAAACATAGAAACTAGGAGAAGGATGGATGGATGATGGATGGGATGAAAAAGGATGATGATTATGGGTACCAAGGATGAATGGACAAGGGATAGCCAATGACCATATCATGAAGAAACTAGATGGTTATGTGCCCGAGTGTCCATTGGGGGATATACAAAGATGGTTTTAGGACATTTATCAAGACACCTTATGCTTCCTTACAAAGGTCAAGACATGAAGGAAGAGGAGACAAGATGCATGGTATGATGATGGATGATGGATAAATGGATAATGGAACAAGGGATATGATGATAGGTAATGCAGACAAAGTGGATAAGGGATGTGATAAGTAGGATGGATGGAGAGGATATGAAATGGATGATTTTTCCCCCAAGTTTTAAGGAACAATGTGGATAATATATTATTTTACCATGATTCTAGAAACTAGTTTTCATCATGGTAATTTTCAAAGGTGCCAAAATACTATTTTTCACCATTAGACAAAGGATTTTTTTTACTTTTTGAATTCTATATGGCATCTTAATTTATTGGTGATGGGTGAGATGCAAGATGAAAATGATAGATGGAGACATTAGCTAACACCTGTTCTATGATGGATGATAGATGCTTGGATGTCTAGGTGGATTTTAGTGATTCTTGATGGTAACCCCTCTACATATCTATACCAAGTATTGTTGTCACCCTTAGGAGAGATAATGTTATTCAGGGAGGTGATGTGACGTATGGATTTGATTAGAGATTGACTTTGATGGATTATAGGATTCAGATAAGATGGTATGATGGGTGATGGAGGATTGGGAGAAAAATGGATGATAGGATTGTGAGAGGATGGGTGATGGGTGATGAAGGATTAGGACTATCCTTTACATACACCATTGAAGGTATTGGAGATTCTTCATTCGATTGGTGTTGAGTGATAAGAGACTATAGGAGATCCAAGATACTTTGAATTTATGGATCATCTTTGATCTCATTTTTTAATAGATGATCATCTATATGATTTTGAGCCTTTGACTAGATTTGATTTTGACTAGCCCTTGGTGCTTGATTTTTGGCTTCACTAGGGGAGATGGATTTTTGACTAGAAATATTATTTTGAATTTGATAGTCTATTAATGTTAGATATCGAGGTTCACTAGGGAGAGATGCTTTAGGATTAGGTTGATGATTTGATTCTTTTTCATTTTTATTGATGGGATCAAAGATTACTTGATTATGATTTATGAAGTTTGGAATATTTTCTTAGACCTTTGGATTTATGTCACACATGATATCACTCAAATAAGGGTCCAATGATGCATGCTCCTATTAATCATTATGGAGGAAGGTGATTAAATGATCATTGATGGGAAGAAACGGATCTATGATAGAGGAAGGTGATGGATATTTTATGATGATGTCAATGAGTGGTGATGAGATAACATAGTATTCATAGGGGTTTCTAGGAGACTTGGTTTTGACATCAAAAGAATATCCTCAAGATCAACAAAAGGATCACTAGGACTAGTTATAGTAGATGCATCCATAGGAGGATCAAACTCACTTTGATAATCTTGTATAAATAAATCTTGTAAGAACTCATTTATGATATCATCATCTAGAATGGGATTAAGATATATTCTTGGTAATGAATGAAATGAATCTAGATTATAGGTATCCTCTAAAATATAGGCATTATCATCATCAATAAGGGATGATGTTTCTAATGAGGGATTGGATTTGGACATGGGTGTTGAACATGATCCCATAAAAGATAATCCTCATGCTAAATTTGAAGTTGAATTTGATGTAAAAGATGCAATGCTACTAATAAGAGATTTATTGTCTATTATTGACCTCTCAACATGGGGTATTTGATGTGATGGGTGAGAGGGAGATGATTGATGAACGATGGGTTCAGTAATGATAGTCTCATAGAGGGACTTGTGAGAGATAGGGGGACTAGGCTTATGTGGAATAGACTCAGTTTTGATGGAGGATTTTTCAAGGATGGGGGGATCATGTAGGATATGTGTGGTGTCTTAACCTTGGATTAGAGAGGGAATGTTGACATTCCTCTTTTTTTCCACCCAAGGATGTGGATGCATCTATTTCATCATCAATTACTATATCACCATGGTTCATGAGGTCTTAGATAGAATCTTGAAAAGGTTGACATTGATTAATAGTATGTCCCTAAGTTTGATGGTATGCATAATGTTGGTTTGTGTTATACCAAGAGGGCATTGTATTAGTAGGATCAAGATATAGGATAAATGGATAGACTACCATGTTAGTGGTGACAAATTATTCAAAAAAGGATTCCAATGATATGGGAAGGGGAGTATAAGGACCCACTTCATGTTTTGGCTTAGACATGGAAGCATTGGACTTATGATCAGATGGTTTTAGATATAACTGGTTGGATGGATTTGAGGCGGCCAATATTGGATTCCCTTTACTAGTATGAGAATGGGTGGATGGTGGTTTATGGCTAGTAGATGGAGGATTGGTACATGAATCACATGATGGGGATTAGATGGGAGGTGTAATGAGTGAAATGGGATCAACACCTTCTGAAGTGGTACACCCATCATGATGAACTTCAAGAGGATCTCATCCTCAAGGGAAACTATGTATTTATTAATGGAATTTGGGTCTAGTTCCATGGTGATGGTTGATAGATGATGGATTATGTCAGTGTGATAAGGATTGGATAAGGTTATTAAACAAAATAGACTAAAAAGACTGAGCTAGTATGATAGATAATGATGGAGATGAGATAGACTAATAGATTAAGGACTATGATCAAATTTTAGATTGGTAGTGCAATATGTGATATCAACTTATCAAAAATGAGTAGTTGCCAAGGTAGTAAAAGGTATTAGGATTTTTATGGGTGTCTATATTCAAACTAGCAAGAGGATGATATTATGGGTACCAGTTATGAATAAGGCAAGATGATTAGACTAGGAATGATTGATAGTTGATGGGTTTGCTATATTGACACTAAAAAAATGATAAGATGTTAAAAAGCTATTGATTATGATATGAGATTTGACTAAGTGGATTAGGATGATAGGATGATGATAAGATGATGGGGGATTAGGATGATAGGATTAGATCAAGACCTTAGACTAATTTTTCTCAAGATGGGATGGTAGGTGATTATGTGATGAAGGTAATAAAGACAATGGAATAAGGATAAGTATGATGATAGGTGATGATGAAATGATAAAGTGCTAATGAAAGGTGGATGGTTTAGACCCGTATGTGACGTAGAAGCTAACTAAGATAAGATGATGTGATGACTAAATGGGTGATAAACCCAATGTTAAGACTAGTGATTAGGTATGGATTGAACTAAGGTAGGATATGGATAATTAATCAATGATATGATTAGGATATGGTATGTGATGATGAATGACAAGTGGGACTAGGATATGGTGAAACTAATATAATGTATAAGAGAATAAGATATTTACAAAAGGATGAGATTAAAATATACAATAATGATGATTAGGATGATCAATGATAGGGGATATGGTTATACTAAGATGTGATAGAGATGATAGGATTAGACAATGGATATATAATGGTTATTAAGATGTGCGAGTGGATGTGGTGGTGGGTAGATATGGTTAGATTAGGAGGGGATGGACAAGATAGTGATTAAGCAAGGATGTAGAAAATAATGGGGTGATGACCAAGGATAATGGGATATGGTGAAACTAGGAAAGGATGGGGTGACTATTATAAGTGGGTGATGATGTGGACTTGGGATAAGGATGTAAGATGTGAATGCTTAAGGATGAGTGGTTATGACAAAGATAAATACATACAAAGAGATTATATATAATGATGACTAATATATACAAGATGAGGATAAAAATTTAGAATGTACATGAAAATTATAGTAGGAGAGATATTCACATGATGATAAAATGATGATGACAAAATATACAAGATGATATGAACAAAGGACCTAGATAGGCTTAGATAGGTAAAATCTTGACTTGGCTCACTAATAGTATAGATCTAACACAACACACACAAAAAAGCAAGCCATAACATATGATTAGTAAACTAATGGGTGTGTAACCTAATTTCTACACCATCCAATGGATACACAAGTCAGGTTGTAGGCTGGTGATCCATTACAAAATTGATTAAACCCTCTCAACCTTTCTTGTACTTGATGGTTACTTGGGAACTATTATTGATGCATAAGTGGAACACCTATTATGACCAGAAGGTATTATGCTAGGCTAAACAATATCTCTAGGGGCATCCCTAATATACATAAAGGTACATTAGGGTCCAAGTCCATATAAGGTGCTGTCTAATGCCTAGTTTAGAGAGTTAACTCTTCCCCTTCATAGATGACCTATATGGGGTCAACCATTTAGCCTAATGATAGTTGTCCCTAATTTTTATAATCTATTGGAACATGGAGTTTGGTTAGTGTGAAATGATGAAATACACAACACTAAACCCTATAGACTAATCCCATGTGTGGGTGTTAATTCCATGTGACATGTTATCTTGAGGGGGTTGACAAATAGGCAAACACATGACATAATTAATTATCCCATCTAATTACCTATATATGTTTGGTATGATATGACAAATCATTATATACAATATTAAATTCATATAATAATTAACATGTATTTACAAAATATTATAAAAGACAATGTTATATTTAATCAATAACCAAGAAAATTAAATCTAAGACAAAAAATCAGAAAATGACACCCCTTCTTGCAATGATAAAGGTTAGATACCAGATGAGATGGAAAAATATCCAAGGGACCTACAAGAAAAGTGTTATCAATATGATTTTCTACAATCTCATGAGTCTCTACAATCACATGAGTACACAAGGAAATCCCATGACTAGAATAGACAATCTCGTTGTTGGTAGACAATCCTAATAATGTCTAGTCATTAGATTGTAAGCTATTTGAAAACCTTCATGGTTATCCTCAAAAACTATGGAAGTCTAAAAATATTGATACTAACAACAACAATCCCATTAGTGGATATCGAACAATAGTTATGATTTTATCATGAACCACAAAACTACTAATTATATCGACAAATCCAGAACTAAAAGTAAAAGGTAAGTAGTGATATTACAATAGAGTAATATATATAAATGAGACTATTAAATAAAAATGATTATAGGGAATCAATTATTAATAAAATTATTTTATGATACAAAAAATGCCCTGGGACTATAATACTAACCCTTACTAGCTTAGACTATAAAACCGCTACTAGGGATGATGATCCTACTATTTATAGGGTAAACCCATGACTAGTCCACTCATGGTATTATCAAATAATGATAGACTAGTATGGATAGTGGGTTCCTAGATAAGTATATCCCTTATTAGACACTTGGTGAACCTTGGAGGGCAAAACACCCCCTGTCAGTATTTGTTTTTATATATGGAGGGTGAAATGTTGATATAGAGATATGTTAAATATTTTATTAAGGAAATAAAACCTCTAGTTTTCCACTTACAGACCTCTTAGCACCCTCTTAACATATCCTAGAATATTTAAATGATGATTTAAAGAGGAAAATGGTAGTGCTTTACTAGAATAATGATTAAAGGACAATACCACAACTAAAGACTACAATCCCACTATTAACAAGGCAATACTACAACTAGGAGAGTAGTAGGTTTGTCGATATCATGTGGATAGTTTATATCCATGGGGATACTCTATTTTTTATACACACAAAATCAATAAAAACACACAAGACACTAAAAACATCAAGAGATAACACAATTAGATTAACATTCTAAACCCCATAATGGTTTTTGACAATATCACTACTCAAAATGAGAATACTGCTATTTACATGACAATCCCATGACTGAGACATTCGTGGGTTTACTAAAAACCATGCTAAAACCCTAACCACTAGTCTCTAAGTCAAAATAACATTATTGGATTTGAGAATCCTGCAATTACAATGCCATGACTAATAGTTCAATACCATGAATGAGACCTATATACACAAAAATATTAAAATTTCAAGATTTTCTTCACCCAATTAGATCTAAAAGCTAGTAGAATACCACTAACAAGAAAATTTGATTAAATGGGACTAGATAGTCCCACTTTTCTAACCAAAATGTAGTAATATTTCAAGCTCTATATTAATTCAAAAATGTAAATTCCAACTCAAAATGCAAACCATTCAATAGGAAGGAATTATAAAGTAAATCAAAATGATAATAAGCTTACCAAATTCCCTTACCTTACATTACCTCCTTCTAAGATATGCAAGTAGATGATTTAGACTCATATTGATAAAGTGATAGCTTGATTTTGGATTGTTGATGGATGCTTGATGACTGATCATGGATTTGGAAATAGGATTTCTAGAATTATTTTGGCACGATTTCCCTATCATTCTTTTTGATTATTTGAGGTTGGAAGGAGAGTTTGGCTAAATAGAGGAAGAGAGGGAAGATGAAGGGATCAAATTAAAACTTGGGCCTTTGAGATCTATGGTTGAGTAATTTCTATGAAATTTTCAAATATATGTAAATCCCTATAATATGAGAATTCTAGAGGGAAAGGGGCTAAATTAGAGATATTTCTAGAATTCTCTAATTTTAGAAATCTCCCTATAGGCTGTAGGGGTTTAGGGAAGGATAGTGTATGGTGGTGAGTGGTTAGTTAGGATTTTATTGAATATAAAATTAGCTCATAGGATTAGGGAATAGGTTAGTAGGTGATGGGGGTTTATTAGTGGTTTAACAATAGGATTAATTGATCTTAGGATGGTATAAAGGTTTCATGGGATATATGAATTGGTAAGGTATTTAGGCCAAGGGTTAGTATGAATAGGAAATGGGGTAATTAGGTAAAATTCATAAAAATTAGTGTGGAAAGCACATTTTAATGCATATAACTATGTTCCTATTTTTATTGATGAAGTGCTAAATGGGTGAATAGGTCTCCATGATACCTATAAGAGATACAAGGGCCTAATTGGAACATGTAGCTACTTAAGGGTGACCCATATATGCTATGGTTGAGCTATGAATATTATTTTGAGATGTGTCTTGATGTGAGATATGCCTTAAGGGTTAAGTCATGCCTAATGGAAAACTAAGGTATTGATAATAATGTACGCTCTATAAGTAGTGAAACCAAAGATGATGGTTTTTAGATATGAGAGAGGATTTTATGTGGAATTTATATTGAGAGCATAGTGGTGTGAAGTGAAGGAAAGGGTAGGTTCCCAATGGATGAGTTGAATATTAGAATAGATTAAGGACTGTGTCTATGATCTATAGGTCAAGTTTTTAATGTTAGAATAGTGATCTTTCAATTTGAGGATGAGCAAAGAAGTCTAGGGTGATACAAAATGATGTTTTGGATGTATTGAGTTTGTAAAGTTGAAGAGAGATTATATACTTTGTATCTCCATCATATTGGTAGGTAATAAATTTTCTATGAGAAGTTTTAATCCATAGGTGTTGTTGTGGTAGCTCAACATCTAGGGGGTTTCATCCTCCTTACAAGGTGAAACTTTTTAAAGGTCCATTTATTGTGGTGGCTCAACTAAATAATTGTAGTATCTCCTTGTGGGATTTTAGTCTCACTAAAATATGGGATCATATTTCCTTGATCATTTGTAACTTGTATAAATTAGTTCTTATTATTATATGATAGTAGTCTAGTTTCAATTTCTAGTGGGTTTCCTCCCCCAAGAGGGTTTCCCACATATGTCATGTGTTATGTGTTTGATATTGTATTGTCTCACTCTCTCTTGTTCATTGTTATGAATGATATGTATATTCCATGAATGCATGTATTAATTAATTAAGGTTTTTAAGGTTGGAATTAAAGTTGGATTATCTAGACTCACTGATTCATACCCTCCACTCAATTATTTTACCTCTAACAATTAGTATCAGAGCAAGTCCTTTGGTAAAGGTTTAATAACTTGAATGTGATCCAAGGTACAATATGGGTAGCCATCAAGGAGGTTTATCTACCAAGTAATCATTGATGTTTAATGGATCTAATTATGCTTTTTGGAGTGTAAGGATGAGGACATACATTATGTCCCTAGGGTTTGATGTATGGTAATTTGTTATGGATGGCTATGTTGTTCTTACTACTCCTCCAACTAGTGTTGTAAACAAGAAGCTATTTAAGAATAATTTTAAGGAAATGAATGCCATTAATTATAGTCCTATAGAGATTAATTTCACTAAGGTACTTGATTTTAAATATGCTAAACAAACATGGGACAAATTACAGATCATTCAAAGGTGAAGCTAGCAAAGTTAAAAATTCACTTAAGATAATTTGAGTCTTAAAATGAAGGAGGAAGATTTTGTGGCATCCTTTTTGCAAATATTTGATTAAATTATGAATATAGTTATAGGTCTTAGAGAGAACCTTGAAGAGTCTATTATATTTCAAAAGGTTTTAAGGTCTATATCTCTCAATTTTTATCCAAAAGTATCTGTTATAGAAGAAAGTCATGATCTTTCTTAGTTGAAGGTGGATCAATTGCATGACACCCTTACTACCTATGAGATGAGAGTAAATAATGATATAACACCAAATAAAGAAGCAACATTAAAAATAGAAATGAAGACAAAGAATAAGTTTCAAGGTAATAAACCCAAAGAGGATGAGATATTTAACATTGATGAGGATGAACTAATTGCTCTGATTACTATGAAATTGAAAACAAGCTCATGGAAGTATAAGGGTGAAATACCATTAAAATGTTTGAACTATAGAGAGATAGGACATTTTTCTCATAAGTGACCTCATAAGCATGAGAAAAATGATGATGAAGAGCATGGTGAAGACTAAGATGAAGAAAAGAAGACATATAGGAAGACATGTTTTAGAAAGTATAATAACAAGAAGAGTCCCTACACCAAAGAAGATTATAGATCATTAGATGAGAGTGAAGATAGTGACTCAAAGTGTGATCATGAAGATGATGGTCTTATTGAAGACGAATCCCTATTCATTATTAAGGAATGAAGTGGATCGCATCAAAAGGAGTCCACTTCGAGTCAGTTAGATGATGATGAAGATGAGGTAGACTATGAGACTACATTTTTGAATGCTCTTGAAGAACTAAAGATTAAGAAGAAGATTAAAAATAAAATGAAGTCTCAATTTAAACACTATGAGGATAAATTCAATGTGTTTGAAGCAAGAATGAAAGAATACACCAAGGGTCATGAAGATATAGTCAAGCATCATAGTTTTTAATTGGAAATCCTATCTACAGGACTAAAATCTAAAGAAGATGAATGTTCAAGGTATGTAATTAAAAATGAGTCATTGAAATCTGAGTTAGAGAATAAATATAGTAAGGTGAATAAATTTGTGAGATTTGAAAATATATCAAGTGATCTAGATAATATTATGAGTGGTCAACATCATGCTAGTGATAGAAATGGTCTTGGATATGAAGAAGAACAAAAGAATGTAACTCAAAACAAGATGAAGACTAAGGTTAATAAGGACAATCATACTTTGAAGATAAATCATTAGATAAGGAATGAAGGTGCTGGTAGAATGAAGACAAATCAAACTAGATAACCAAATGCCATAAGGTATGCAAGTTTTAATGGTTACTATTTCACATGTAATCAATTTGGGCATAAAGCTAGAGAATGCAAGAGACCTATTAGAAATGATTTTACATGGAATTATAATGGGGGTAATCAGTCAAAAGGTGTGAACAAAGTTAAATTCTTAAACTATCTTATTATGAAACACTTTTCAAACCAATATCCACATAAGGTTAGACAAGGTGAGTTTTCTCCAAAAATAGGAGGTTACTTCATTTGTCATAACATATGACACATTTCAATTTTATATCCAAATAAGGTAAGACAAAAAGTTCTTCCATCAAGGATTTTTTTTTTTATATAACTATGAGAAGATTGGTTACATTTATAGATTATGCAAGCAAAGTACATCAAATCAAAATGAGTTCAATCAGGCTCCTAGAGTACAAGGAAGTAGGCAAGTCAACTCATGGAAGCCAAATGTGGTAGGTATGATTCATCATGAGACTGAAAGTCCAAGTAATCTATTTGCTATGGTGGATAATGCTAAAGAATGTGAATAGTGCCAAGAGATATCATTTTCTACTTATGTTGTGAATGAAGAGACCAAGCTCAAGGAAAAGGACAAGGTATTGGTTGAGGGTAGTTTTGAGGTAAGTATGGATCCAAGTGAACATATTATTATTTATGAGAAAGTTTTATTTAGAGAACATAAATCATTCATGCCTATTAATGAGATTCAAAGATGAAAGGAATATTCTATAGATGAAAAGGTATGTCATGAATTTATGTTATCTCCATATATTGTCAATCTAATCATAGAGAAGAATATTATAGTAGATGAGCATGTTGATTCTCTTAAGAATAAGAAAAAGAAGAACTACAAGTATCAGATGACCAATGAGGAGAAATAATATGAGGATTTATGGGAAAGTATTGGTTCCACACCATTTTAAGACATTATGAAGTAGGGTGTCTCTACCCATGCTTTTTAAGAGATTCCTTTCACTAGAGAAGCAAGTGTTGTTATGTATATAATGCTGAAAAGGTTACAATGGTTGTTTGTAGGTGGTATAAATGAGATTAGTTAATGTCAATATGATTTTGATTCTTAGAAAGGTTTGTGAACTTCTTTTTGATGTTTTCCTAGTGTTTTTATGGTCTGAAGGTATGTTAAAGTCAAATTAAATATTCCTGTTTGCTCTTAGGTTTCCCAATTTGTGCTTAAGAGTGTATAGGTCCTAAAATGGGTTATAGTATGTATGGGTTCCAAAAGGTGTGTAATCTCAAATATTGGTCCAAAAGTGTGTGATGAGGGTATCTAGGTGTGAAACAAGTTTTAGAGGTGTGCATTGACTAGAAGGAGGTTTGTTGACCTTATTTGTTTTGATTTTCTAAGGTCTTTAGCTATGCTATAAAATTGGCCTATATTATGAGTTGAGTTCTAAGACTTATTAATAGGTTGAATGGGCCAAATATGTTTTTAAATCAAGCTTCACAAAGATCTAAAGGTTTATGGTTTTTGTGATATTCAAGTTTTTGTCAAGATGAACGCCTAATTAGCTATTATGTTTGTGAATGAAGTATGATGAAAAGGTTGATCTAGGTGATGTAAATTGGTATATTTTATGGGGAATATGATAGTGATCTAGATATGAGGTTTTAGGTCTTGAAAAATGTGTCTATTAATAGTTGTGGGCTCTGTAAGATCTAGGTAGGGTTACAAGGCGAATAGAAATCCCTAGTGTGAAGAAGAATGTTTTTTGCTTAGTTTTTCCAAAGTATCAAGGTATTGGTGTTTCAAGGTAAGTTATTAGGTTGATTTAGTACATGTTTCATATTTGGTAATTGGAATGAAATTTTTTTGAGGGTCCTTGAGGTGCTTTGAGAGAGAAGGTTAGTAAGCTTGTGTGGTGGTTAATCATGGTGTGTGGAGATTTGAAGATGCTCAGGAGGTGCAATTTCTCAAAAATACTAGGTTGAGTCCCTATCAAATTTTTTATGGTGAGTTACATCATATTTAGTTTTTTTGTGTGTTCTTTATTCATTGATTGTAGTGCTTGGTTGAAGAGAATGTTGGCATGGAAAAAGAGGAAATTGTCAAACAAAGAAGAGGTAAGATCAAGGTAAAGGGGAGCTCGTATCATATTTATAAGATGGTACTTTAATTTTGATGGTCTTTTTATGTCCTCAAGATAAGTTGGTTCCCATTTTGTCATTTTTTCAAATGGTGAGAAAGTTTCTATTGTGATAGTGCTTAAAGAGAGAGAAGAAAGGTAAGATATATATTGATGGGTGTTGACATCAATGACAAAGAGGGATGTTGCTGGAAAATTTTCAATGATGTCATGGTAATGTCATGGAAGTTTCCTGGTGAGTGAATGAAGTGCCTTGATAGTCTAAATGATAGTGACAAACTGTGCAATGTCCTTGTCCTATTATGCTTGAAGTTAGCTTGGTTGATATTATGTTTTGGCATGGTTAGAGATGTTCAGGGATGAGTATGGTGATTTGATCATGTGAAAGGGGTCTTATAATATGTTTTATAAGATTTTATTTCTTATGTACATGAGTTGATTTCATCTGGTTTATCATTGTTTTCATCTAGACATTTAGGTCTAATGGTAGAAAATCTAAGTAAGCAATTTGCTGAAATCACCATTGCCACATATGGATAAGTTAGGTGGAGTTGGTCATATGGTTGTGATCACATTTTTTCCTATTTTATATTCAAAAAGTTTTAATTCATGTGATGAATCACATTCATAGATATTTTTGTGCAAATTTGAGCTCCCAAGCATATTGACTATATTTTCCCATACTTAACAAAATTTGCATGAGGCAAGAAATATCCACTTATCACATAACACATGAATTTTGACTAATTTGCATGTGTTATGTGCTTGATATTGGATTATCTCTATCTTGCTTATTTCTATGAATGATATGTATGTTTCATGAATACATGTATTGATTGATTAAGGGTTTGAAGGAATTGGAATTGAAGTTGGATTATTAGGGCTCACTAAGTCACCCTACCCCCCTCTCAGTGATTATACCTTTAACATTAGGTTTATTATTATCTTTTGTGTCATCATACATATACCTAAAACTTAAGGTTCACAGTGAGCATACTCCAATCCAACCTGATTTCTAAGTTAAAAAGTGAGATCTTCCATTTTAATCATTATTACACATGTATAACCTTAAGGACATTTATCCCTAAATTCCATTTGGAAAGAGCATAAACCCATACTATTATGGTTAATTTTCTCTCCATCATCAATCATTCATGGTTAATGAAACATTCTGCACCAACCACAATGAACATTGAAGAAGCCATTTGAGATACATCATGCAACCCAAAGGCTTACAACACATTCTCTATTACTCATGAGCTCACATGATGGTCTAGGGATACCAATCCCACCATCTTTTAATCAACCATCATAGGGTATTCACCTAGATTTTATTATTCTTTTAAAGAGTTAAGTGTGTACCTATTATTTTATATTGTTAGATCTATACTTCACATTTCTTCTTTTGAGAAATTAACATACATTTGATTCAAGTTTTATAAAAAAATAAAATATTCATTCTAGAATATTCTTTTTAGGCCATACATAGCAGTACCTGGTCATAACACATTGGTACTTAAAAATACATGTGCTTATGCTTACAATAATTATATCCTTATCAATTTTGCATAAAATTTTATCTCATAGGTCCCACAGTGCTTCATATATACTCAATTTCATTTTGGATCACATCATGGTTGTAATTAGTCAACCAAATCTAGTATATGCATCCAATGCAATCCATTATTTACACACACAATATCCCAATATTATCCCTTTAAGGCTTACCTTCATCCCACCCAAGGAAAATTTATTTTTTAACCAGCCTTTCCCAAGCATAAACAACATACTCTTGCTAGGATATTTTACTAAGATTAACACCACTCATAATAAGAGTGCTAAATATACTCAAAATTTTTGAGTTTGAGATTTTATCAAATACCAACTGTAGAAAAAATTAGAATATATAGTTCACAATAACAAAATAACATTCTAGTGTTGCATTTATCACACTTTTAATCAATTCTAAGTCAAAATTAGGCAACAGCACAATAGTTTTGTGATTAATATGGGTTGAAAGCATCAACCGTGATAATATCTCCTTGTTGGGAATGTTGATAACAAGCATGCCATCTTAAGTTTTATGACTACACCATAGATATGAGAGGTTATAAACATTGGTGCACATTCAAACATAGCTCTTATAACCAATTATTCATCATAAGTGTGTAAATACTATAGAAGTAGGTATTAACAATCCTACCAACCTACCAACATGTTTCTTTATGTGTTCATAAAATAAATACAACACAACATGCCTCTGCATTACTACTTTTATATTATCAAGTTTACCCAAATAAAACATTGATAATGTTGGGATAAGTAGCTACAACATCTTTATGAAATTTATGATGGTTGGATGAGCCCATCATTTAATACAATAGTTTCTAGGGATTTCAGGTTTATTATCACCATTTCCCTAAGGGAAGGTGTGCTCTTACAAGCCCATAGTTCTATTCCATGAATCAAAGAGGTTACCAAAAATGTTTTCATCTCATGTATTAGCTATATTATGATGCTCATATATAGGAGAGATCCCTAAATTCATGTCTTACCAAGTGAAATAGTTGACTTAACCCAATTTCACCCCTAGGTTTAGTTAAAACCTTAGTCTTCCCTAGGTCATAGTGTTCTAAAAACCTGATGTCGACTTGCCCATACAAGTAAGAAACAATTACTAAACATCATTTCCTTATTCTCAAGAGTGAATTGATCCTCACTAGCCTACTATTGACTCACTCATATAATTAAATAATTAGGAGGTGGTACTTGTCCTAATCTAACTTGATATTGAAGGGGTATACTTAAACAAAGTTGTGGTGGATAACAATAATTTTGGTGGAAATTAAAATCTCCCTAAATAATGATTCCAATGAATGTAGGAATTTTTATAGCATCACAATATTATAGAACATAACATTGTCTTTTTTCCTTGTAGAGATAAAAATGATTTTCATGATCTAAACCATTTAATACCTTTCATTTGAAGTATTTTAAGATCATTAGTGTACTATACCTTGGTTATAATGAAACCAAAGTCAAGTTCAACTATTCTAACCACTCATGAACAAAGTTAAAAATTATAGTAACTACTAAAATATGATTGGTTATCAATAATAATTCATAATGGTAGTGACATGTATAACATTACAACCACTTTAGATCAACAAAATAAAAATATCTTATAAATATAATGATGTATTTTGACTATAACATAGCATGGAATGAATGAAAATAACTTGAATGAGTCATTCTATAAAAACCTATCAACTCAAGCATAATGCCAATTTCTAGCTACAAAGAGATTTATGAACATTGGTATAATTTATTTTAGCACAATTACCAAGGAATAACTACATGATCTCTCAACAAGAGTTAGATTAGTTATATATAACTACCTAATAATTCACAAATTTTTATACGGCGAAACATTCCTCCCACTACACTTAATAAAATAACAAAAACCATCTTACATAGTTATAAGTAATCATTAATTATGACATTCATATCTTTTAAGACCTAAAAACCATGTTTATAGACTAAATTAATTTTATCAATTCACATATAGTAATATGTCATAAAAAATTGAACACTATAAGCATGTTATGAAAACACTAATAACCTCCAAGAGCTATCATACTATCATTTCCAATTATAGTGAGAGTACCATCACATGCCTATCATGTAACCAAAAATGTTATTTCAGAATAAACTTGCCTCACAATATGTCTATAAACAAATTCATAATTAAAGGGAATCTAAAGAGGATTAAATTTCAATATGTAACATGATTAACTAATCAAATTACAACTACAATAGGAAATTCAAGTTACCAAAATTCTCATGTTGTAGCAGATCTAAGAATTTGTTTTCATATTAAGAAATAGTCATGTCTTCCCAATTTAAAAACTAAAAATCAATTATCTTTTGTTCCTTATAATTGGCATTTAGATGCATTTTCTAAAACTATGTTTAAAACATAGTCTAGGTAAGGTCCATTGGTTAGTATCCCTCTATTACATAGAGATGATTCCACCATAAGGCTATAGATCTAACTAGCTAGTAATATGCTACCCTCAATATCACATTAAATGGCATGTTATGTAGATTAATAATATTTCTATAGGTGAACCAACCATGAATCAACTACATCCCCAAATTCTTCACCAAAAAGGGTAGGTGGCAAAAGTTTTTTTCAGTTCCTTAATGATTCGATTAATCATGGTCAAAGGGAACTCTTGGAATATTGGTTCCTCTACTTATCCTATTTATAATCTATGCACTTATTCATGGGATACACCTTTAAGGTTATTTAGGCTACATTATTGGCTATCAATATTGCCTTACAGATCATTCAAGGTTGTCAAAATCCCACTAAGGACCTTTTCATGTTTTTCGGTTGGGTTTCCACCAATTGCATTAGCATTAGGTACTTCATTATTACTATCAACATTGTTAATGGGCAATTCATATTGATTTTGATTGAGGATATGAGTATCATAGCCTTTACCTCTACCTCTACCTCTACTTCTCATTGGATTATCATTATTCTAATTATTATGGATGTTAACACCATTTGATCTCATCTTAACCACCCTAAGAAGTTACAAAAAAATAACTTAGAAGATTCCTAATTTAAAACTATTCATTCCCAAAATTCCCTAGAGAAGAACACTCCTCTGATACCAGATGAAATAACCACCAATTTATTTTTGAATTTTCTTATCAGACTACAAATAGCATTGCATATATGCTCACTACACAAACTAATGATGTACAACCAGTTCGCTTAGACACATTCAAGTATGTGAAAATTCATAATGTGTTATATCAACATAGGATAGTTAACTAGAGTTAAACCATTGATGGATAATCCTATAGGGTGTATATTACCTGATGGGTGTATATTATCTGATGGGTATACAGCTTGAGGTGTATCAGTGTCTAATGGTCTAATGATAAGCTTCAATATTTATATAAGATACTACTCTGCCAATTGGACCATCTAATGGTCCCTTATCCTAGGATAAGTATTTGATCCTCCCTAAGTTTTTTCTTTGTAAATATGACATAATACTATCTCATTGGATGGAAAAACCCACTATTATCTGGTGTGTTAATTTAGATTGAACATAAGTTGCCCTAAATTTGAAGCTAACTAATCCTTCTATAAGGAAAGAGTATTATCTCATAACCTATACTAAGTTCACCCTTAACCTCATTTTAATTCCTATTATTAACATATATAATGAGATATAATATAAGTGTAATAGCATAAGTATCAATATTAAAATTCATGACCCCTAATGATTATGAGTAGTAAAGATCAATCAGAATCACACATACATAGGATTCATTATTTATTCTTAACCATTGCAAGTGTAAATGATAATCCTTTTGATAGTACTATGTAAGTGTAAATGATCACAATGTCATTAAAACACCATGATAAAATTAATCAACTAAAATATAAATTAGCATTACAAAAAATAAAGTAAAGCAAAAGTCATGATAGATAAATCAAGTGATGATACCCATCATGATGTCACAATCATCTATGACATTAGGGTCCTTGCTCCATGTTGTCTATTTACAAAATAAGGATTATGCATAGTATTAAATGATGTAGATTAATTTTGTGCATCCATGTTTCTAAATTCTTTCCACTAGTTGTCTAATTGACATACATTTAGCTATGAGCCCAATTATAATGTTTGTCTAAATACTATGTCATTATGGGATTAATCAATTTATAAATCTACAACTTAACAAATATTTTAAGAGAATACATTAAAAATATTGTACAATACATCCATGTATGTTTCTAATAAAATAAGTTACCCAATAATTCCACTATGTCTTAGATGGATTAATAATCAAAATATTAACCAATGTTTTCCATGTTATCATGAAAATGCCAAATTAATGCATACACTATTAGCACAAATCATTATGTAATCACAATGACTAGATGAACTAACTCTAACAGTCTAAAAAACATTCAAAAGATAATTTATACAACTAACATAACATTATGAATAAACTTCATAACCCCAATCTCAAGTTATTTTATATATAATTCTATCTATAAGAAAAATGAAGAATGCAACCAACATTATATTACCATGAGGTAAATTTTCCTGAGTTCCTCTTTTAAAAGAGTATAAAAAAATAAGGCTAACCTTAATATGAACATCATACTTGGACATAATAATCCTTTTTATGTGAATTTCATAAACCCATCACCATAAGTTTAACCATAGTTTCATGGCACCCTAACTTAATTATTTTCCATAAAATTGGTGATTCACACAAGAAACCCTTTTTTGCATATAATTGGCTAATCCCTTATAATTACTTCAAGAAAGTATATAGATAAAATCCCTTGAAATATATCAGTCAATAATAGTCAACAAAAAACTTAAAGTAAGCATTAATGCTATCCAAAAAACATAGTATATAAAAGGATTTTTTCATTCACTTATAGGATAAAATTCACTTCAAGTAACCATAGCATCATAATAAAATTGAGCATGCCAACAATTAGATTAAACTCATAATTTTATACATTTTCAACTAGAGTAAAAGAAGTTATTTTTAAGGTATTGTGTCTACCAATCCTCAAAATACCACTACTAATGAGAGGGAAACCACATATAGATCCTCCATGAGTTTATACTAAATTTAAACAAGGAATCATAAAGATTACATCCAACACTTCATACCTTTTAGTTTTTAGTCATTTAAATTTATCAACATGATGACAATATTATCATCAACTATACATTATTAATTCTATTTATTATTCAAGGTGAAAAACAAAAAATTAGAAAATGATTTCCACATTAATACAGAGTATATCTAAGAGATACTATCATGTAAAGGAAAACATAAGAGTATGTGACTAAAATATGAAAGTTATATTGATTCACAAATAAAACATTATGAGGTTCTATTTTCAACACCTCCTCAATATATAACAAACATCCTTGAAGCCATATTTACAACATCATTTGACAAGTAATATGTGAATGTCATTATCTCTATTTACAAGTTAGATTTCTTGTCAAAGGAATAAAACAACGAAATATAAAACTACATAAAGAAACTAACAAGATTCATACCTGTAGCTAAACATCACTTCATTCATTATGAAAATCAAACACATAATACACTAATTTAACTAAATCTAACATAGAAACATACAAGATAAAATGAACAATAATGGTTACCATGCGTTGATATTACATCATCAATATCATCTAGGAGAAATTATAACACATGAAAAAGATGAAGCAAATCCCTCAACACCAACCCTATGAGCCCAACCATTAGTGGCCCTAATCATCCCATCCATCATCTAGATGGTATATTTTGGCAACCGGTACTCGAATGGGATTTAGATAAAGATGAAAGATACTAAGCCATTATATGACATGATAAAAAGTAATATAAACATAAGAGAGACAATAAAATAACCAACAGGTACGTCATTAGAAGGTGAAAATAGAAAATACAAATAAATAAGAAGCATATATTAATAAGAATAAGATAGTGGGGATAATCCATCAAGAGGCACAATATTAAAAGTCATGGAAGTGGATTTTTATTTATAAATATGAATCCATCAAATTCATTTTTGCCTTACATGGAAATATTCCTAGTATTAGGATCATCCAAAGGATTTATTCAACTATCTAACCATACAAATAAATCCATAGTTATAAACAATAGAACTACATAGAGATGGACTCTGTCAATAAAATTGAGCCAAGAGAATAAGTATTTAAATTATAAATATAGATCAATAAATAATAAATAGGATAAAAAACATTATAGGTTTTGTAATGACTATACTCAATTATCATAACCCAAAATCCACTAACATGCCCTTTATAGCCACCAGATCAACAATCATCCAAAACTACTAAATTTAAAGCCACAACCATTTGAAATGTAACTAGTGTAACTAATATAAATCAAATAATTATTTATAACCATATTATTATTTCAATAAATGTAAATTTCTAAATTAATTATATTTTTAAAAAATATTAAATCAAAGAGTATATCAAAATAAAGATGAGGTTAAATCAATAAAATGATTTATGGGTTCATCACGAGGTCCTACAACCTCATAATGAACCCCAAAATCATTAAATCAAGAGTCAACTAGGTAATCATTTTAATTTGTTACAAAAATTAAACTAATAATGTCAACCAACCAATTACCTATATTTTAATTGATTCTAAATAATTAATGTATTAAATCAAGATTTAAGAATTATTACCAGGGTTTCACCCCAAAATCCAACTTAGATATCAATAAAAATACAAAACACCACACAGAGAAAACCCAAGGCAAAAAAATAAAACTATATATATACAAAAATAATTAGCTTAAAAAAATTAAACCCCTAAATCATTTCAACAAATCCTCTATTATTCAAATAAAACCACACAAAAAATCTCATAAAAGGTAAACATAGTGTAGACATAAAAAATATGCACACTATAATTCTAAATGTCATAGTGCCCTTGACTGCCTTAGGACCCCCTTGGGACTAATTTAACCTTTTGAACCTAACCAAACCTAACTTAAATTAGTTTAATCAAATTGGCTTAACCCCACTATTTACCCAATTTGACCCTTCATCCTTAATCATTGACAGTCAGGGTGCACCTCCCTGACCACCAACATGTAACTCATCCACCTTTATTTTATAAAAATACCTTATCCTCATCCATGTACAAGCCATTACATAAAAAATTTATAATTAAGAAGCCTAGTTCTCATCTTGTTACAACTCTCTTGCCTTGCCTATAAGAAGATAGGAGAAAAGAGATGAAATCCATCTACAATTATTATCAAGAGCTTGTGCATCCAAAATCCTCTTTTTGTAGGTCAATCATCATCAATAATCTAGTGAACCAACTATTATGTCAGAGATGCCATCATAGCTCTACCAAATCACCAAACACTGATGCTTTTTTAGAATCGTGCTAGACTCCACCAACAAATCAATCACCTTAATCAATCACCTAATCCACTTTATACAAGAAAAGTATTTGATTTTTAGTATTTAATTACCTTATATTCTTTTCACACTCAACCCAATAACAACCCAACTATTAGGAATCCATTTTGTGATCCCCTCAATCAACCACTTATCAATCCAGATCTACATATAGTAACCATCAATGGTTATCTCAACCACTGATGGTCACCTTGACTACCAAAAATCACCTTAACCATTAACGATCAGCCCAACTACTAATGGTCACTATGGTAGCAAATTCTAACAAGATATTTTCACCTACCTAGACCCAACCAAACCTAGTTTTCTATGTTCCTGCCTATTCATAGACCCCTTTCTAATTTTTTTAAATAGACCCTAATCATCTAGCACTAACATTGATTAGTTTATCATTAAATTAATCATTTCTTGTCTATTTTTTATCAAACATTTCTTGTATTCAATTTTAGTATATTTTTTTATTATTAATGCAAGTACTTTATATTCTATTTATAAACTTAATTGTTTAAAATATGTGGATTGACAACCCTTAAATAAGATCTTACTTCCAAGATCTAGCTATCTCTAGGCAATCCAATCAACTATCTATCTAACAAACAAATTTACTTTAGTGATTTCTTATTTACAGGTCATCATCCCAAGCCAAAGAGGATCTCTTCAAAATCTTTTAATTTAATGCATGAAAAACTAAATATGTTTTTTCAACTATACCCATACTTAGTTTATTCTTCTTCCCCTTTTTAATTATAAGTAAGAAATTTATTGAAACATTATATCACACCTAGTGGGACCCTTATGTTTTTACTTGGGTTCTTGTTTTCTTGCATTCTATCTCTATTTTATACTCATTAATGAAATCAAAACTTTATTTTGGGCCTAAAATTAAGTGCATGCATCAACTAATTGAAATTTTAGTTCACATAGCTTAACTTAAAATCAAATTAATCTATCATAGCTTCACTCTTTGTTGCACACACTCAACCAAACCATTTTCATCAATTAAACATCAAACAAACTAGAGACAAATCCAAACTAGGATTTCATCACATAGTGGTAACCTTACCCTTTCTTGACAATCCCACTTGGAGGTCACTACCATGGGGAAAACCAACTTAGTTATCTGGTTGAGTATAATCTCTAGATATCAATATATATTTTCCAAGGACTCGAGACCCTTATCACTATGACATGTGAAGTGAGGGGGTAGGCCCCAATACCAAGCCATGTAATGAATCCAATACAAATTCATTTTGAGTGTCTAAATACAACCTAAACCCACCTTAGACTACCTCTTTAATACCTTCTCTACAAATCAATTTTAGTGACACAACTTCTTAAGGCAGAAGCCAAAAGTGAGATTAATTAAAAGTCTAGGTCTTAACATCTCTTTTAGAGTGTGATATTATTTCTTTGATCATTTTATTATCTTATCTTTGTTTGAGTACTGAGGCTATTTGTGCTTCCTATCTCCCCTATATTGTATGGTTCTTACTTTCTAATAGCGATGAGACCTTATGAAGTAAAACACATCACCAAGCCAACCTACCTCTTCCACCTCTTCATCCATGGAATACATTTTTAAAATAGTAGATTATCCCCATCCCTTTAGAAGTCCCACCTTCCATTGAGAGGTTCCATAAGGAGAAACAGACTTTGATGCTTTCCTAGATAACAATCTTGTAGCCTTGAAACATTATCTTATAACCATGTCTTATCATATCCTAGCTTTGGCCCCACCCATAGATCTTTCTTATGAAATGCCTCTCCACCTCATAGGGAGTACATATATTTCCATGATTACTACCCAAGCATTTAATACCCAAGCTTCCTCATCAACTAAATAACCCTCTAAGACTACCATTGAAAACCAACCAACCCAAACTATCATTTCTCTTATGCCTTCCATCTTACCGACCACTCATCCACCTTAAGAGCAAGCCAATGTCTAACCATCCACACTCCCTCTAATATAATAATTCCTACCTCTAGTACTACGAACCTTCCTTTAGCTCCCCCAAAACCCTCGATGATTACTCTACTTTAAATCTTTGTGGTATTCATACCTCTACCTTGTCATAGATTAGTACAAGGGTTACCACCCCTCCATTGCTCACCAACCAAACTACTACTCCTATCCAACAAATACCCTTTAAACCAAACTTTGGATACATCCCTAACCTACAAGGTCATGTACCCATACCCACTACCCAACCACCTACATCTACCTACCCTTATGTATCTTTCACCCAACCATTGACATCCACTTAATAATATGTTGTAGCCTCCCAACCTTCTCCCCACTATCAATATGTCTACCAATAACTATAAAAATATGCATCTTATAACCTTCTAGGTGCACAAACCCAAGTGGACCTAATGAAGAAGATTAATGACAAAATGACCACCTTAGAGTCATCCATTTCAGGTGCTCACAACATCCTATCATATGACCAAATCTATAATGAGCCCATCCATCCATCTGTACCTATTAGGCCATATCCTCCCCAATGGGAACTTCCCAAGTTCTCTAAATTTAAAAGCAAAGAGGATGCCTAATATCACCTTAGGGAATTTAGGCATTCCTATTATCTCATCACCTATGATGATGCCCTTCTTTTGTGTACCTTCTCCATGTCTCTATTTGGTTTGACATTGGATTGGTATAGTGCAATACCCAAACACTCCCTTTTCTTCTTCACCCAATTGGCTCAAACCTTCTTGGACCACTTTTCGATCAATATATCAAAGAAATTTTCTATCACTAACCTCTACACTATCTGATAGTTTGAGTATGAATCCATTACCAATTTTTTATCTCATTGGAGAAGCCTAATTAACCAATTGTCCTTCTCCCTACCTCAATTCAAACTTATATATCTCTTTGTTTGATCATGTTCCAAGCATATCTCCTCTACACTACATTTACAAAGCTTCTAAACCTTCAATAAATATTTCACCATCATGCATAATTAATAGAACCAAGCCATTGATGAAGGAAAGATAAAGCTAAAAAATAAGAACTCAACATACAAAACCAATGAGGCCTCTTCTTCCAAGTCAAGAAACTAGTCCAATACCAATACCAAGAGCAAGGGAACCATGAATGTGGTTGTCCTTGAATTCAATCCTCCACTATTAGTCAACCAACCAAAGTCCTCTAGTTCCTTAAAGTAAAACATGAAAAACCAAAACTATAACAACTAGAAGTAATTCACTCCACTTCGATAATCTTATGATTCGATCTTGGAAAAGTTATTGAAATCCAATATCATTCAAATTCCTCCTATCAAACCTCCTTAGTAATTTTATGCCTCTTTTCCTACACCTAGTTGGTTTAATGAGAATGATCTATGTGCCTTTAATTAGGTAATAGGACATGATGTTAGTGTATGTAATACTTTCAAGAGCCTTGTCCAACCCCTTATTGACAAGGAGGAGCTTGCATTGGACAACCCCAATGCACCATCAAACCAGGCCCTTGATATATTTAAGAAACCTTTCCCAAACCATGCTCCTACCAATAATGAGGGAAACAACATTGAGTGATCTCATAATGCTTATACTGTTAACATGGTTCTTCACACTCTCACTACCAAAGAACTTGTTGACTAACCTATTTGTCTATCACCCTCTTCACTTATTAAGGTAGTAGAGTTACGTTATCCTATTTTCGAAATCCAAATCAAGGGAATACCATATTCTCCCCCTCCACTTATTGAGGTAGTGGAGTCTTTAACCACTCTTTTAGTTGATACACTAGAACACCCAACCATCATTACCTTATCTTTACCTTTAACTACCGAGAAACCTACTCCCCCTTCAAAAACCATTCCCAAAGAGAAAACCCCCATGTATACTCCCCTCATGAAAGATCCACCTATCTCAACCTTTCATCCTTTAACTAAGGAAGAGGATGAGGTTACCATCTCTATGTCTCCACCTAGGGTCTTATCTTTCAGGTCCATTATCTAGGCAATCAAACCAACCTACAACCCATTCTCTAAGATAGTGCAAAAATTAGAATTTATCTCTAACCCTAACACAGATGAAGCCACCTTTTGTTAGTAATTAGGGATAACTTATATCACCAAGAAAGAACCTGCAACCATACCTTTAGTAGAACAACCCACCACTTATGCTATCTAAAGTCCTACCTTATCAACCAAACCAATAACAACTTTTACCAATCCAACAATCCCTCAACCATCCAAAGCACCTAAACCCTAATAGACCAAATCACCTTCTCAAACCAAACTGATCAAGAACCTTGGTACTTTGCCTACACCAAGCCTTAGTCACACATTTTTGAATGTGGACATTACCTTTTCAAACCTAGTAACCAAATGCTAAAAAAAACATCTAAAGAGGTAAAGCTACTCAAAGGTTTGAATCCCCAAATTTTACTTCCCTCAACCTTTCCTTCAACTTTGGGACCTAACCCTTCTACCTTGAGAAACAAACCAATCATCTCTACCAAGACCCCACCACCTCTTTTGGTTGTACCTTCACAATTACTTTCTAACACACCTCTCTTCACCACACCAATAATACCTAAGCTACCTACCTTGAGATCCTCCACATATAGCTCATCAACCTCTTTTCCTAAACCAAATCCATCACCCAAGCATACCACCCTACTAAAAACACCTATTTCCAAGAAAATTTCTACCTAAACCATCAAAGCAAAGCTTGCTACACCTATAATACCTTTAGACAAGTCTTACTTGACCATTATTCATAGGTTATTACAAACTTATTATTTAGCCTTACCTCCTATTAGACCTTTTGGCTTCAAAATCCATTTGGTAAAATGACCACCAAGTGTGTTATTATCATAAGATACTTGACCATGATACGGGTAACTATAAAGCTCTCCAAACCATTATCCATTAGCTCTACAAAAAGGATGATCTATTAATAGATGAACCTCTTATGGGCCCCATAATAACCCAACCAACAACCATACCTACCCAGTTCTTACCTACAACTCTAATATCACCTAAGAGTGAAGATGAGTCTGACCAATCTCTTACCCCAACCTTTCCTTCTATCTATACTATCAACATGGTCATGAGATCATAGTATAAAGATTAGGGGAAGGCTAAGGTTTCCATTCCATGGACATATCCATCTTTAACCTCCCAACCAAATGATACCCAATCATCTCTATCTTCAACCAAACCCAAGTTATCCATTTTAAGTGCTTCTCACCCTAAACTCTCAAAATCTATCAAGAGAGTTATCCTCAAGCAACTTCATCAAACCTCGATGAAGATGAGCTTGTATGAGTTAATATCTACCTCTCCCCATCACAACCAAGCACTGATAAAGGCATTTAAATCCATTTAGGTCTAACTTGAAGACCCTCAACCTCTAGTGGCCTTTGTTGGTGCCTTTTAAAATTTCCAACCTTGTTGCCTTCAATGATTTATAAATACCTTCCATCCACCTCAAGGACTCAGATCCCACTCTCTTTATTACTATATACATCAACCAAATTCACATTAAATATCTCATGACTGATGGGGGAGCTAACATTAACATCATTTCCTCCCATGCCTATAACTAACTCAGCCTACTGGACAATGTTATATCTGATACCTCGACAATCCTTCGATCATTCAATGATACCATGTACACTACCTTGGGAACTATCATCCTCCATATTCATTTAGGACCTTGCACACTCCCCAAAATTTTCTATGTAGTGGAAGGTTAATTCTAATACAATGTTTTGTTGGAAAGACCCAGGATCTACTCCATGGGTTACATCCCCTCCACCCTTCACCATTAAATTAAGTTTGAGCTTGAAGGTTAGGTCTTAACAATCCAGTATGACTCAAGCTCTTTCTTGACATATAACATGACATATCACCCCAATGATGTCCTCATACCCCCATCTAGTACATGCTTAGTAGCTAAATCCAACCTTCAACCATCAAAGTGGATATCATTTCCCCCTCTACCAAAGATGCATTGACTAGTTCCTCTATCCCTTCAAAACTAATTCCCACCATAGATCCCTTGGAATCAACATTGCATCACCTTTCATTGGGGGAGTATCACCTTTTATCACTTGATGCTTTCCTTACTTCTCACGAGTATGGGCAACTCACCAACCAGTTAGGATATGACCCCAATGTTGGAACTATCATTCAATTGGAACCTCTCCACCATCATACCTATTTTGCCTATGAGGGAATCGATAAAACCCTTGACACTTATATCACCTCTCTTTCACATAGGCCATTTACCATTGGTTTTTACTACCTAGATACACCTATTTTTTCCAATACATACCTCCATCTATGTGCTTGGAAAGGAATTGGTCTTGGATGATATGAGCATGGCCCACATGAATTGGTCACCATTGAAACTAATAATCCTCACAATAATCATAGGCTTGGTTTCACCCTACCTAATAAGAAGTAACCTTAACCACCTACCACCACCATTATTGAGGAAGACACCCCTTCCTCACTGACCTCTCCTCCATCTACATATGAGGATGATAACATAATCCCACCTAATTTTTTTTCATTGGCATGTTCAGCTTCAAACCCCTAACTTATCTTAATGAGGGGTGATCGTAACCATCCCTTTGACCCACCCTGAGATGATAGGAGAGGACTCTCCAACCATTAACACTGGTGAGTGCTAGGATGATGATTTTATTCTCACCTACCTTTATGCCCCATATTTTTCAATCGACAAATCCCTTCCTCTCGAGACCTTAACCATGTTGAATGTATCTACCATAGATATTAACTTGGGCAATTTAGACAACCCTCATATTTTTAAACTTGGCTAATCACTAAATTTTGAGGATCTTCAAGACTTCCCCTTTTTCCTCCAAGACCACATCATAGCCTTTGATTAGTCTTAAAACAATATGCCTAGAATTGACCCCACCATTACCACCCATAACATACTCACTCAACATGATGCCAAGCCCATCAAGTAGAAGCTCCAATGCATACATCCTCACATATCCATTCTTGTCAAAGAATAGCTTTAACCTCTTATATCTATCAACTTCATTCAACCCATTGACTACCCCTAATGGGTCTCAAATATCATACCTATCACCAAAGCCATTAGGGGACTATGAATTTGTGTGGTATTTCATGACCTCAACCTCACTTACCCTAAAGATGACTTTCCTATACCCAACATCAACCAACTTGTTGATTTTATAGCCAATTATGAGATGTTATGTCTCATGGATAGTTTTTCAAGTTAAAATTATATCTTAATTGCTCTTGAAGATTAGCACAAGACAACCTTTACCACCACTTGGGGAACCTTTTTCTATAGGGTTATTCCTTTTGGACTAAATAATGTTGGCACAACCTACCAACGTGTCATGACCTATATCTTCTATGACCTTATCCATAAGATTATTAAGGACTATGTGGATGACCTTTTCAAAAAATGTAAACTCTGAAAGGACCATTTAGCCATTCTCAAGGTCATCTTTGAGTGGCTTATCCATTACCATGTTTACCTAAAACCTAAAGAAGTACATTTTTGGGGTCTTGTCAATAAAGATTCTTAGTTTCATTATCCCCCTTCATAAAATAAAAGTTTATCCTACCAAGATCAAAGTAATCCTAGACATGCTTCCTTCCATCAACCTAAAGTAACTTTGTAACTTACATGGAAAGCTCTAATCCATTTGTCACTTTATTTCCTACCTTTCATATCGATGCCAACCCTTCTACCACCTTCTGAAGATGGATTTATCTTTCAAGTGGAGTGGTGACTATCGAAAGGTATTTGATTTGCTTAAAGATTACCTTTTGTCTCCACCTTTCCTTACCCCTCCCAAGGATGACCAACCTTTCTACATATACATCTCTTCCACCAACCATTCCTTAAGGGAAATTTTGGCTCATCAAGATGAAAAAAATAAAGAGCAAGCCATCTATTACATTATCTACATGCTTATAGAGTATGAGACCTGGTACACCCATATTGAGAATATTTTCTTAGCTTTAGTCTTCATGGCCACCAAATTTCACCACTACCTACTTAACCACAAAACCTATGTTATAACCAACACCAACCCACTCAATTACATGCACTCAAATCCATGCCCAAACTAGTGTATGGCCAAGTGGCTCATGCTTTTAGCATATTTTTAACCTTGAGTTCCTCCAAAAAAATTCAATTAAGGGTCAAGTCATTTATAATTAATTTCCTGAAGCACCTTTTCTAGATAACCAACCTCCTCTTTTTGAGTTCCCCGATGAGTCCATTGTGACCCTCTCTTAGACATATTTCACCTATCAAGTCACCATGCTCTTTAAAGGATCAAATTGTCAACATAGTGGAGGAGAAGGTATCATAATTATACCCTTTGATAGTGAACCCCTTCTTTTTTCCTTCAAGCTTGATTTTAAATTTATAATAATATGGTTGAGTATGAATCCCCACTGATAGGCCTTCAAACTAACTTATCCCTAAGAGTCAAAATAATCAATATCTATGGTGACTCCTAGCTTGTGGTCAATTAAATAAATGGATCTTACCAGTGTAAGAATGATGTTTTGCAATAGTACAGGCAACTAGTTGAGAAACTCCTAGCATCATTTGAACACTACCACATCTAGTCAACCCCATGATCTACTAATAAGTTTTTAGACACCATAGAGTCTCTTGCCTCTCTTATATCATCTACACCTTTAGATTTTATGCTATATATCATTATCCATAGACTCACCCTTCCTTCCTAAATCAAAATAGATTCTCCTACCATTTTCAATATGGAAGAAACTTGACCTAACCTTTGATATTAGTAGACCTTCAACTATCTTAACCTTAGCATAGTTCCTTATGGCCTCTCTAGGAATGATTAAAGAGTGTTTATCTAGAGTAACTCATACTATACCATTATGAGAGGAACTATTTATAAACATGGATTTGATGGCCTCCTCTTCTATTATCTACATGGCTATGAAGCATCTCATGCCATTAAGGAAACACATGATGGTATCTATGGGGGACACTTTAGTGGCCTTGTTGTAGCTAAGTGTATCCTTTTCCTAGGCTATTACTAGCCTACCCTTAACCAATATAGCTATGATTATGTGAAAATGTGTTTCAAATATAAACAACATGCTAATTTACATCACACTCCTAGCCATAGTCTTCAAGTTTCTATAGATTTATGGTCCTTTTCATAATGGGGTCTAGATCTCATTGGTGAAATTAATCCTAATTTATTGTAGTGACAACATTTTATCATTATCATGACTGAATAATTTATTAAGTGGGTAAAGTTTATTCCTCTAGTATAAACTAAAGTGGAAAAGATTTTCAACTTTATCAACAATCATATCATCTACTTCTTCAGTGTTCCTCATAAAATTATCATAAAAAATGGTAAATACTTTAATAATAATAATTCTAGGGTCTATGTGAGGCATTTTGAATTAATTTAAGCTTCTCCTCACCCCATTACCCTCAATCAAATAGATAGCTCAAGGCCTCTAACAAAAATCTTAATAACATGCTAACTAAAATGGTCAATACATCTGGTAAAGATTGGCATTTTCACATCCCAGGTTGATTCTAGCCATTTGAAAAAGTCTATAAATAGAGAGGCCATGAACATCATTTCTAAGCTATTTTGGTATAAAGTTATTATTCTCAAATATCTTCAAAAGACATGATTATGCAAAGTTATAATGCAGAATTAATTACAAATCTTTAAGCAACTAGTGTTACCATGCCAAATTAATTTCAATCCAAGCTAATCCATAAGCCAAAGGTGCCAAAGAGAGATGAAGGTAGCCAAGCTTCCATTTCCAAGGACTTCCTAAGCACAAGCTGAGCAAGCCACTACAACAAGCATTTTGGAGCATCCAAAGAAGGTAAAAGAGGGTTTTTTTTCCATTTTAGTTGTGTGTTTTATTCATGTTTGTTAACTAAGCTCTCCCTAGTTTCTAGGCCTAGATATTTTATGCTAGTTAGTGTGTTTCTTTCATTTTATTTTCATTTTAGAACTAACACCATACTAACTATCCTCTCTTGAGTCAAATTCTTAGATCACAAGAATTAATGATAATAAAATATTCATTAATACCATAACAATGTCACAAGAAAAGTGAGAAACATACAAAAGGTGAACATGACAAAACTACACCATGGAGACTAATAAAATAACAATTCAAAATAAGACTTGAAGGAAAAATCAAGTCATAATAGCATAAATAGAAAAAATAACACAAGCCATCCAATGGCTCATAATCTCAAACTAAAATTGTACTACTTAAAATATTGATTAACTTCTCATAGAACCCCTCTATCTCTTCTTGAGTGTTAGAAACTATAACCAAGCCTAGCTCATATACCTACCCTTGCAAGCACCAAATTTTATATCAGTAGCATTTGAATAGTGAATTAATATCCAACAATAATATATAATTAAAAATATAATAAAATATTAAATATGATAATGGATTAAGCATATCATTTAATATAAACATAATTATAACCAATAACCTCAGGAAAAAAAGTCAAAACATATGAATATATCATACATGTAATAGTTAGTAAAAATGTCATACACAATCTAGTAAAACATGTTATAAAAATGTATTAGATAGTTATACAATGTACCAAACAATGGGATTATAATAAAATAAGTAGTTTATTGAATCCAAATATAAGTAATAAAATGTTGAATAAAAATTATTAGAGTAATATTAAAAGTATTAAACATTAGGAAGTTATTTTTTTTAATGATGTTTATGATGGAATTACAATATTTTTAATTTCAACAATGGATAGTGAACCTAGGTTGTGTAAAAATTAGTCAAAATAAATAAAGGATGGATGTTATGAGATTAGATATGGATTCAGTTGAGATGAATGATACATGGAATTTAGCTCACCACAAATTGAATAGATATATAATCATTACAAATTGGCTCTACCAGACCAGATTTAAGAGTGATGAAATAATTGACAAGTTAAAATCTAGACTAGTTGCAAAAGGGTTTACACAAACATAAGGGGTTGACTATGAGGAAACCTATGCACCCATGTCACGTCAAGATACTATAAGACTAATTATTATTTTAGATGAAAATAAAGGATGGAAAAGACATAAAATAGATTTCAAAAGTGCACTCCTGAATGAACTGACTGAAGAACAAGTATATGTGGGGAAGACACAAAGTTTTGATGTAAAGGGGAATGAATTTTGTGTATATAAGTTGAAGAAGGACCTTGATGGGATAAATAAATGTACAAGATATTGATACTACTAAACAATTTATATATCTCTACTAGATCAAGGTTTTTTAATAAGTTAAAATGAAATAACTCTTTATAAATAAGCATAGGGTTTTGACGTTTTATATGTTTTTCTCTATGTAAATGACCTGATTTTTATAGGTAGCTTTATGGAAATGTTGAATAGTTTCAAGGAAGATTTGAATTCATAATTTTATATGAATTATCTTTGACTGATGAATTAATTTATTGGAATGGAATTCCATAAAAATAACAGGAATTATTTGTTTATCAATCCATGTATGCCCAAAGCATGTTTGAGGATTACAATGTTCAAGATTAAAATCCCATAGAAACTTCAATTACAAGTAGATAAAAAATTAGTATGGAGGATTGAATTAATTTAACTGATGAAAATAATTTCAAAAACATGGTCTAAGGTTCAATGTATCCCATCATGACAAGACTTGATATCAATTATGGGGTTTTAATAGTTTCTATATTTATGGGCAAACCATCACTTAAGCATTTAAAAGTATTTTACATATATTAAAATTATGGTATTAATTTAATAAAATAAATTTATCTATGTATAATTAGATACACATATTTATATTAGGGAGTATCTCTTGGTGACAAGAAGTAAACTTTGAGTTATTTATTTACATTGGCATGTTGGTTGGTTTCATGGTATTCAAGGAAATAAGATAAGTTGCATTGTCTTCTACTAACGTTAAATATGGAACCCTTATATAAACATTAACACAATTATTATGGATGAGAATAATATTAGTTTATTTTAGAGTCTCAAATTGAACCAACACATATTTTTTGTGATAATAATGAGCAATACAATTGTTCAAGAATCCATTTTTTCTTTCTAGAATGAAGCACATTTAACTCAAACATCATGTTTATAGATCCTTGGTCAATGATTAAAAAAAATTAATTGAATATGTAATAATTTAAGATCAATTCAATGATGTTCTAACTAAATAATTACACAAGAAAATTCATGGAAGACTTAAGGAGATGATATGTATCATTCCTATTTGCATCAAAGGGTGAAATGTTGAGTATGATGTCAATTTGATCACTTTATTATTACTCTTATATTTAATTTATTTTGTGTTTTATTTAATTATAAAGTTTGTTTAATTCATTTATGTAATGAATTAAAATTGTTTGGTCAAATTTTTAGACTTTCCAATAATTTCTAAAAAGATAGATGTAACTCCTAGTTAAGTCTAGTTCATTGACTAAATACTCAAACAAGTTATAAAGAGGTGGTCACCCCTTTTAGTGTTATTTAAGTAAAATTAGAGTTTATTCAATTCAATTCCAATTTTATAAGGTATTTTTGATGCCATAGTTGAGTTGGTTTCATGTTATGACTATGTGTTGAGTAAAGCTTTTTGCATGTTGGTCTTGTCTTGAACATAAGTCAACATTTTTTGATTTAGTCTAATTTTAGTTGTATTCAAGTATATTTGTATAGGTATAATTATATATTTTTTAATTAAGGTAAATTTATTTATTATTTTATTTAAATAACATGTCAAGCAAGTTATAATGTATTAGGCTTACTTTAGCATTTTTTTATTAATAAGAATTATCCACAAGAGAGTTTAGGAAATAATTCCTTTTGGAAATTCAATTTGTATATTGTTATATCTTTTTTTTGTATTATATACAAAGGAATACCAACAAGCATGTGCTTTCAATTTTGAACTTATCATGTATAATTTATAGTCAACAATCTCACTTATAACATCGTTAAATTAACAACTATTAATTCTAGTAAAGCTTGCTTGATACATAGCTTCAATTTCAGATTAATTAAGAGATTATTTTCAATCCTTACATAGGTGAATTAATCAATAACAATGAGGATTAAATAAAGAGGAAGGGATAATGTTTTAAATGAGAAAGTACCAATTTAAACCATGAAAATTATAATGAGGTAGGAGAAATGAGCTTTTTCTAAAACACAAAATGGATAATGAGCCCATATATTTTTTATATTTTAAAATGATAAAATAAATAGGAAGGATAAAAAAAATTGACATACTTTTAGATGTATGGATTAATCAAGGAGCACCTCTTGAAGTGAGACATGGAAGTAGGTGTGATTCTATAATGTTTAATGTGTGTTATGATATATTCACATGGAAAAGTATAAACATTACCTCAAGGTGTCGCCATGGACACTTTTTTAATGTTATAAATGGGACCAATAGGAATGGAACATGAGTCAGTGATTAAAAATTACCTTTTTATCACTACAAGCTAGAGCCTTTGGGTCCACCTAAAAAATTTAATGTTAAATTAATGAAGCTTCACTTCATAAACATTTGATAGTGAAAAATATATAAACTATAATTACTTATAATATTTTTAAATTTTATTGATAAATTAATTAATAATTATTTATTAAACATTTATCAATACAAAGAAATATATTTGGAAATATATAATAAAAGCTTATAGTCAGTTGTAAAAACGATCTAGCTATGATTAAAACTTCTTAAAAGGTTTATGGGTTTTATTAAATAATTTAGATGTTTTTGGATGCTTTAAAATAATAAAAAAGGGATATTTATTGATTTATATTTTTAGATGTTTGACATGCTATAAAAAACACTTTTTTATCGAACTAATATTTTATTGATTATAAAATGTATACTTGTGTAAATGAAAGAGAAATATTTGGATAAGATATACCAAAAACATGATGACTTTATTTTTTATTGAGTCCCACTAAAATATAAAGAAATATAAAATTATACATAGATGAATTATGTTTGAATTCTCTAACGTATAACATTTTATGTTACTAGTTATTTTAAAATAATTATATAGAAGAAGAGAACTTCTAGTGGCTAAATCATTGGGAATAAACATGAACATAAATTTTCTCTCTATTTGTATCTTATAAAATAAATCATGTTCCTAATTCACACCATAGAACATATAAAAATAGAAAAAAACATTCTCTAGGTGAATTACAATAAGTAATGTGTATTACAAAAAAATTATAGCCATTTAAGATAATAAAATTGTTTTAGATAAAAAATATCATCATTTAATATAATATTATTTTTTTAAAGATAATTTTCAACTAATAATTTAATAAAGTTTATTAAAATAGATAAAATAATAAAAATATTTCATTGGTCATTATGTTACTGTTAATGTAGATTATATAATTATTTATCTATTTAAGATAATGACATTATTTTTGGTAGAAGTTAGATGCATCCCAAAGCAAACTCGACCTAATTATGTGATCTCTATGATTTTTCATTTCCCTAATGACATTTATCTTAGTCTCAATCTTTATTACTAAATATTATCAAGTGTGCAATGTATTATATGCCACCCTTGTCTAAAAAATATTGTTAATATAAGATCAAACATATTACAACCCAATGATATTTTTTTATTAAATAATTGATGGTTTCCAAGAATAATCTATATGACCCAATTTACAATGATTTTGGAGCATGTAATATAGGTTACAATCGTGTCTGATTTTATTCTTACGAGATCCACTAAAATTTAAATAACTATAAAAATATAAATAGATGAATTATATCTAAATTTTCTATCATGTAACATTTCGTGGTGTTAGTTAATTTAATACAATCATATATAAGAAGATAAATTCTAGTGGATAAATCATTGGGAAGAAATATGAACAAGTCGTTTATCTCTATTTTTATTTTATGAAAGAACATGTGTTTGCTAATGCACACTATACAACATATAAAAATATAAAAAATCGATTTATCTAGTTCAATTGCTAAAAGTAATGTGAATTATAAAAAACTATAATAATTCAAGATAGTAATATTGTTTTAAAGATAAGTAATGACCATTAATTTAATAGTGATAATTGAAAAAAATAAAAATGTAAAGCTATTTCATTACTCATTAAATTACAAATAATGTATATTATTTAAATATGTAACTATTTAAGATAATTATATTTTTTTAGTAGAAGTTGTGGCCATTATTTTAATAAATCTATGGAAAAAAGTGAAAAATAGAAAAATATTTTCTCACTAATTAAGTCATCTCTATGGGCAGTTATTTTTATATTGGCATTTTTAGGCTCTTTCCTATTACTGTATATTTTCAAGTGTGTAATTTATTATAAAGCAACCTTGTATCAAAAATATTTTTTTACTAGGTAATAACTTTTGCCTAGAGCTTGAAACTACTATAGAACATAGTTGGGGCCTAGTTCCCATTTTATTAACCACATAATACCATTTTTACTAGGTTTAAGCATATAATACCAACTATACTAATATAAGCCACTAAAGGCCATGATAATCATACCAATGACCATGAATGACCTCAAGGATTACACTAATTGCCATTAATGGACCCAAGAAACACACCAAAAATGGCCATAACTAGCCCTAAGAATGTAATGTTGGAGGTTTGTTAATGATGTCTCCAAGGTGACCAAGCATGTTGATGAAGTGTCATGTGTGCTAGAATTACAATGAGAAAGTGTGTTTCAATGTGCTTCAGTGTTCTTGCATGGTTCTCTAGTGGTTGACTTAATAAGGTAATTGATGGATGATAATGATGGTATGGACATGTTTCTGAGACCGTATGGGATGTTATGAGTGATTATAGTGATTATGGAAGTGAATGGAGTTATTCAAAACAAACATATTAATGTCTAAGCTTAAGTAGTCATCTTGATAGATAAGGTTGAGTAAGTAGTTTGATGACATCATATTTCACATGTGTGAAGGTTTCAAGATAAGTTTGATATATGGATAGATTCCCCTATGTGAGGGGATCATATGGTTCAAATTTTAGGTCCTGATGTTGAGCATAGGAAACATTATTAAGGAGAAAAGTTGGCCTCTCAAACAAAGTTCACTAAGTTTCTATACTTAGCGAAATTTTCAAGAGGATATCTAATAGTGAGCATTTAATTAGAACAAGGATATAACAAGGAGAAATTAATATAAATGGATAAGGATATAAGATTTTAGTTTAAATTAAAATAGTCAATATTGAATGTGATAGTGACATATGTCATAATCATGGATTTTGAGCAGTAGATCTAATGACAAACACAAAACCTATTAGATAGAGATCAATAATGAGCACATGATCATGCAGATTATGATCCAACTAAGTGTATTGAGTCAAATAGTAAATATTACATGTGAGGATACCAAGTGGTATAATTTCACTGGATTCAAATATTCAATGTGCTCAGAAGTCATGTGGAGTTACCTAGTGATAGAAGTTCATTGGTGACTGGTTGTAGGGTGCGTAGAAGGCATGCAGAGTTGTAAGGTAACATGATCATAATAGAATAGATCCAAGATCAATGATGATTGAAACAAGATAAATACTAGGATAATTATAAGGAGATATATGGAGCACATTTGTATAAATTTTTTAGGGAGCATGAAATGATGTCAAAGTGTTTGATGTTTTGTATTAACATAGTGACCGTTGGAATTTGAATATTCAAATTAATGAGGGAAAACCAGTTTGTAGTTTTTGAGATATATATTTTGATCCAAGATAATTTTTTTGATGAAATGAAAATAAAAATATTAAAGGGATTCAAGACACATCCATACACACTAGTTTTAATGTTTGATAATTCATAAAGTTAATGATATTGAGCTCCAAAGTTGACAGTGTGTTTGAACATGTTTTGTAAGTAGCATAAGAAGGGTAATTGAAGTGTTATTGATAGTATTTTGATGTTTTAATATGAAATTACTATTAGATAGTGATTTATACTCCATGAACACTATATTTATGTATTTTGGAGGTATGACCAATCAATATTCAATATGAACAAAGGCTTACAAGTTGATTGTGTTTATTGAATACATTGGTAGTTTTAGTGACCATGTTGCAGAGGTAAGTTAAAGGTGTTATGATTATATTTGAGGATTAAAATGAATATTAATATGTCAAGGAAGTATCAAAATTTCATGATAATGTATTGGATATATTATGTTTCCCATATTTAGCTATGGAGAGTCAAAATAGCTTGACTATATTTTGACTGTATATGACCAGTCTAAGAGGTCATTTTTGAGAGACTTGATTTGAGTGCTTAGAGCCTATGTTGGAATGTCTAAGGAACATGGAGGTGCTACATACATGATTAGGGTTTCACCCATGTGATCTAATCATATAGTTATGTGAAATATTTGAGTTTTTGCTTCATAAGTTTGAGACTATATTTTTTGTATATGAAGACCTAAATAGCAAGGAGACCTAATTGGTAAGTTCAAGTGTTGATTTGGTGTTTTAGGTGGAATAAACCCATGAGGGAGTTATAAAGGGTATATTGGAGATAGGTTTTATGTGTTCAAAACATTTGTAGAATCTGAAAGTGGACCAAAGAGTTGAAGTTCTAACATATGGGTGAGTAGGCTAATTGTTTTAGGTCTCACCAAAACTTAATGGTGCTTTGGTATTAATGAGGTAATATCCCACCTAAGGAGTGTGGGGTAAATACATTTATTTTGTATGAATATCATTTTCATAGGTAGAACAAGTATGGAAATCATATTGGCTGACCAAGATGAGTTAGATGAGTGTATGGTATAAATATTAGGCATAATTAGCCTATTTGGAGTGGAGTTGAGAGTATGTGGAACCAAGAGAAGGAGATGAAATTTGAAATATAAGGTATAAGTCATTGAAGACCAAAAAAGAGTGAAGAATATCATTAATGATTGTCTAATCAAGGTGATGAAGGTGAACACATAGGTCATATGACCTAATGAGCATAGAAGAGGCATATTAAACAAGTAAGCCCTAAAGGTTGATTGAGTGATTGTGCTTAGTAGATGGATTAAAGAGATGATTATGTTGAGGATTGTCTACATGACCTGCTGGTCATGTTTCTAATTTTATGATAGAGTTGTAGTTTTTCTAATTTTTTATGTGCTAAGAAGTGAAGATTTATTCAAAAGGGTGTTTTGGGTGCATTATTTGTGTGTGCAAGTTTATGAGAGTATAAAGGGCAAAGAAAGAAAGTAAGAAAAATGCATCATCAGGTATAGAATACATTAGATCAAAAGTGGATATTAGATGAAGGCAACTAGGTTGGTACTTGGTTTCCTACATGGTTGGTTCCTCCTTCTGGGATGGGTGACTCTTTAAATTAAGGGATGGCTATCCCTTGATCAGTTGGTGCTAGTCTAAATGTGGAATCTGGTCTTTATAAGACTATAGTCCATCTTGCAAGGTTTAGTGGGTTTTATCCCCCAAGAGGGTTTCCCACATATATCATGTGTTATGTGCTTGATCTTTCTATATATTTCTTTTTCAAAGTAATGGTTAATTTAGATGTTTCATGATTGTATGTTCTGAATGTTTAAGAGTTGAGAATATAATTGGATTATGTGCCATCACTAATTCACCCCCCCTTAGTGATTGTATCTCTATAAATTAGTATCAAAGCATGAACTTTATTGTAAGTTTAACCACTCCAAGGTGATCTAATGTACAATATGGGTAAAAAGGAAAGTTGTTCAAAAGAAAAGGACATCATGTGTGATGAAGAAGTTTTCCATGATAGTGGGGAAGAAGAAGAGTTATATGATAGTAATGTAAAATAAGTTGATCTAGAATCTGAGCTCATGAGTGTACTTGGTAAGCTAAATGAATAAAAGAAGAAGGATCATAAAATGAGGAATATGATCAAAGGTATTGAATCACAAGTCAAGTCTCTTGAGGAGAGTTTGTCAGGCAAGTCCATGAGAGAGGAAAAGAGTAATCAAGAAAAAATCAAGTCCATGGAAGAACAATTATGTAGATTGAATGTTAACATGCCTAAAGAAGCTAAAGAGGATAAGCAGACCATCAAATATCTCATAATTCAATTAAAAGTTAAAATTTCAAGCATGAGAGTTAAAGAATATGAATGTGTTCAATTGAAGCCTAATCTTGTTTCCATTAAGGATGAGCGTGAAAAGGTCATAGTCAAGATAGGCAAGATTAAAGAAGATTAAAAAAATCAAGACAACATAAAGAGGTTGGTATCATGAAAGTCAAAAAGACAAATTAGGTCAAGAAGAAAATGAAGAAGCTAATCAGACAACCAAATACTTCAAGGTATGCCAAATATTTTATGTCCCATTTTTTTGTTTGTCATCTTGTTGATCTTAGATCACAAGAATGTATAAGGAGAAGAAATCACTCAAATGAAGATCACAATCATCATTAAGCAAAGGGTATGAATGATATTATTTGTTTTAGATGTCATAGATTTGGTCACATTACTAGATATTTCAAGAACAAGTTGAATGGGTTTTCAAAGAAAAATAAGGTGTATGGAGCTTTTAGTGTGCAAGGAAGACATTACACATGGTTATGAATACCTAAGTTTGTTAAAAGAGAAAATTTTGAAACCAAAGATGGTTTATTTACTAGGATAGACATGAAAGAAAGTCAAGAGTTTCTATTGTCTACATTTGTTGACAAGTTTGAAGTAAAGAATGAAGTCAAGGATGTGTTCAAAGTTTATTTGATGATGAGGTAGGACCATAATTAAAGTGAGAGTAAGGAGATATGGGATTCTCTTGAGTTTTGGTACTTTTAGTCTCTTTATGTCAAAGGGGTGTCTCTCTAGGCTTCAAGGAGACACATTGTAAAAAGAGGAAGCATGATGTATGCTTATTGGGTCATGGCTAATGTTGCATGACAAATAATCCATGAAATACTTAGTGTAAAAAAAGAGGTATTTGAGGGATAATATTGTGAAGATGAGTTGTAGTAGAATAAAGGTATGGATATAACTACATTTCATCCATAGTTAGTCTCTTAAGGTAGCTTGATCTGGTGTAGTGCCTTAAAATTACTGGGGAGCTTGGATTCAGGTGAGCATATCTACATTATTATGATAAATAGGTATGGAGAATCTTGAGAGAGGACTTGTCGGCCTTAGAGTTTCATAGATTGGTATGTATTTAGGGAGAGATAACTTAGATGTCTTGAGTGTGGTATGATGTTTTGACATGTTTCTTGTGATCTAGATGTGTCAAGGAGTAGATATTGGTAATATATGTGATCATGATCTAGGGGGGAAAATTTGTGAGATGATTTAGTTCAATAAGCTTCTATTATTTTATATGATTCATCAAATCAAGTGGAGCAGCTTAGCTAAAGGTGTGAAATCAAGGATGATGAGTTATCAATATATTCTATTACATAAAAAGAATATAGACAAGGTTGATATGGAGGATGAAGAGAATGCATTGTCAAATCTTTGATATCATGAAGAAGGTCTTAGAGTTATGAGTATGATAAGTTGTGTCTATCATGGATTTCACAATGTTCTAAAGATGATATAGTTTCATGAGAGTGTTTTGAAAAGGTTCTAAACCATGATGGCTTGGAGAGGATAAAGGGAAATTATGTTGAGATCTATATGAGAGTTATTCATGTTTTCTTTAGTTGTTTAAGTTGATCTAATGAATATATGAGATATATTGGTGGTTTAATAAGGATATTAACTAATTATGGATAATGTTGAAGAGTTATTATAGGATATAGCTCATTGATAAAACTTGTTGAAGATGTCATGATCTAGGTAAAGCATGGAGTTAGGGGGAGCTAACTTAGATAGTTTGAAGGGCTTGAAGAGCTGTGCATGATGTAAGGGGGAACATATGTGAGATGTTATAGTCTTTATATAAATATGAATATGTATTTTATAGTTGTTATTTCAATCATATTTGTATGATGACTTGATCAAACCAAGTCATGTCTTTTTGATACTATATTGAATCCTCGTGTATAAACAAAAAGGAGATTTCTACATAGGTCAAGTACTAGGATCAGAGGACTATGTCATAGAATTTGATTAACAAAAATAGAGTTAGGATCAGTTGAGTTTGGTTTGTCAAAGTGGATGAGGTGGCTTTGATCTCAGAATGTTGTCATGATTAGTTTCTAGTGTTTTAGCATGTTGATTGTTGTATGTGCAAGGTCTGTAGGCTAGGTATGGAGATTTCTAGGTGTCATTTGAATAATTACAAGTTTTCAAGGTGTCTTAGATGGATATAAAGGTATATTTATCTCATTTAAGTGTGTTCTAGGTGATTTCAAGTTTTTAATGTCTTTTATGTGTAATTGGATAATTTTGTTTGATCTCGGGTTTCTTAGTTTGTGCTTAAGTGTATGTACATTAGAAAAACCATGGTATAGGAAATATGGGTTCAAAAAGGAGTCTGAGCTCAAAATTTGGTTCAAAAGTGTGTATTTATGACCTCCAAGTGTGATAAATTTTTAAGAGATGGGCATTGAATGAGTTTCTCTTATAAACATAGTGTTTTTGCTCATGTTGGAAAAATGGTTTGCCTAATGATTTGAGATCTAAGGCTGATTAATAAATTTAAATGGATAAGTGGGTGTCCAAAATATCTTTCATAGTATTTTGGAAGTGCATGGTTGGTTCCATGGAGGAGGATTTGTGCAAATGGAGGGTTAATAGGCTAGTAGGTTTGTAAAGGTAGTATGTTGCAGAGGAAGAGCATAACATTTATTTTTGGCATGAATGAGGGGTCATATGAGAATGCCCTAGATATTAAATTTCAAGCCATTAAAGTTCATACATAGAAATTCATGGGCGTTATAAGGTCCAGGTAGGGATACAAGGTCTCTAAGCAAGACTAGTATGAAAAAGTGGGCGTTTTGGTCATTTTCTCCAAAAGATCAAGGTGATAAAAGGGTGAATAAGATAAAGTGAAATAGGAGGATTCCCTCTTAATTTTATCAAGGTAGGTTCATGTATTTTCTGATGTTTATGTATGTTTTGTATTCATAGAAGCCATGTATGATTAAAGAAGAGTGCAATCATGGAGTATATCTGAGAAGATCAAGGTAATAAAAGGTATGCACAATGTTAGGGGGAGTATTCATAATATATCATAGGTTTTTATTTACTATTATTTGTCCTTGAGGTCTTTTCAAATCTGTAGGATTAAAAATTGAGCCCACTTTGTCATTGTGTCAAAGGGGGAGAAAGTGCTTAAAGAGAGAAACATAGTTTGAGCATAGTCTTTGTATTGGTGTTTGAAATCAATGAGAAAGGGTTTAATTTTTATAATTTTTTCAATTATGTCTCCAAGGTGAGCAATGATGTTGATGAGGTGTCATGTGTGCTAGAATGATAATGACAAAGTGTGCTTTAATGTACTTCAGTGTTCTTATATGGGTCTTTAATGGTTGACTTAGCAAGGTAATTTATGGATGATATTTATGATATGGACATGTTTCAAAGACACTAAGGTATGTTATTAGTGCTTATATTTCTTATGGAGTTGAATATAATTCAACATAATAGTCGTATTAATGTCTAATCTCAAGTAGTCATCTTGACAGATAAGACTGAATAAGCAGATTAATGACATCATATTTCACATGTGTGAAGGTTTCAAGACCATATTTTTATATGGATAGATTCATATATGTGATATCATATACTTAAAATTTTAGGTATTGATGTTGAAAGTAGAAAAATTTATTAAGGAGAAAAGTTGGACTCTAGGATCAAGTTCACTAAGTTTCTATACTTAGCCAAATTTGTAAGAGGAGATCTAACAATAAGCATTTAATTAGATAAAGGATATAAAGGTGAGAAATTAATATGACCAGATAAAGATCAAATGGAATGGTTTAAATTCAAATATTCAATATTTTATGCAGTAGTGACATATGTCACAATCATAGAGTTTGAGTAGCAAATCTAACATTGAGCATAAAACCTATAAGATAGAGATTAATGATGAATGCGTGATCATGAAAATTTTGATCCAATAGAGTGTATTGATTAAAATATTCAATATTTAATTTATGGATTCCAAGTGGATGAATTTAATTGAATTCATATATTCAATGTGATCAAAAGGCACATAGAACTACTAATTGGTAGAAGTTCATTGGTGACTAGTTGTAGGGTGTGTATAAGGCATATAGAGCTACCAAGTGGCATGATCATAGTAGCACATATCTAAGATCATGATGAGTGATGCAAGGTAAATACCAAGATAATTATAAGTATATAAATAGATCATGTTTTTCTAAATTTATCAGGGAGCATGAGATGATGTCAAAGTGTTTGATGTTTTGCATTAACACAATGAGCATTGGAATTTGAATATTCAAATTAATGAGGGAAAACAAGTCTACAGTTTTTAAGATACATATTTGAGCCAAGAAAAACTTATTGATGAAATAAAAATAAAATTTGTAAATTAATTCAATTTTCATCTATATCCACTAGTTAAAAGGTTTTAGTTTTTGTACAATCAAAGATATTGAGCTCCAAAGATGACTATGTATTTGAACATGTTCTACAAGTAAACTAAGAAGGGTAATTGAAGTGTTATTGATATTATTTTGATGTTTCAAGATGAAATAAACATTGGATATTATTTGAGACTACATGAATACTATTTTTATGGATTTTAGAGGTTTGACCAATCCATATTCAATATGAACAAAGGCTTATAAGTTGATTGTGTTTATTGAATACACTAGTAATTTGATTGACCATACTACAGAAGTATGTTGAAGGTGTTGTAAGTGGAGTTGATGAAAAAAATGAATATTAATATGTCAAGTAAGTATCATAGATTCATGATAATTTATTGGGTATCTTATGTTGCCCATATTCAATTATGGAGAGTCAACATAGCTTGACTATATTTTAACTGTATATTACTAGTCTAAGTGGTCTTTTTGAGAGAGTCAATTTGAGTGCTTAGAGCCTATGTTGGAATGTCTAAGTCACATAGAGGTGTTTAATAGGTTATTAAGTTTTAAACCATGTTATCTAATCATATGGATATGTGAAATATTTGAGTTTTTACTTTAGAAGTTTGAGACTGTGTTTTCTATATGTGAAGACCTAAAGAGCAAAGAGACCTAATTGGTAGGTTCAAGAGTTGAGGTTGTGTTTCAAGTGGAATGGACACATGAGGTAATTATAAAGGGTATATTTGACATAGGTTTTATGTGTTAAAATCATTGGTATAATCTGAAATGTCCCAAGGAGTTGAAGTTATAATGTATAGGTGAGTAGGCCTAATTATTTTAGGTCTCACCAAAATTGAATGGTGGTTTGGGGTTAATGAGGTAATGGATGACCTAATAAGTATGGGTTTCTTAAAATTAATATGTATTAATACCTATTTTAAAGGTATAACAAGTATGGTAAGCATATTGGCTGAGCAAGATGGGTTAGATGAATGTATGGTATAAATATAAGGCATAATTGGCTTATTTGGAGTGGAGTCGACAGTGTGTGGAGACAAGAAAAGGAGATAAATTTTGAAAGAAAATATATAGGTTATTGAGGAATAATAAAGAGTGAAGATAATTATTCATGTTTGTCTGATTAGGGTGATGAATGTCAACACATAGGTCATTGTACCTAATGAGCATAAAAGAGGAAGATTGAACAAGTAAGCCTTAGAGGTTGATTGAGTGAGTGTGCTTAGTGGATGGATTTAAGATTAGAGTAGTTTTAGGATTGTGTGGCATGACCTAAACATCATGTTTATAATGTTGTCATATATTTTTAGGTTATTTTTGTTGTGTATGTGCCAAGAAGTGAAGATTTATTCAAAAGGGTGTTTAAGATGCCTTACTTGTGTGTGTAAGTTTGTGAGAGTGTAAAGGGGAAAGAGAGAAAGTAAGAAAACTCCATCATCAAGTGTAGAATACATAATATCAAAAGTGAAGATCATATCAAGGTAGTTGGTTTGGTGCTTGGTTTCCTAGAGGGTTGGTTCCTCCTTGTGGGATGGGTGTCTAATTAAATGAAGGGATGGGTGTTCCTTGATCGGTTGGTGTTGGTCTAAACGTTGAATCTTTTATTTATAGGACTGTAGTCCATCTTGTAGGTTTTAATGGGTTTTATCCCCTAAGGGGGTTTCCCACATATATCATGTGTGATGTTCTTGATCTTGATATATCTTTCTTTTTTAGTGCAATGGTTAATGTTTATGCTTCATGATTGTATGTGTTAAATGTTTAAGAGTTGGGAATTAAATTGGATTATCTAACAACACTGATTCACCTCCTAATGATTGTACCTATAACATGTAAATGGACACAACCAACCTTGTATTCTATTATTTAGTTTTGAACCTATGTGGGGCTTGAAATAACCAAACCAATTAACCAACTCTCCTAGATCTCATTGGTATTATCTGAAAATTCTTATTAATATGGTATTAATCAAATTACAATCTAATGATATTATGACCCCATTTACAATGTTTTTAGAGTATATAATTTATGGTACCCTTATGTTTCATTTATTAAAAATATATATAGGGTTAACCAAATTAGAATTCAATCGCATTTTTTAATTTAGGATGACTTTTCAATTATTACCAATGTGGGATTAACCAAATTACAATTCAATCACTTCTCAGTATTTATTTTTCAATCTTAATATCCTTTATTTAAGAAGTTTTTATAATATTAGTAAAGGCCAAGTTTTTAAAGGCACCCCACCTTTTACAATGGATAAAAATATAAAACAATCAAAGTAAAAAGATAAACCTCTTTCAAAAATATCTAAAAAGGGGTGCAAAGAGAGAGGTCATGTACTACTATTATGTGTTGTAAATTATTTTTTGTTTAGCAAATATTATCAATAAAATTAATCTAATTAAAATACAATCACATTATTTTCAAAATATTCCAATAAAAATAAATATAATTGAATTTTTATGGTATTTTATTAACACATTTACAAGTTACCTCAGTTACAAGTTTATCATATGTTTCTCTTAAATATCTTAAATGTTTATATAATAATTTAAATATTAAAAATTAAGTTTATTAATATTTTTATGATGTTTTTTAAAGTCATATCAACATAAATTCAAGTAATAATTTGTTGATAAAATATGGAAAATAATTTATTTTATTAATAAGTGCTCTAAAATGCAATGTGGGATGTAATGTCCATGACTATGTTCAATTTTATTTTTGAATTTTAATTTGATCTATTTTTTTCCATCACTTGAATATTATACATATATTAACATTAAATTAATTATATTTAAATTATTTTTCACTAGTTAAAAATTAATTTAGGAAGAAATTAATAAGACTATTAATAATTATGTTATGTGAAAAATATAACATAAGACTTTATTATATTTATGTCTTAATATTTTTAAGATGTATATTTGAAATATTAAAAATTACATGAATGGAGTTCAATATGGAAAACAATCAATCACTTCAATCTAGGAGCTTGGGATTTTGACAAGTGTCTCATTCATGGCATACTAGTTTATCACAAGTCAATGGTAGGGTCATAACTTTGGACACATGTGTGATTAGTTTATAAATTTGATTTAACTAGTTAAATAGGACCACAAATTCAAATTTATCCCATGAGGACTTATTATGGGTAAAATTATATAATATGTAACTCCTTGGATGGAAAACAACTAGCAACATCATGTGATATAATGGGATAATAGTAAAAAATAAAGCACAGGGACCACTTTGTAGATACATGGTAACTTAAAATATTATTTAAATAGTAAATGGGTCCATATACCAATGGATTCACACTATTCATAAGGTGGATACGTGATCAACTTCATCTTGAATTTATAAATCCATGAGTGCATTGATAAGTATGAAGAACTCAAATTTATTAATGTACTCATGTATTTATAAATTCCATATGAAGTTGATCAACATCTTAATTATGAATAGTGTGGATACTTTGGTCTATGGACCCATGTTGTATTTAAATCATGTCTTAAATTAACGTGTCTGTAAATTGGTCCCTGTGATTTATTTTATACTTTTAGCTCATGAGATCACGTGATGCTGCCACATGTTGTCCATCCATAAAATTACATAATATATAATTTTCCTTAAAATCGTTAAGTCCCCATGGGATAAATTTTAGGTTGTCATCACCATGAACTAGTTAAATCCAATTTATAAATTGATTACACATCCATTATGACCCCACCATTGACATGTGATAAACTAGTATGGTGTGAATGCGATACTTGTCAAAATCTTAGGGTCCTACATTCAAACGATTTATTTTTTCCATAATGAATACCATTCATCAAATTTTGAATAATTCCCTAAAAATAACAATTTATCTCAAATTATTTATCAAAAACTATCTTGGATAAAAATATACTTAATATATTGAAATTTGATGATAGTGAAACCTGATTGGCAACCATAATAATAAACTTTTTAAATTTTACTAATTATATGAAGGTAAAATATAAAAAAAATAAATTGTATTAAAATTAAATTTACACATAAATATATTTAAAATTAAGGGTAAAGACACTAAAACAAAATGCATCCACGTTGTATTGTAAAATAATTTTTATTCATTGCTATTAAGTATACAATAATTGACTATTTTTTAATTAAAAAATATTGTATGGGATGATCAAAACCTTAAATAATAGATTAGAGAAAGAATAAGATTAATTCAATGTTTCCATTTGAGATTAATGTGAAACTTTAATATAATTTTTTGAAATTTTCCTCCATATTGTATGATTAAATAAATTTAATATGCTAAATAAAACCTCAATTTAACTAACAATTTTTTAGTTATAATCTTCATCTTAATATTTATAAAATAAACTACTAATCTCAACTTTTTACCACTCACTATTACTGGTAATGATTTATTTACACAATTAAACATATAAAGGAGCATGCTTTGGAATATAGAAATTTTAAAATACCTAAATCTTAACAAAGGATGATATGACATATGATGTTGAATATAATTACAATAATAATCATTGTTTGATTCACTATGACTTTAATCTACCTCTTCAAGGTGCGAAATGTATGCCTTAATTGTATCATGACATTTTAAAGTATGTTATGTTTTTTTCAAACCCATATTTTTTTTGGCTCCAATGCCCAAATCCTACAATTTACATCAATTATTTATATCCCTTCCTATACTTATTTACACCATTGAGTCAGATATTTTTAAAACAATGATATGAATATTTTTTTTTATCTTACTTTCCAAATAGGTATCCATCATCTAACTATCACCATTTAAGACTCATTCTTTGAATCTTTTTCAAGGTGAATATACGCTTATACTAGAACCATTCATATTAGATAATGTTTTGAACTTGTATGCATTATAAGTAAATTTTGGTTAAACACATCAACCATTGGATTAAAATCATTTTTATGTCTGTGAAAAGAAGGCTCCCTATATATAATATTATTAGTTAGGATATATTGAAAGAAGTAATCATCCCTTAGAGAAGTGGAGGATCCCAAAATATGTTTGGTAATGTTAAAATATTGATTTTTTTTTGGATAAAATAATCTACTAGATTATCAATAAAATTGACAAGGGGTATATTTACAACATGTAAGACATTTTTCCAATAAACTATCTTTGTAATACATAATTATTCACCTCCATCTACAACCTTTTTTCCTAATTGTGAAATATATAATTTTATTCCCTTTCTCAAATATTCTACTTTTTAAAATTTCCTTAAAGGGTGATAGTGGAGGTTTCCATTTAATAAAGTATATATTACCAATATGAAATGTTCACATTATTTTTATTGGAATAGGTGATTAGAAATCATTGATTTTTTTCTTTATATCGCATCAAATGTATGTTTTCCACAACATGAAACTTAACATGTCTAAGGTTTTTTAATACATATTATCATGTGATTCCCATATAAAAAATGTGTCCCCATAAATTATTCAAAGTCACATACCTCCTAAATAAGGTATATAATTAATTTAATTGATGTGCCTTGACATGTTATGTTAGTATCCATGATATTTACAAAGATAATTATTTAATTTTCCATAACAAAAAAGATAGCCTTCCAAATGTTCCTTCTTTTTTACCCTTAGAATAAATTATAAAAGAAATTGAATCTAAAGTAATTTAAACTTAGAATATAATGTAGGAAGATAAATAACACAACCTACTATTAAAAAAATATAGAGATACACATAATTTTAAAAACCTATACATTTTTAAAATGAAAACTACGGTTAGTGTTAAAGATATGTCCTGACAAGCTGATTTATTCAAACTATGTTATTTACTTAGTAGCATTGATTATCTAAAACTATTTATAAAAAAATGAAAACATAGTGTTAGTTAAAAATAGTGCCTTGTTGATTTCTAGGATAAGTGTGTAGTAACAAGACAAGGTTGCAATGAATTATTGTCTAGTAGTGAGACTTTGTCTATGTTGACTATGCACTAGATCTCAAAATATGATTTGGTTCACCTCTATATAAATATTTTCTAATTATTTATGGATATTCTTTGGATGCAAATATCATCTAAAAAATTAAAACTATAGCTTGCATACATATACAAGCAAGATCAAATACATAGAGGGAAAACTTTGGGGAAGTGGTATATGGTCGAGATATCCTCATAAAACTCCTTTATGATTGATAATTTCCTATATCATATAAGTGGACCTCAAGATGATGTAGTTATCCCTTTAAGAAACATCGTATAAATATAATTATTAAAATTTGATTAGAATGCTTGACAAAAGTATGTCATCAACCTAAAATAAATAAAAAACATGTTAACTTGGACAAAAATTATATTAAAAAATCATAATTGAACTAGGGATATTTAATAAATAGATGGATGCTTTTGAAATTTATTTTCAAGAGAGTTCCACATAAAGTAAATGGGGGTTTCGATTGAGACACTTGATTTGATATTATAGGATAATATTTGACATATTTCTGATAACAAACTTATTATCACTTGTATTAAATATATTAATAGGTATACCATTTTGAAAAAAAATTTATTATAGTGCGAGATACAAGTTTGCACTAGTAGACAATTGCGTATTGTGTCCATGGTTACCTAGTGAACACTAGTCTAGAATAAACAAAGATTTTTATAACTAGAATGATAGTGAAGTATCTATTGATTAGGGATGAATAGGAATAAATTAGGGAATTAAATACGATATTATCAATAGTTTACAGTATTTGAAGACTTTCATATGGATGCAATGTTATTAGAATGGTGAGTTGGCCAATTCAAGGTAAAGAATGTCATGTACAATCATTTCCAAGTATTTGGGTCAAAAAATAATATTGTGTCCCACATTTTATCATAGAAAGTCTACATACATTTTTTGATACCTCCTCTAAATATATTGAGTTTGGATCATTGATATTATTCAATAAAATGTGTTTTATCTAATATATTTACAAATATGTGGTGCATATTCATTTTAACAATTTATTATAAATTTGTTAATTGTTAAATATTTTGTTATATTTGTTTGGAAAAATGTTGGGCACCTAGTAGAACCCAATATTATTATTTGACTCATTTATTGATCAAATGTTAGTTTCTACACATGAATATCCTCATGTGTGTGTCCCACTGTAAAAAATCTTACATACACAATGTTGGAAACTCCTCATGCTATTAACAATGACATAAATTTAAAAAATATATGATTTTGGTTATTTCTTGAAGTATTATATAATTTTAATTAGATAGAATGGGCTAACTCAGAATGAAGTACCTATGTTATTAATGTTATTTGATTTTAAATAATATTGTTATTCCTAGTACCCCTTGCACTTTTCATATAATTCAGATTTTAGTAAGGCATCATGCAATATATATTTATTATACAAAACAACATCATACACATAAATAATAGGTCCTTCATGCTTTTTAATACACAAGTTAAGGTTATAAGTAAAAATGAAATATATTCCTTAAAATTATTAAGTATTGAATACTATGTATGGATGGTAGGAAGGAATCAAATAGAAACTTTATTTTCATCTTATCCTTAAAAATGTGTAAAATTAAGAGATATGTAAACATTCTCTTACATTTTTTTTAGATTTTTACATTTTTTCTGATATTATTTCTTATGGGTATATGTAATACATGTATTACCATTAACCAACCATAGCCTAATACATAGAAAATATATTTTTTATAATTGAATAAATTTCTTCTTGGGATGTCATAACATTGGTACCATGCATTATGATAAACATAAACTACATAAAATTTAATTTTAATATTTTTTTCTTTCTTGATTAGTCTCCTAGCATGAACTCCCTTATAGAATTTTAATTCATGCTCCTTATTTAGTACATCCCATATTTAGTGATGTTAATGGAATTATGGATATACAATCATGATTGAACTAGGTTTTATTGGCCAAGAACTCAAATCATAGAGTCGTTAAAATTTCCATTAGATTACACATCAGATGCACCATTTATAAATACATGAATTTTATGGAATTTGTGCAAGCTGTAAGGTCTTATTATCAATGTTATAGAATTATTTCACTCACATCCATCAAAATATATTGGAAAAGTGAATGAGGGTGGTTTTTATTTTAATGAATTCCATAAACATAAATCCACATATTTTGGTACTTATTTGATCTTCAAATACATAGAAGAACATTTAATGTGGTCCAATTCGATTGTAGTCCATTATATGAGAGATCCTTCAAATAGAAGAAAACCTTTGAAAGGAGGGTTGTATACTTTTTTGATATGAAGAACAAAGGTATTTCTATCCAAAACCTTGAAATTCACCAAGTGACCTTCAACCAAAGTTTTAATTATTCTCACTAAAACATTTGTTTATATATGGACACAAATGTATTTTTTTTAAATGCCTCTAAACTTAATTGTAATCACCAATATGTAGTAACGGTGAATGTTTTGTAAATCACTGTATATAGTAACCCATAAGGTGTTTCTTATTTTTTGGAAAATCAAAGAATTTTTGGCCCATATAATAATGTATTTGGATTTAGTAATATCAAAAAATAATAATAATAAATTATCACCTTTTTATCATCACATATAATTTCATTATTCTCAATATTTCTCTATTATTTTTATGATCTTCTAGCATGTGACATATATAACTATAGAAAATGTTGCCAACTCTGCCATAATGTTTGCGTTGTAAAATAAAATTATTTAAAATAAATTCAATTTATATTTATAACTATTATTTAAGATGCCTTTATTTCCATCACTAAAATTTCCCTCTTCTATATCATTAAAATCCTCATTTCATTAGAAGTGATGAATCTACATGATTTGAAGCATCCCTCTATTCCCAATTCATAAAATATCCTTTGTTTTTGATATATGGTATAGTTTCCAATTAATAAACTAATAAAAATAAAATATTCCATCCAATACCATCTTAACACTGTGAACAAATAAGACTCTTCCCATGTCTTTGTAATTTAGCATGGGCTTGCTTGGATAGACTCTTCCCTCTATAAATTTTGTTCCTTTTGAGATCAAGTTAACATGCTTACCTTGTCTATAAATGAAAAATCCATTGAAAATAATAATTGTGAGATTAAATAAATCTAAATGTATGGCTCATTATTAATTATTATATTATAATAAAAGATATAAACCATTAAATAATAGACCATCTATAGTTATTCATATATATCAGTGTAATTACTAATTTATTATTAACTTAAACTACATAAACAAACCAATGGTTGATATAGAGTAATCTTTTCTAGTGATTTTTTAGATCATGTGATTTTTACTACACCAAAAAATTAATTCAAAGAATGGTTTCATTATAAATTAAAATACTAATATTTAAATATATTTATAAATGACATTTTTTAAGTAAATGTTCTTTCATTTATTTTAAATTCACTATAAGATGAAATGTCAATATTATTTTTTGATATGACATTGTATTCTAATGTCGTTAATGTGTGGTACTTGTCTCACATGTATCCAACCAATTTTGTGTTCAAAGAGCTTCTCCTTCATGATTGTTACTTAAATGATTTGTTCTATTAATAGAAATCATATTACCTAAAGAATGATTTATGATTTATATCCTTATTTTATGGTTTAAATTAGCCTTTAGTGTTTTTATGTTTGGTATAATAGTGAAATTTTACATTTCTATTTATTTTTCAGTTATATAGTGAAGAATAATTACAATAATTATGGCATACCACTATAAAAGTTTATTGACATGGTGGTTCCAATTTTTTTGACAAAATGATTATTATTTTGGTTTTATCTATTTTAAAACCATAGGTATCATATTTTTGTTGATAAAATTTAAAAAAAAATCATTATCATCAATGAGATCTCTCATCTGAAAAAAGGTAAAGAAATTTGATCTTGGTCAAAAATTATTGGAACAATATATAGTATTATGTTGATATTATATTTTTTACATTTAATTTTTCTTCTCTTGATGGTGTTCTTTCATACAAAAATATTCTTAGGAAAATTATTGCAATATCCTTATCCTTATTTGAGGTTTTACTTTCATATTATTTTTGATAAAATATAGGTATAGTTTTACTTGCATCTTCCTAAAAAATGCTCATTTGAAAAGGACTTCAATCTTGGTCTATAAATACTTATAGGTGGAATATGCATTGTTAATAAACCTTTGCCAAATATGCATGATTTATTTCAAGAGGGTCAAAACCATGGGATATGTTACAAAATGTGTTATTAGTTTAAAAAGTTTTAAAAAAATAGTTATAATAATAATAATAATAATAATAATAATAATAAATTTTATATATTTCAATCCTCATATTATTCTATGTATTCCCATAAAAAACACAAAGAATAAATTTATGTATATTATAAGGTTTTATTAAGTATTTTTTAGCACTTCATCCAAGAAATTATGAGAGGGAATATAAATTTTAGAGAGTGAGAAGTATAATAATGTATAATGTGAGAAGGATAGATATTTTGGTAGTGGTCTCATGGAGGATAGGTTGACAGAATATTAGGTGTGATGTATCTACACTAACCACCAAAATTAAATCATTATAACTAATAAATGATTAGAAAAATATTAGAGAAAAAAATGTAAGAAAATTAGTTCCATTTTTTGAAGATAAAAATCCATGTGAAAATTTCAATGTTACATATTATATATATATAGGTGAATTTTTATTTGTTTCACTACCTTTGCGAGATATTTGAGAAATATCGTTAGATGGTCATACACTATATTATTAGGTAAGTGATAATAATATATGCAATATAATTCATTGTAAATTTGTAGATGATGAATTTACTAGGGTATCATAACTATAATAAATGTACTTTTAATATCCATATACATTTTATATTCAGCACATAAGTCATGCAATTTTCAATAAAATATGTATAGATGAAATATAATGGTATTATATGTTTCCTATCACATGACCCAATGAATTCAAATTTCAAATATACCCTCACTCTAAGAATTAATAATAATTCTGAAAAACATTGTATTCAAATAAAATTTAATACCTTTAGACACTAATTTTCTTTAATTGATATTCTGAATAATTAGTTTTGACTTATGTTAAAACTAAAAGACTCATGTGGACATATATGACATATATGACTCTCAATATCCATTATCTAATATACACGTGTATTCTATAGGTGTAAATTTCCCAAGTTGATATCAATAAATTATAATTCATATGCATGTTGTATCAAACTATATGATTTTTTACTTAGGCATATATAAGTCATTAGATAAATGTGTTTGTATTTGGGGAAAAAAATCAAGCCCATAACATTTTATCTAATAATATTATTTGAATCAGATGGTTTTTTTCCTGTACCATGAAATTATCACATTTAAAATTTATATAATTCTTATGGTTTCATGCATATTGTACACATGTTGGTGGTGTGATAAATTTATCAAAAAGTTTTATATAAACTTACCAAACATACTCAAACACTTTCATATTTAAGAAGATTTCCTTATTCTTCCCAATTTACCAGTTAGTCATTATAGGAAAAAAAATAGTGAAGTTTGAAGCACTCAAGATCAAGAGAAATACTTAAATAGACAAAGGCATAAAGTTAAAAAACATCACATCACATAGTAACTATAATAGGTCTATATTAATATTTATAGAATACTAGAAATATTTTCATTTATTTGAATAAATCAATTTATAATCATATGCCTTTTTAACAACCCTTACTATAGTATTGTACCTAAATCATTTATAAAACCACTAAGTATTATATTCCTTCATTTTACTTTCTATCTTTAACAATCCATATTTCCATAGTAGTTTCAATATTCTACTCTCCTACTTATAATTTAGTGTATATACTTATAATCTTAATTCATTTAAACAGTTAATTTTTTATTAAAGGTAAATATAACCACAATAATAAAAAATAGTATAAAATGTATTTTTGAACCTTAATATTATATCAAACATTTCCAAACCTTAGGCTTCCCTTAGGGGCCATACTTTCCATTTCCAAGGATTCACACACACACACACACACACACACACACACACACATTTCATTTTGGATTTATAACATTTATTTTACACATAAATTATTCATCTATAATAGATGTACACAATCTCCATTTGCTTAAAAAAAACTATGATTGTCATTTTAAATTATGTTTTCATTTTATATGAAAAACATTTAGCTAACATTTGACCCCATGGATTTTATATATATATATATATAATATCAATAAATATAAAATAATTAATGAATAACCTCATGTATTAATTAATCCATACTATTTTAATATTCAATCTCATTTTATTCCTATCACTACTAGGTTCCAAACAACATCCATGAATTATTTTTTTCTTCCTCCCACTAGACCTCAAAAAAATATTATCTACCATCCTTCCTCCATTGTTAATTAAAAATATATATTTTATTTCATATCCCATGTGATGTAGAGACATATTTCATTCTCTTCCCTTTAATATCTCTGAAACTTATATTCAACAAATCTTGTAACCAATCTTCTCTCTCTCTCTCTCTCTCTCTCTCTCTCTCCATCTCTCCTCTCTCTCTCTCTCTCTCTCTCTCTCTCTCTCTCTCTCTCCTCTCTCTCTCTCTCTCTCTCTCTCTCTCTCATCTCTCTCTCTCTCTCTCTCTCTCTCTCTCTCTCTCTCTCTCCATATTTATACTTTACTTTAAAACCTTATAAATCCTCTCTTCATCCATTTATATCATTCTACTCATTCTCTATTTCCCCTTTTCAAATAATCAAATACATTAGCCTCAATAGGCTTCAATCTTCTCTTGGTCAAATCACATTAATATTTGAATATAGTTTCATATATACATTATATAAATATGAAATACCTCTCTAAGGCTTAAAAAATTGGTTTTCAACTAGTCTCAAACTCTAACACAACCCCAACTACCTTCTTCCCTTATCAAGTTCTCAACCTAACTATTCTCTTAATAGCCTTTTTTAGGATTTTCCAGTTAGTGTAGACTGGTACTATATTATATTGAGAAAATAAAACCATATTTAAGCACCATCTATCATATTTCTTATTAATTGAATTTTAAATATCTAAATATTGTCTAAGAACCTTTCTCAGCACTTACACAGATCTAATTAGGTCTCCTTATTCCACTTCTAAAACACAATCACCTATATCTTTTATGGAAAGTGGTTGTACCACTATAAAACCTATGAAATATTCTTCCTCATGCTAAAACCTTTAAATCTACCAAGTTTTATCACTTTTCATTAATTAAAACATTTTCTATTCCACTTTTATCTTATAGCCCTAACTAGGGTTTCCTATGTTCTGTGCAAGCCTAAGAGGATTCAAGTTTGTTTTTCATGAATATTGTTTGTTTATAATATTTTAAAATACTTAATTAATATATGTCTTGAATATTTACTCCTTTCCCATGTTTTAATTTTACTTGAAAGACTCCTAATCATGTTGAATTCAAGGAGTCAACAATAGTTTATGACATAGTTTACTTGTAGCACCTTGATACATTATTTTGATGCATGTTAAAATTTACTTGAGGATCTATAAATATTCCTTCAAGGCTCATTTTCACCATATTTTCCATCTACCATGTTTTTTTCATACCACAACAAATTTTGTATGATCCATTATTCATTCATCCAATAGGTTTATTGACATAATCATTTTTAAATAGAGCATGGAGACAAACTAGATACCTCAATCTTATAGTAATTTGTTAAAAAACATTTCCTTTAGTATAAATAAAAAAATTGTTTTCTTACATTTATAATGCCGTTCCTGGGATCCCCTTAATTACACTTAAACTCTCTTGATAGAGTTTTTTAACAAATATCTTTGGTTCTCAAAACCTACATGAAATTCCTATAACAATCTTGTAATACACTAACTTTACATATAATCAAAATTTTGATCTAAATCTCAAAGCTTTCAATACATCAAAACCATTCATATTATAATGTATACATAAACATTTAGAGACAATACTTCAAATTTTTCCAATTTTATTGATTCTAGTTACTTACATTTCAAATCTGTCACCTTGACAAAATATAAAGGTTTTTACATTTATTTCACATTCATTATGGTTCTCCTTCATACCCATATCTCTTAAAACCTTATAACTAACCCTCATAAATTCCAACTTGACTTTGTCCCTCTAAATATCTCATATCTCCTATTAAAAAAAATCATTACATGCATCTTACACACATGAATAACTACCTTTTGGTAACTACTTCTCTTGATAACCACCCTAACATGGGCATTGTATTTCAAATTCTTATTCTTTGTCATTGTCCTTATGACATGTACATAATACATGTTATTACAACACACTTAGACTCTTTTATGACCTTGTACTAACATTTGAAAACATGATATTCCTTGACATTTACTCAAATCACTCCTCACACACTAACTCACATTCAAATATTGAAATGCCCATTTTGGAGAGAAAATGCCAAAGGGCTATCAAGAATCACTAAAAGACTAACTTGATAACTCAAATGCCTTATAAGGCATGAAAAAAGATTAAATACTCTTACAAACCAACTAAATACCTCACTCATGACTGAATGAACTATGCGTTGTTTCATTCTCTTACATCACCATGATATCACTATTTTAATGCATAAGGATGCACCACCATGCATAAACATAACATAGATAGTCAAGATATTCCTCTTCAACCATCTCTACATCCCATGAACAATTTTAGTGAAACCAAATATTATGAAGTGATTGATCAAATCAAGAGTACACATTTTAATATTTCTATCCTTTATTTATTAAACAAATCAACTATTCATAAGGACATACTATATGCAACATTATGTGAAACCAATACTCATAGTAATATGTAGCCAACATACTTTTATTCTATCATGTATATGTTGAGTGATATAGACATATTTATTTCCTTAGAAAAGGAAGACTTACTTCTATAACATATAATAAAGTAAAATATCCTATTTTTATTAAAGTTCAAGATTAAACTAAACAACTCAAGCATGTATTGATAGATAACGTCCCTTAAATGAAAATATACAACATAATATTCTTATAAGAAAAAGGTATCAATTTGGATGACATTACTAAATAATATCAACACATAAAAGGATTTGAGAGCATTCTAGGCCAAGTACTTTCGACAATCTCATTTGATGTGAAATTAGGACCCAAAATAGTCCCTATTTTATTTCAAGTTATGCCTAAGCATCTACATTAAAATCTACTTTTAGGGTGAATTTGGATACACACTATGTAGTAAGTTTCCTCTACATTGCATAAATATTTTAAATTCATGCATGGTGGCTAATTGTATACATTTACCTCAAATGACTATCATTTATGATATTAAAAGGGACACAATCTACTAATAAGATTCAGTCCCATTTTTTGGGATTATTCTATATTGCCATTATCACAAACCCATCCTATTATAATCCATTAATACACATGAGGGTGGGTGAATAAATTTAATTAAATGACAAGGAACTAGTAATGAAAATACAAATAAAATTTCATAAGTTACTACATAGAAAAAGAGATAATTATAGATCTCATTTTGATCAATTTTGAAGATCATAATTTTATTGTGATAGGTTGGTATGATAGTGATGATGATAGTGATATGAAAGATATAATATATGATCATTTATATTATTTTAATTTAAATACTATCAATACATGTGAGTAATTACATAATAATATGTTTAAACCTATTTCTCTTAATATTTTCTAAGATAATTCATATACAAGGATAATTGGTGATTCAAAGGTTTGTACTCAAATTTGATCCAAAAGGAGGAAAGGAAAGGAACCAATGTTAGATCATTCATATAACCCAAATAATAATATTATTTGGAATATTATTTTAGATAATGACTCTCTTATCATATAAACACCATTAAGGAAAATGTTTATAAATTCAAATATCACTCATGAACAAAATTCATTATACATTTTGAAATATAAATAATGTTTTGGACAAAACTCAATGACTCACATAGAAATTTTAGGGATTTTGCATGTTACCACAATAAAAGTGATTTTTTTAAAAAAAACCAAGAATTATCCTACTGATGTTAATTAACAATCACTTGATTGAATTAATAACTATTATACATATAGATATAATATATGTGTCATATTAGTAAGGTAATTTATGCTATGATTACCATAAAAATCAATTGGTAGAAGATAAAAATTTGTATACCACAGCATAAAAAAATAAAAAAACACAAGAATGGAAGAATTATTAAAGTAATTCAATCAATAAAATGGTGATTGAAACTAAATTATAAATTATCTTAATGCATAAACATAATGTGAAATCATTTGAAATAAGACATGTTGACTACTACACTATTTATTTAAGTCAAAGAGTAGAATCATATACAAATTGATGAGTATGAATATCCAAGTACATGCAGTATAATATTATTAAAAGAGTTAAGATATAATATTGACCAATGAAATCATGTCTTAACCTCTTTCTGACCATTTAGACACATCACTTTACTAATCACTTTTGTACGAATAGTTATTGATACACATACATGGCTAATACACACCACTAGTCAGTTAAAACTGACATTGGGATAATAATGGTTATATAAGAATATATATTTACTAGATAAAACTAAATTCAAACATAAAAATCTCATATAAATGGCATGTGGTAAAAATTAAACTTATTGATAGAAAAATTGATGAAGAGGCACCTCCTAGAAAGAAAATAATCACTCATTGGAAAAAATATATGATTTTATACAACTATTAGAAAAAATATCAAAGTAGAAGATGGACCAAGAAAAATTCAAATAATTGATAATTTTGATGACTTATGGGATTTTTTTTCAAATTTATAAAAATACCAAAAAAATAAAAACATTTGTGAGAAAAATACAAAAACATTTAACTATTTCCAAAAAAAGTCCAAAAGCATACTCAAGCATGATATGATTACTATATTACATCATTTAAATATATTAATTGAATTACAAATATGGACCTTGGAGCTTATTTTCCCTTAAAGGACATTCGAAGCAACACAATAATAAACATAATTTACACACTTGGAAAAAACATTAAAATTTGTGGTCACTACTTCTATAAAATTTCAAATATAATATAATTACATTCACCTTGATTCTCAATATAATATAAAATTTATGTTACATATATAGGTAACCCAAAATGAGTGTAGGTAAAATACACACAATTTTGGGTCCTAAATGAGATTCTATATATAATAGAGTCAAATTATTTTTTACAGATAATGTTTGAAAATTCCTATAAACTCTATAGGGGATAATTAATGGGAAAAAAAAATAGATAGGAACACATAATACACAAATAGTTGTATTTATTAAAACATAAAAAAATTGTATCTAATTAAAAATAAAACAATATGTTCCCCTGAAATTGGAGTTTATTAATTCTCAACTAATTAAAGATAAGAGACATAGATACACCATAATTCTCAATGCCAAATTAAAATTAAAATGAAAGATCATATGTGTTTACCATTTTAAATTATTGGTATAAGCAAATTCAAATCCACTAAAGTAGAAACTATATTTAAATGTATACACTCCATTTTGATCACTTCCATGTCAAATTTCAAAAATGAATGACTTCTTATAATTACACAAAATCTAATCTAAAATATTCTATTCATCTGATATACATGTTCAAATTTACCCTAGGGTATGTCTAGGTGAAGCAATTAAACATATTAGATCTATTTAATTATCATTCTTTGGTCAGTTTCTCTAATCAATTATCCTTCTAGTCAATTTCTCTTGTCAATCAACCTATTCTAGTCAATTTAATATTTCACCATTCTCTAATCAATTAATAATATTAATTAGCCTTCTATAAATAATGGGTCTAATGATATTTATATTCTAAATAAAATTATAATTGTATTTCAATTAACTATTTCCTTTTCTCCTTCCAAGTGGGCATCTTCATCCAAATAAAGGATTTTGATATCCTCTAGAATATTCTTTTGTGAGCTAATTAAATTGATAAGTGAATTAATATACTAGTTTATTATTTACTCATCATCTTGGAGATAAGAAGAGCCCACAATGAATATTGTGTGAGAGAATTCTCAACCCTTCATCTTGGAAATAAGATGAAGGGACCACATTGGTGGGTGATGTGTCATGTTGGTAATGACTCTTCACCCTTCATATTAGAAATAATATGAAGGCCTTATCTTAAATCTCATTTAATATTTTCAAATATCATCCTTCACCCTTCATCTTGATTAAGATGAAGATCTGACATTAGTGATCCATGTGTATATTTGAGGACTCATTTATAATTGTTCATCATGATTTTAATATGAAGGGTCCTCACTAAATCCAAGTTCATTCTAAATAGACCTCTTTTTCATGAATTTAAATATGTTCAAGATATATAGTGAAGCACTGGCATTTTATCATGCTAACTCATTCATCAAATTTTTACTTGTGATCAATTAAACATGGTTCATATCTATAATAGAGATTTATTCAAATAAATGTCATTTACAAAGATCATTTTATCCTACATATGAGCTATATCCTATGCAAAGACATTTTTAATGGAGGTTTTCATGTTTCTAGTTTGAATCTAATTCATTATTGACCAATCTTTGTATGATCACAAGGTCTTAGTCTCCAAGCTTGTTCTCATTTGTTTTTGTGTTTTTGATTGACTAAAACTAACTTGGAAAAAATATAGTTAAACAAGATTCCTAATGACACATATGGCACAACCAGTGGGACTAGAAACCCATACTCTTATTTTGACCCTATTTAGAAATATTCCTTTGAAGAATATTTGATTATTTTGGTTCTTTTCTATTCAATTTTTTGCCATTTTTATTTTTAATAAATTCATTCACAAAAATGGAAAAAACATTGTAATTTTTATTCTAATTAGATAAATCATCCCATAATTTATAAAATTATCAGTATTTTCTATTCTCTATTCTCTATTTCTATGTAGGTTTTTACAAATTGGTGTAATCATTCAACAATCACTGAAACCATCACATTAATTGTTAAAATTGACTTATTATAAGTGAAATCAACATATTATAATTTAAATTATCATTATTATCAATGAAATCAGCTTTATAATCAGTGAAATCATTTATGTCCATTATCTATTAGATGAGGATATTATTTTTTGTTAAAATCATTCAAATATTGAATAAATTGTTAAGCAAATTGACTAAATTATCCTCCTATTGATGAAATTATTCTCAAACATCTCTATGTCTAGTTTTTTATTCATTGGTGAAATTGTCTTATTATCATCAAAATTATTCTACTAATTGTTGAAATCATTCTCTATCTATTCTTTTTTGTGTTCTATTTTTCTATTGTTTACATGTTTTTTGAAATCAACAAAATTGTCCCTATTAAATAATGAATTCATTTTTGTGTCAAAATCCAAGAGTTAGAAATACATATAAAATCAAACTCCTTCACTTGTCAAAGACCCACCAAGAAATATTACTCACATTATTTGTTTTTAGGTTCCTTAAGTGGGTTGGTTCATTCAAACAATCATGTTTTTTATTCACATTGCATTTTGGTGCTTTAAAAATCAAATCACATTTTGTTTTGGATTCTAAGAAAACTTATTTTTTATGCTTTTTCATTTTATGCAAGTTTATTTGTTGATTCTTTCTATTGTTAGTCTTTTGGGGATATTTTGTTCATATGCTTTCCACTCTAGATGACATGGAAATATAAATATCCTATTCATTTTAAATCCCAAAGATTTGCCTATTATGTTCTTTCCTCACCCTTAGTCATATTTGTGTGAATCAGTATTTCAATACCTTTCCTTTTCTTCTGGATATGCATTCGGAGTGTCACTACCTTATTATGATTCCTTAGGGTGCGATGAATGGGACATCATTACCCAGCATTGTACCAACCTTGCTATCCAATAGGGTATACAAATTCAGGCTATGCCTATGGTATCTTAGATAGTGGTCCTTCAAATTATTATTATGTTGATATTACTTCATTAAGACCCTTACAATTGAAGTGGTCAATAATGAACTAAACCCATTTATGAATGGCCAAAAAAAAATATCAACCAATTTATGGATAGTTATAAAATGCCCAAGTACCACAAGGTATATCAGAACCATCTATAAATCCCTTAAGAACTTTTGATTAAGACTCTACGGAAAATAAACATTCATTAATATAGAGGTGGAAAGGTTAATAGATCCTAAATATATATTTTTCATACAAGCCTTGTTAAATAAGGATGGGATTAAAACACCACCAATAACTATAATTAATATTTAATGAATTTTAAATTTTATCCTCTCTCAAAGCAAGTATATTAGAATAATCAAAGAATGTGGAGTAATCCCATGTCAGTCACTAAAATAGGGTAGCTAGATAGAGTATTTGGTTAATTAACTATGGTGTCAAAAATTTATCATAAATTACATACACCTACACAAAGAGGAGTTACTCTATCCATGCTTTTGTCAAAAATTATTCAAACTCATTCATTTCATACCTTTTTTGTGTCAAACTATACCATTACTCTATCCATATTCCAAGTCCAAATTGTTTATTTATACCAACTTGTGTCTAAATTATGTCTCAAATCACACCTCTCTTATTTTAAACCATATTTTTACTTTATCCATGTGAGTTTGAACCTATTCTAGTATTTTTCTTGAGTTTTTAATTCTAAGGTCTTTTCAAATCGAGACTCTATACTATTCCCTTGTGTTCAAGTCAACACTATTCAAATCCAAAGTTTTTAATGTTTAAGTTTCCAAATGTCAATATTTTCTCATTCCCATATAGACTTATTCCATGGTTCATTTCTAGTATGCATTTCTACACATGAAGCATTATGGCTTATAATTTTTCTTATGAGGATGATTGGACTCAAGGTTAAACCAATAAATTCACATATCAATCTATTTATCCCCATGATCAAGAATATTTCATTAATCCTAATGATTTGGAAGTTTAACAAACTTTTTATAAGGAAATTCCATTTATGTATAATTCATCTAAAACCTAATTTGAGTAACATTTATTTGAATATAAATAAGACATTTTTTGCATCTATTAGAGATGAGTATCAAAGATATTCATGATTTTCCCATTAAAAACATACATCAAAGATATCAAATGTCCAAAATTCTATAAATGTCTAGGAAAGGGAAGGATATACTTGTAGCCTCACTCCAATTCTATCACAAAGTCTTAGCCCAAGTACGATAAATGATTAAATTTTTAATTGACATTTACAATTTGGTACATAGTTAAATAACTAATTCTCTACTTGAAAATCAAAGAGAGGATATGTTGGTCGAGCCATTTCCCAATGTTGAGATAGTAATTTCTCCTGAGAAACATATGCCCCAAGATTATTTTCAGCCATTTTTAGAATATCTCTAATAAATGTATTCCAAGCCTCACCATGTTTCTAGAAATCCCACGTGTCAAATTCCACCTAAAGAAATTCCTTCTAAAGAGTTACAAAGTTCAATTTATTTCTAAAATGTTCCTATACAGATACATAAAATTCCTTTTATATCCCATCTTCCCCAATGTAATTATGCTCATGTTTTCTTTAAAACATTAGAATGAGTTCCCTTAGTCCAACAACTTGATTTTACTCAACAATAAATATCCATCACTCAACAACAAGTCCTTAGTAAAAATCAATAGCTTCTTCTTATGTAACAGTGAATTTTTATCTCATAGTCTAACTGAAATCCATATCAATCTCTTCCCCCTAATCAAAAACATGAATCCATTCCTTCTTCGAATCGTAACTAGTACCAAGTTATACCTAACCAATAAAACCTTGGAAATATAAGTAATAATTTTAATTGGTTAGGGAAAAGAGTTCCTATAAATTTGACAAGCATCGAATTTAATTCACAAGTAACTAATACCACACTTGATTCCCAAAATATTGTATTTTATCAGGAATTATAGGCTATGAAAGATGCAATAGAAAGAATATAATATAGAATTCATAGTTAAAAATACAAGATAGATCATTAATGTTCATATCCATTTGATTAAATTATTTTTAAAATATTGCTTCCATCTCATTTTAAAATTATGAAATTTGATAAATATAAATGAATGGGTGACCTAAGAGATCACCTGATCTTATTTTTTGTTGATTTTCAAGAGGTCGATTATAACTCTAATTTATTACATCAATTATTCTCATGAAGCTTGGTCGATCTTACCTTAGACTAGTTTACACATCTTCTAAAAGGTTTTTTTTTACAACTTTTTATTACTTAGAAGAGAAGTTCATTAAACACGTTTCTTATAACATTTAAAATTAGTTAACCATGGTTGAAATAAGTGATATCAAACAAAGAGGAGGTGAGATATTTATTTAATGTCTTCAAATATGGTGAGCACTAGCTAGCATATTTCTCCATGCATTTATGACATTAAGTTAGTAAACATTTTTATGATGAATTTGAATTTAGACCTGGTACATCTCATATTATAGTACCTATAAAATTTTAATTACATCATTACTAATGATATTAAAATAGAGAAGGATCTAATTGATAGAGCATTGATTAAAATATATTTCCATAGTCAAAATCAATATCATCATCAGTCTCAAAGTTAGAACCATAATCAAAACCAATATTATACTCCAAATCCAAAAAGTGTGGTATATAATCTAAATCCTTTAAACTATAATAATAATATGGTGGTCAATGGAGTTACAAAGGCTATATATGTTTAAAACCATGCAACCACCACCAGTAGAAAATGATCCTCAATTGTAATCACTTGCTTTATAATGGAAACATCCTCAAATAAATCAATTTACTAGATGATCATTTTCTAATCTTGGAGATCCCATTGAGAATGTGTTTCTCAAGTTACTTATTGAGAATATTATTCGATACTCAAATAAAAAACCTTTTGATGAAAGTCAACCTAAACCAGAATGATATATTGGTAATGAATACTATGAGTATAATTGAATAAAAGGACTTGTAATTCAAAGATGTGTGTGATTGTAACATCTAACTTAGAAAAATTCTATAAAAAAATTTAAAAAAAAAATTAGTTAAACAATGCATCATCCTCTAGTTTTGGTCAAAATGTGGGGAATTACAAAAACCCTTTTATTGTTTCTTACACAACATGCCCCATTTTTAGAAAAAAAAATTCAGACCCTATTTTTCCTCGAGATTCTAATCTTGTACCTCTCAAAGGTTCATAGTGTTGGATTTTTTGAGTTACCCTTCCTGGAAACCTAATAGAGTATTAGTTACAATTAGCTGAATAGGTTTACCTTAGTGTACTCATAGTTTTAGAATTTATTTCAATCTTTTATCTAGGTGTGCATTAATTTAAAATACCTAAATTTTCATCATTTTACTAAATCATGGTCTGATTATTTATTTGTGTTTACATATTACATCTTCCTTTCAAACTATTTTTCCTTAATATGGTGCAAATTATCTATCTATTTCATAATTTTTTGTTATTGTTTTTGAACAATTTGATCCTTTTTTTCTTTCTTTTAATCCAAAATGACTAAATGTTTATAAGTTTTACTTTTTGACTTAGTCATTTTTCATAAAATGGATGAAATTGGCTTATAGATTGAGTGAAATGGATAAGTCAATGTATCACTACACCTTATACTTAGTCTCCTTTCAGATTTTGCCTTAACCATTTATTTTAAAATATTTATCCATTTTTTCTAATCTATTTGTTGACTTTTCTTTTTCACATGGTACTGTTAGCATTTTAAATTCTTCCTGATGCCACTTGGTGACTTTTTGTATCTCTTAATAATTTAAACCCATCCAAAGAATATTTTTAACCCTTGGTTTATTTCAAAAAAGTTGCATGTAGACATGTGGCACCTTTTCATGGCTCTTAGTAGCCCAAATCTATCCAAGAAGTCTCAATGGGACTTATGTAATTTCGTAAAGCTTCCTAGGGATGTGTGGAATTTTTCCACTACTTCAAAAGACTTAGTTGATTATGTAAAAAAAGATCTTAGTGCCACATGTCAATCACCCAATAAACCTAAACCAATTCTAAAATGTCTTTTAACACTTAGTCAATTTTATTCGAGGTTTCTAAATGAGGCAATGATGTCAACAATATTACAAGTGAGCAAGTGAATGAGATGTAAACATAGTGAAATCCCATTGATTTACTACCATAGATATTTTTTTATATGTTTAGTAGTGTGTTTGAGCTCTAGTCAAATGCCTGGGAAAGATGTGGCTATATGGTGAAATCTCACTACTCTATATCCCCATAGTGGTAAATATAATGGTGATCCCTTATCAGATCCCTAGACAAATGGATGGGCAAGATGTTTCCACATGGTGAAATATCATTGCTCCATATCCTTGTGATGTCATGTACAAATTTAATAGTATGCTAGAGCATCAATAAATTAAGATAACACCATGTGGAAAAATATCACTTCACCATGGGTAGAATAGTTAGCACAACACATAAAATCCATGATAAAGTAGTGGAATTTGAGGAGAGGACACACATAAAGGACCACATAAACAAAGGATACTTGGTAGTGAAATCAATAAGGCATGATCATAAAATTAATGGTCCATTTGATCATAATTTTTTTAAGATACTGAGAGAGTGAAATAAGGCCATGTGGCCATAAAATGGTAAAAACCAAATAATAAAGATAAAGCCTAAGGATGATGATGATCTACCAAGTGTTAATGTGGAACACAATATCCAACTATGTAGTGAGGGAAAAGTAGAGGGAAATTGAGAATAATCCATGTGGTAGGACCTTATTTTATTAAAGGACATATTTTCTCTATATCCAACAAGGTAATATACTAAATTTAATGTCTATTCTAGCCATTAAAACCATTAAAATTAGAAAATCAACTATGAATTTAATTTGATTTTCGAAATCAAATCATATTTTAATTAAATATTGAATAATGAGGGAATCATTAGCATGATTTGATTAGTGGGATCATGTGAAAATCATAAAAGACACCACATGAAAATTAGATTTGTAAATTTTTGGCATGCCTTCAACCTATCAAAGATTTCAAGCCAACTACTCAACCATGTTCTCCCAATTACATTGATGATTCCTACAGTGACCCTGTCAATGGGTAAATTTGAGTTTGAATTTGAATTTTATCTATATAGGCTTGCATTCCTATATAATTTTGACTCTTGATATATAATAAAGTATGAATCCTTTTAGATTATAACTTAGAGTAGTGGACCAATAATTTCTTTCATACATTTTCTTTGCTTTATATATTAATTTTTTGATTTGAGGCTATTTTGAAGTCAATTTTATATCTCACTAAGCATTTGATGAACCCCAAATGACCCTTTGTAGAGACATCCTTAATCTAAATACATTGTCATGTGATAAACTTGGTCTATGCAAGTATATGGTGACCCTATTTTCCTCTTTGTCTTTGCTATTTCATTCCACAGACTCTTTCACCTTAGTTAGAGTTATGCTAAGGTTGGCTAATGTAAGGATAGGTAGATGTAAATATTCATCTTATCAATAGAACTAGGTTCATTGATATTATAAAGTAGACTCTTATTCTCTCTCTCCTTGCCCATTAGAAATTAGACTCTTCTTCTCTTTCTCCCTGCCCATTAGAAATTAGACTCCTCTTCTCTTTCTCCCTACCCTTCTCTCTTTTTTACTTTTCTTATTAGTTTGTTAGTATAAATTATTTTAGTTTTTGTGTTTTATTCTTACTCTAATGCTTGCATTGATTTCATCCTCCTTTATCTATGGTTGTCCATGCATTTTTAAACTTATAATAAATAAACATTTTCATTATTAATCAATTGTCTATTCATATTTAAATCATTTTGATGGTTACTTAGTCATGAGCTCTTTATATTGATGAATATTGTTATGTCTAAAATACACATGGAAGAGCCTTGATATGGTATGGTCAAAATGATCCTACTGGGTTACCCTAGTAATCAATACCTTAGAGATATTTGTTCACACAAGCCTCCTTTTAGGAGAGGAAGAGATTAATAACCCCTACCTAAGTTAGCATGTCAAAATACCTCATAATAGATTACCACTAGAAGGAGGGCCTAAATGGTGTATTTCATAATTGTTTTATGTTTTCAAGAGTTACCTAGTGATTTTCCAATTTCTTAGACTGTAATTTTTTTAGATGAATCTTCTAATAGCTTTAGCTTGGCTAAGAAGATGTACTTATCCTATGGACATTACAAGACCTTCTCATGACTTGCCCAACAACCCCAAAAATTATTTATTAATTACATTAATGATGAGAATTCAATTTTTGAAGATCACATTTTGGCTTTTAGAGAATCCCTTATCAAAAAATAGATCTAGCATGGGGATGTGGCATGTAACCTATTCCCTTTTTCATTGGATCAAATTGCTTATTCTTTGTACTTTGGTTTAGTATAAGGGTGCATCATGGCATGGGGCATATTTGAGAATTTGTTCCTTAACCATTTTAGTGTACCTATAGACCCTTTGGTCTTATTTTATTAGTTTGATACAGCCTATATAGAGTCTAATGAGCCAATTAGTATATTAAACCATAGATTTCATTAGCTATACATTAGGTTAAAATATCCTTTTTTTATAATTAGAGAGCACAACCATGGGATTATATCTCAATGTTCTATAAACTTTAACTACTATATATAGTAATATCTAATGATAGTCTACCAATAGGCTATCTATGTAGAGAAACAACTAATGACTCAAGGATTTGTTGCCTATCCTTCCTACCCTTCAAAATAGTAGGGCACTTGTCCCCGAAATCCTTTGAGTTAAACGCTTGAAATTATTTTAACTGTTAAAATTATGCATTATAATGTGATATTGCCCCTAAAATTACCCTAGATGTTCCATCAATTGAAATCCATCATAGGGAATAAAGACCCTACTTATTTCATTAATACATATAATTATGTTAGTTCAGTATATAATCCACATGATTGTTTTAGTGATTTTAATATTAAAGTGTGTTTTAATACTTATATTAATTATCTACCATTCATTTTAGGTAGTTATAAATAGATAATGCATTGGCCAATCCCTAAGAGTAGTGATGATGAGTCTGATGATGAGGAAATGTTTTCTATAGTGAATAACTTAGTGGCACATGATAAAATCAAAGATGAACTACCTACTTAATAGGGTGAACCACAAGTCTCTTATAATCATCTTGAAGATGAAATAAATGAGTTGGAGACACTAGGTGAGGTAGATGCATGTTACACATCTAAATTATTCTTGTCTTATGTTGTTCTCTCTCCAACTAATACTCTAATTCAATATTTTAAATAGGTTGGTGGTAACAGTATCTCTCCTAGTCCATCATTAGAGATGAACAATCTTGAGAAAAAATTTGAAGATAAAGTAGGTTGTCCATGTCAAATAAGTGAATATAAGGGAATCAAAATGGAAGATACCCCACTTATATATACTTTTATTTGAACCAATTGGAATCAACATGAAGTGTATGGTCATGGAGCTAGGAGGTGTAATAATGAAAATTAAATATGAAAATGCACATCTTTAGTTCATTACTGTGCATACCTCAACCATATATGACAAAGCTAAGAGATCATTAATATGGGAGGAACCATTATCATGCCTCCTTTTAAATGAATATCAAGGATATGATGTTTCCATAAAATTCATGTCAATCAAGGAGTAATTAACAAGTGACTCATCTACCGGCTTCTATCAAGAACATGCCATATTTAGGTTAGATATTCCAATCTATTTGATATGTATGGATACCCATCCCTATACATAATTTAAATACAACATAGGGGTGAAGTTATTTTATTTAACCTATCCCTCATGTATTTTGAAATTTGGATTGAAAGGTAATGCAAGATTTTAGATTCTTAGTTTGTTTCAATTGCATGAACTAAACATTGATAAATCTGTAGGGGATAGTGTTTTCCATCTTAGAGGGCAACATAGAATAAAATGGTTGTTCCCTTTATCCTTATCAAAATATTGAATTATCAAGTGTATAACTAACTTAAGCATGAATTTATTTGATAACCTCTGGAAATAATTTATCTTTTCCTTTTTGTTTATTTTCAACTTTTCCTTCATGTCCCTTGTTAATTAAGTTCCACTTTTCTGCTTTTGTTTTTATTTGTTTCTTCTATTTATGTTCTCAAGTTCTCATTTTATAATTGAATAAATAGAAGTGATGTCTATTTTAAATTTAATACTTATGGTAATCTAAGAAATTAATCATAATTTTACTTGAATAGCTTGTGTGAACTACTATTTTTATTTTGTTCTTTACCTGAATTCTAAAGGTCAATGACTCATAATAGAACTTATGGATTTAGAAAAGTTTTTTTTATTGTTTAAATACATTTAATGCACATAAGGAAACATTAAAATAAAAATTAATCATGGCTTAAATTCTGATTTGTCTTAAGTTTACATCAACTTGATGATTTACATATACCCATGGTTTGGTCCCCAACCCTCTATGGATGAAATTGTAAAATTTCTTTTCAAAAGAATTGAGTTAAAATGTAAAAAAATGGATTTTTTTTTTAAAGGGTGATCTCGATAGCCTATACCATAGGATTTCCATCCTATTTATTACTGGATCAAGGCCTTTGGAAGGGACCAAAGGTATCTCTATCATGTCTATAAATGCATTGCTGGTAGTAGAGTAATGTTGACACCACTTCCCCACCAAGTTAAATTATAATATTTTTTGCCTTCAATAATTTTGGCCTTATGAAAATATTAATTACTACATATGAATGAAAATGAGATAAATAATTAGTCTATTACACACATATATGGATTTGGTAGGATTTTGACTTAGTATGTCACTTGTTCTTATGGAATTTAATGCCTTTGAATTATGGTTTGTTTTGGGTAATAACTTGTAGTTAACCCTTTTTTCTTCTTGTGAAATCAAAGATTATGGATTATTTAAATAATGGGTAGTATTTATGTGTATGAGTCTCCATTTTTTGTTACTTACACAACATGCAAAATTTTCAAACAAAAATGAGGACCCTCTTTTTACTTTGAAATCTAATCTTGTACCTATCAAGAGTTCATAGTGGTGACTTGTTTGAGTTAGCCTTATTGTAAACCTACTAGATGATTATTAATAAGTGGTTGAATGGGTTTAATTTAATGTCTTCAAATTTTTATAATTTAGTCCAAGATTTTGTCTAGGAGTACATTAATTTAAAATACTTGCATTTATATTATTTTATAAAGTCCTAGTCTACTTGTTTGCTTGTGTTTTGAAACACATATTACAACTTATTTTCAAACTATTTCACCTTAATATGATGCAAATTATCTATATATTTACAAAAATTATGATATTATTCTTGAGTAATTAAATCCATTTTGCACTTTCTTTCGATTAAAAATGACTAAATGTTTATAAGGTTTTACTTTTTGACTTAGTCATTTTTTATATAAATGGACAAAATTAGATTTTAGATCAAGTGAAATGGTTATGTTGGTATATAACTTCAAATTATAGTTAGTTACCTTTAAAATTTTACCATAATCATTTATTTTAATATATTTAGCCATTATTTTTAATCAATTTGCCATCTGTACCTTTTTAGATGGTGTCCATAGGTGTTGAAATGCATCCTTATGCCACCTGGTGACTTTTCACAGCTCCTAACAATTTCAACCCATATAAAGAATAGTTTTCATACTTAAAAAAATTAAAAAAATTACCCATAACCATGTGGCACATTTACTTGGATCTTGACATCCTATATCCATCTAAGAAGTCTCAACAGACTTAGTCAATTGACAAAGTTATATGAGGACATGTGACACTTTTCTAATACTTTAAAAGACTTAACTAATCCTATAAAGGAAGATCATAATGCCACATGTTTATCACCTAACAGTCTTGGAAACTTTATAAGACATTTTTAAAGACTTAGTTAATTTTCTTTTGTTGAACATTATCATTGACTAAGGGAGATATTGTTGAGAATTATCATTGATTGTTAAGCTCTGATAATAAATGTTTTCATTGATGTCAAAAGTTGTAATGAATATGCATGGTTCTTTTATTGATGTCAATCGAAAATCATTGATGTAAAAGGTTCTTGTGAAAATGCTTGGTCAAGTATGCCTTGATTTATGTATATGAATGAGTTTTATTACAATCATAGTGAGTATTGTTTTTATATAAGAGCAGTGATGAGAGACTATTGTTCTAATATAAGTTTGAGTGATATCTTTGAGAAGAATCATGAATGAGTACAGGTCATTTTGTCAAATGTAAATAATATTTTAATGCTTTGTCTAGATCTTATGATATAGTATTTATAGGTGGTATAATGAAATGAGTGAGCTCCATAGAAGTAGTGTGCTCTGAAGATCTATGTAAGCATATCTAAAGATGCTTTGAAAGAGCTAGGAAGATGAGAAAGCTCTGAATATAATGATACAAAGAAAACTTGATAGTGTTTAAGCATGAGAGAGATTATTTTATTCTATATATAAGGTGTTGAGGACCTTGTAATTGATTAAAAGATTAACTCTGAAGATCTGTGTATATAGCTTCAAAGATTCTATAGTCAAGATTCAAAAATCTATAAGTAGATCTCTAGAAGTTCTACTAAAATTATGAAAAAGAGAGAGAGTGTATGAAGATTATTGAGCATACACAAGATAAATTGACACATAGAAGAGTTTCAAGGTGGAGTCCACAGTGTGGCTAGAAGGTGAGATTCAAGGCATAATAAGACTTAAAGGTCAAGGATTAAAAAGCAAGAAAGGATGGTTACGAAATGAGATAATAGGATTAGTTTCTATGATATAAGTGAGAAATTAAAAATTGATAGAGGTGATACAAGTTGTTTTGAGTATTTTCATGAATTTTTAGGTCTTAGTTTATAATAAAAAGGCTTGGAAAGTATTTTAAGGTTTCTCTAGTACACAAAATGAAGAGTTGTCTAATTGAGAAGGTTTTCTCAATACTCATTGCGACATAAAAAATATACATGAAAACCTAAGATATTCATGGAATATGAATAAGGGTTTTATCTCAAATTTATAATCTTTTTTTTAGAAAGAGGAGATAAATTTTATGATTGATCATTAAGATTGAAAGATAGTTTAAGCCCTCATAAAACCTTAAATATAACCAGCTGTTGAAGATATTGTTATAAAGAGATTTTTAAAAAAAATTATATGCTCAAAAAAATATTGGAGGTTTATGAAAAATCTCCCAGGAATCTCCAAGTGTGATTGGTTCCTCAGGGGAGTGAGCAAACCTTATAGATAAGTGCTTGTCTTTTAGATATTTATTATAACAGATAGAGTTGATTGAATCAAATTTGTTAAGTGGATAAAAACATAATTGTGAAAATTTTATTCTATGTTCATAAATATTTTTATAAATTATATATATATATTAGGTGTGAAAATTTGGTTATCAAAGTTGGACAATTGCTAATAAACCTTGTGGTGTAGATAGTAAGGTAATCAGATAGAAGTGAAAAGATGAATCCTGATGTGTTTTCATATAATAATGAGGCATTTAAATGCATGATGATATTTTTGTGGTATTTAATGACCTATCCATGTTTTTAATAATCTTGGAATTTATTTCAAGAGGTTGAAACACTGAAGCCAAAATGGTTTGTTTGGCTGAGTAAAGTCTATGAAAAAAAGGTCAAAAATTGGTCTATGAAACCAATAGTTTTCATTAGATATCATGATCTAATTTCTTGAGGTGTATATGAGGATGTTATAATATATTTTTAATTAATTTAAATCTTTTTAATTAATTCAATCATGTGTCATATGTTCATGTTTCCTTAACTATGTTTTGGAGTTAGTTGGTATTTCTAAGTGAACATCTTGCAGATAAGTTTTTAAGCCTATTTACCCTAATTTGAAGCATCATATGAAGTTTTTAATGACCCTAAGGTCATGATGTTTATAAATATCTATTTTTCTCCATGGTTTTTTGTAAAAATTTAGTATATACCTTAGTTATTTAGGACATAGTTTCTGTATATGCATAGGCCTTTTATAAGCAGTGATTTAAAGAAGAGTTCAAGTGGTAGTTGGACTTAAAAGGTATTATGGAACTAAATTAAAGTTATATAAGTATATTTTAGTGTTTTATAACTTTTTAATTCCATATGAGGTATTTTTATATGCTTTAATAAATATTAAAGGGTAATTTATTATTAAGAAGAGTTATTAAGTCTTCATAAGCCTAAAAGAGGAGTAAGGGATAAATGATGTATGGATGACCTATTTTTTTGATTGATTCATATTTATGGAATGTAATTTTAATATTATAATAAATATTCATTAACTAAATAAGTTATTTTGATATTCATCTGACTTATAATTATATGATCAAGTGACTTGTATAAAAGCAAGGTAGTTAGCCCTTTTTTGGGTGCGCTTAGAGAAGAAGAGCAGAAGATGATAAGCAAATGATATAGATAATTATGGAGTATAAGGAGGTCATTTATACCATAAAATAAGTGTCATTAATATATAATATGGGTTCTTAATATGAGGATCATGATCATAAGACCTAATCAAGCCATGAAAAGGGTTAATTGATCGAGGAAGGATGAAGGTCAATTTTAGAGGGACTGAAGAGAGTAAAGAAGGTTGAAGGTCAGTTTGAGATGGAATGAATATATTGAATAAGGTTGAAGGTAAATTTTAGTGGGAATAAAGAGATTAAATATATAAATGATTAGATAATCATATATTATATAAGCAACAAGGTTTTCTTAAGGTGATCAAATAATCAGGTAAATGAGTTGGTGATGATTCATCTAGGGAGTCAGTTCTTCCTTGAAAGTTAGTGGTTTCTAAATCAAAGTGTATTCTTGGTAAATTACGAGTTGGTTCTCCTTATAGTGTTTGTTCTTAGCTAAAGACTTTGTCAAGTTAGTACTTGATAGATTGGTAGTGGTACTCCAAAATGAGTGAGTGCACAACTAAAGATTTATGTTTGTCTTATAGGATTATCATATATTTAATTCATCAATGGGTTTTATACCCATAAAGGTTTTACCATGTATATTTTTTTCTCATGTGTTTCATGCTCTCATGTTTTGATGATTATCCTTGTTATGATGTACATGCTTGATTAGAATGGTTCATGTATGGTTAAGTGAAATTGAATAATTTTTTTTTGAATATTGATTCACCCATATTTTAGTATCTTATTTCCAATAATTGGAATTATATTAGGTCCTTTGAAATAAGCTTGATAGCCTAAATGATATACTGAAGAAGAAAAAATGACCAATTATAAAGATCAAGGTGGTTTCTCTACTAGTAAGGCTTTGTTGTTCAATGGATTTAACATACCTTCTAGAATATAAGAATGCAGATGTATCTGATGCCACAAAGACATGATATCTAGATCTTAGTTATGGATGGTTATATTTTACCTCTAATTCCACCAACAAATGTAGCAAGTAAGAATGCTAGTAAAAATAACTCCAAGATAATGAATGTCATTCTGTGTGGCCTATCATAGGTGGAGCTAGTAAAAATAATGCATTGTGTTTCAACCAAAGACATATAAGACAAATTTAAGACCATGTATGAAAGAGAAACCAACATAAATATGGCCAAATTTGATACCCATAGAAGATAATTTGAAAGCCTCATGATGAATGAAGGAAAAATTATTGCATCCTACCTATAAATGGTTTATGAAGTTGTCAATATCAGAAGAGGATTGGGAAAAGAAGTGAAAGAGTCTATTGTTGTTAAAAATGGATTGAAATAAATCACTCCAAATATTGATTCTAAAGTGTCTATAGTAGAAGAGATGTAATATTTTGATAAGCTAAAGATAGATGGGCTTCATGGCATCTTGACTACCTATGAAACAAGATTAAATCAAGGGAGACCTCTCAAGAAGGAAGCAAATTTCAAAGTTGAAAAGAATTCAAAGGCTAATAAGGTCAAATATGAGGTAGGTTCAAATATTTATGATGATGAACTCATACTTTTGTTTGCTAAGAAGATGAGGTTTGGATCATGTAAGTATAAGGGTAAGCTACCCTTCAAATGTTTTAGTTATAGGAAGATTGGTCACTTTTAACAAAGTGTCATAATAAGGGCATATATGATCATAATGAAGAACATGATTAATCTCATGGAGATGAAAAAAAGGCCTATAATTATGATAATAACAAGAGAGACTTTAAGAAGAATGAAGGAAAGAAAGGTTCATTCAGGAACAAGAATAGATTATACACTAAAGAAGACAACTCATCAGATTTAAGTGATTTAAACACGTATAATAGTGATGATGATATAAATGAGTCTAAAAATGAAATTAATTAAACCCTAATTATAGGCATGGAATCAAATAATGAGGGTTGATCAAATGGGAAAGGTTTTATGAATAATGCATAACCAGATGAAGAATATAACAATGATAGTGAATAAATTAAATTGGATCTTGAAGTAGATCTCATGAGTTCCATAAAAGAGTTGAAGCTTGTGAGAAATAATAATATGAAATTGAATACATTAGTTCAAGACTATGAGGAATATATTGGATTGTTTAAGGAAAGGTTGAACAACACCTCCAAGAAGTATGAAAAGATCATCCATCAGGTTAAATCCTAGATAGAGATTATAGAAACAAATTTAAAGGATAAAGAGAAAGATTTTAGTAGATATGAAATAGAAATAAAATCTATAAAATATAAGTTGGAAAAGACATCCAGAAAGAGGAATAGCTTTATGAAGTTGAAAAGAGCACTGAGGATCTAGATGATATCCTGAGTAGTCAAAAGTCTACAAGTGACAAGATAGATCTTGGATTAAAATAAGACCAAAAGAAGACACATATAATTGAGAATAATATTATTTAAGACAATAATTTCAACATAAAAATACCTTTTTGATATCCCAATGCTACATGGTATGCAAATTATTTCAATGGTTACTATTTTGCACGTCGTCAGTTTAGTCATAGAGCAAGAGAATGTAGGAGACCCTCCAAGAATGAGTACTCATAGAAATATGGAAGAATTAATTGGTTAAAGTGAAATAATAATATTCATAAATAAAATGGTATCTATAAGGTGGTGTGTTACAACTATCATAATGTAAGACATATTGCAAGATTATATCCTAACATAATAAGGTCATCTAATCAAGACAATAAGGTTCATAGTCATGACACTAAGAAATGGATCAAGAAGTTAGACTTTGTAGATAAGTTAAAGATGGATAAAAATGATAAATAATATGATTCTATGAAATATTAAAGTATAGACAATGGTTGATCAAGCCATATATCAGAAGACAAAAAAGGTATTGGTTCTCATATGGTTGATCAAAGCAGTCAGAATGAATAATTGCATAAGAAGAAGAAGAATTAAAAGGTGAGTCATGACCATTTCATAAGACAAGGTGTAATTTTTTCTACATCACATCATAATGTAGAATTTAAATAATGTCAATAGCACTTGTTACCTGCATGTGTTGACATGAAAGTCAAAGAAAAGAAGGATAACAAGGTTGATGATGAAGTCAAACCTTTAATGCCAATCAAGTCAAGAAGAAGAATGTTGAAGAATATTCAATATTTTGAAAATAATATGGATATTTGTGAATTTATTGAGTTCTTATTATTTTAGAGCACTATGAAAAAGTAGGTGGCTCCATTAAGCTTCATGGAGACATTCTTGTATCAACATAAGCATGAGAGTGTAGAAAAAGGACGAGGTTTCTTTTGAGAATATTCTAAGATGTATGTGTTAAAATCAAGGAGATAAAAATAGATTTTATTTATTCATGTTTTAATATATATATGGTTTAATTATAATCATGATGAAAAATCTAAGGCATGTATCAGGTATCTGAAATCAAAGTGCAAAAAATTGGCACATAAGAGATAAGATTCTAAGATCTATTTGTTATAAGTAATTGATATGGATCTATGAAGACAAAGGGGGAGTCCCTATTTTTTCAATTGGTATCAATTAATATTCCTTTTTATAAATTATGGTAAAGCCTTATGTGTGGTTAAGAGTTTGATATTTTTTAGCCATGTCAAGAAAGGTATGTGATATTGAGTTCCTAGTTCTTATAAAGAAGATATGTTTGGTCTAGGGGGGAGTTTGGTAGCTCTATTTTATTTGCTAAGAAAGAGAATATTTTTTATATGCATGGAGATAAGGAGAGATTGTATCTAAGATTATTCATATACTATTTTTTGAGCTTTTGATTAATTAGTTGGAAGTGTGACCTAATTGAGAAGTTTTTGAGAGTGGTTGTCATTGTTTCTGAAGACTATGTGTCATCAAGTGTCCTTGAGATATAGTATCATCTCATAGAGAGAAGAGTATAATTTCAATATTTGTAGATTATATTTGATGTCTACTACTAAATAGAAGCATGGTGGATGCTTGGTTTGAAGGGGAGCTATTTAATTTATTAACTGAGCCTGATCTGTGTTGAAAGGGTATTATAATCTGAGTTCATTCTAACATAAATGATAGTTATAAAATACCTTTGTCATTAATATCACAAGGGGGTAAAAGATAAAAAAAATTAAATAATATCAAAAAAGGATGAGAGGGAGAAATATAAGAAAATGGAAGAAAAGGGATCATATTCCAAAGAACATAAAAGATTAGAAAAGGGGAAAGATCAAAATGGGAGAAAGAAAAGGCCAGAACCAAGTCTAATAGATGATTGGCATCAATAAGTGGTTGACATAATTTTTTGAGTATGTTGACCATCAATGACAAAGGGGGAGATTGTTGAAGATTATCACTGATTAAGGGAGAGATTGTTGAGAATTGTCATTGATTGTTGATATTTTATATTTAATGTTTTCATTAATGTTAAAAGTTCTAATGAAGATACATGGTTACTTCATTGATGTCAAAGGTTATTATGAAAATTCTTGGTAAAATACATATTTATGTATATATATATGAATTGATTACTTTACAATCATAAGTAGTATTGTTTTTGTATAACAGTAGTGATGAGAGAATGTTAATATAATACTAGTTTCAGTGAATCTTTGAGAAGAAGCATGAATGAGTACAGGTCAATTTGTTAAATGTAAATCAACTTATAATGATTTGTCTATACCTTGTGATATGATATTTTTAGCAAATATAATTAAATGAGTGAGTTCCAAATAAGAAGTAATGTGCTCTAAATATCTATGTAAGTAGTTTCAAACATGCTTTGAATTAGCTACAAAAATGATAAATCTCTGAAGAGAATGCTCCAAAGAACACTTGATAATGTTTGAGCATGAGAGATATTGTTTAAGGCTATACGTGAGGTGTTGAGGACCTTATAGTTGATTAAAAGTTTAGCTCCATAGAACTATATACATAGCTCTGAAAATGCTAAAATCAATCTTTGAATATCTGTAAGTAGTTTTAAAGAATTTATATTTAAAATTTAAAGAAGAGAGTGTGTATGAAGTTTATTTATCATACAAAAGATACATTGAAACATGTGAAAATTTCAATGGGGAGTCCATAGTGTGTCTAGAAGGTTAGATTCATGTGTAATAAGACTTGCAAGTCAAGGATTATAAAACAAGAAGAGAGATGGTGGATAGATGATGTAACATGATAAATTTCCATGACATAAATGATTAGGTGAACATTTATAGAGGTGATTCAAATTGGCTCGAGTATGTTCATGAAGTTTTAGTTCTTAGTTTTTAATAAAAAGGCTAGAAAAGTATTTCAAGGTTTTTGAAGTACACATAATGAACAGTTGTATATCCAAGAAAGTTTTATCAATTCTCATTGGCACATGAATCATCTTCATGAGAACCTAAAATGTTCATGGTAAATTAATATAGGTTCTATCTCAAATTTCCAAGGTTTGATTTTTGAAAAGAGAAGTGAAGTTTTACGAATGATCGTTAAGACTGAAAGATAGTCTAAATCCTCATAAAACCCTAACTATGACTTGATGTTGAAGATATTTATCTAAAGAGATTAGAATAGTTTAATATGGTTATAAAAGTGATTGGATGTTGAATTAAAATCTCTCACACATCTCCAAGTGTGATTGGTTTCTTAGGTGAATGAGCATACCCTATAGAGAAGTGCTTGAGTTTTGGAGATTTGTTGTAGCATATAAAGTTGACCAATTCAAAGTTGCTAAGTGGATGAAAATTAAAGTATGATTATTATATTTGTTTTTCATTAATATTTATAGATAGTTTATATATCTCAAGTGTGTAAATTTTGTGATCAAATTTGGTCAGTCACTAATAGAACTTATGGTGCAAACAATAAGAAATTTAGACATAAGTGAAAAGATGAATCCTTATGTGTTTTAAATGTAAGAATGATGAATTTAAATTCATGATGATATTATTTGGTTATTTAATGACCTATACATGATTTTAATAATCTTGTAATTTATTTTAATAGGTTGAAACATTGAAATGGTCTGTTTGAGTAGAGTTTGTGAAAGAGAAGGTCAGAAGATTGGTCTGTGAGACCAATAGTTTTCATTAGATATCATTAAATGATTGATTGAGGTGGATCTGATTAAGTTATAAGATATTTATAATGTACTAAAATACATTTAATGTATCTAATCATATGTCATATGTTCATGTTTCCTTGACTATGTTTTGGAGTCAGTTGGTAGTTCTAAGTGAACATCTTGTAGAGAAGTGTTTAATCATATTTATCCTAAGTTGAAGCATCAGATGAAGTTTGTGATGACCTTGAGATATGAGGTTTATTAATATTTAATTATTTTCAATTTTTGTCTTCCAAAATTGAGTATATACATTAGTTGTTCAAGATAGAGTTTATGTATATGCACGAGCCTTTTATAAACAGTGACTTGAAGAAGGGTTAAAGTGATAGTTGGACCTAAAAAGTATTTTGGAAATAAATTATAGTGGGATAAGGTATATTTGATTGGTGTATAACTTTTTCATACCATATGAGGTGTTTTTATATGCTTCATAAATATAAAATGGTAAGGTATTGTTAAAAAGACCTATTAGGTCTCCATAAGCCTAAAAGAGGAGTAGGGGCTAAATGATGTATGGTTGACATATTGGTTTGATTGATTCATGTTTAAGGCATGTTATTTTAATATGATAAGACATATTCATGGATTAACTAAGTAATTTTAATATGTATCCAAACTAGAATTATATGATCAAGTGACTTGTATAAAAGTAAGGTAGTTAGACCTTTTTGGGTGTGTTTACAAAGGAAGATCAGATTAGGATAAGCAAATGATATCGATCATAGGGGATAATAATTAGGTCATGTAGATAATTATATAAGTGTCATGAATATATAATGGAGAATATGCATATAAATATCAAGGTAAAAATATGTATTCTAGCCATAAAAAGGGATAGTTAAGTAAAGAAGGCTGAAGGTTATTTTGAGAGGGATTAAAGAGAGAAAAGAAGGTTGAAAGTTGGTTTGAGAGGGATTTAAGAGAGAAAAAAGATGGAGTAGATCATCATCTATTTTATAAGTAGTAAGGTTTTGTAAAGGTGATCCAAAAATAAGTTGGCTAAGTCAATTTTGAGTCATCTAGAGGGTTGGTGCCTCCTTACAAGTTGGTTCTTGATAAAGCCAACTGGGTGCTTGGTAAATTAGGGGTTAGTGCCTTGTTGGGTTGGTGTTCAAATAAAGATTCTATCAAGTTTTTCCTTGATAGAATAGGGTTGGTGATTTAAGTTGAGTGGGTGCTGAATTGAAGATTGATGTTTGTCTTTTAGGACTATAGTCCATTTGATTCACTAGTGGGTTTTCTAACCCTAGAGAGTTTCCCACATATATGTTGTGTCATGTTTTTCATGATCTTATGTTTTTGTATTTATTATTGTCATTTTATTATTTAGGATTCTAGTGTTTAGTTCCCAAACAATAAAGGTCCTAGAGTAAGGGAAAAATCTAGTTTAATATGGTAAATAATAATTTACATAAGATAAATGAACTTATCCAAAAATAGACTAAAATGAATGATTCAGTGGGTGGAAATTAAGGTGTAAGAATAGAAAATTGTCATGAAGCTGGATCTAACCTTCAATTTATGATTAGATAGGAGTACTGAAAGTGGATAGGAGTGGCACCGGCACTATATTCCACATCTATTTATATTATCTAAGAGATTTTAACTTTATGGGTTTTATCCACTGCCTCGATGTGAGCCTATGTACAAAAGTTTGGAGGTTGAAAGTTAATAGATCTCATTATATGTCTGTTTCAATCTCTAAACCCTATATCTATCTATGCACATGTAAACAATAAATGCATCAAAAGAAAAAGGGGGAAAAATAGGTTAAGGGAAGAGTGATTACATGTTTTATAACCCCTGCTATCTTGATAGCTACCTACATTAACCCTTAAGCTAGGGTCTCAAATAAAATGTAGTTCTCCCTTAAGGAAATGTGCATAATCAATGTCCATGGTAGATGCAAGAATGACTTTTGCCTAGGACCTTCTTTGATCAAGCATTCTAGTCTATGTGTGATGTAGAATGCTAGCTATATCACTGACTAATATTTATTATGTAATGTGCCAAAGTAGTAAGTGTTAGATATAAAATGCCTTATGAAGTCATTTACATAGGAGACTCTTTATTTTGAATTTTGGATATTTATTCACATTAGCCAACATCAAGAATCTAAATAAAACTTAAGGGAGGGGATATGAAGGGTGTAGGACCCATTAAGCAATAAAAAATTCCTATTTGACAAAAACATCAAAAAAGATAAGAGTTCTGAGAACTGTACTCCTATAGAATTCTATTATTTGAGACTCATAAAATAGGTTTGGAATGACATAGACCAAGGCTATGGGTTCTTAGAGGTATAGGTTAGTTGATTGAGATAACATAAAGGTGATAAAATAAATAAATAAGACCAAGATAAGTAAAGCAAATAAATGGATAATATGAATAAGGCTCATATTTTCTAGTCAAAGTCTCTTGTGAAAGGACTATGAAAAGACATGACATATATGGTTTCTTGACTAATTTAGGGTACATTCATTTTCCCCCTTTTTACTCTAGTGATGTAATGAAATGAATTACTAGATTAAAAGAAAGAAAATAAAATGTGTACTTGAACCTACTTGCATGAAGATAAGTGTGTCAAAAAAGTGTCTAACTCACTTCCTAACTAGGGAAGTGGATGTAGAGCCAAAAAATTCCTAGCAAAAGAAGGAATCCCTAAAATGGATTCCCCCTGTACTGAGTCTAAATATGGAATCTGTGTAATCATGGAAAATGAAGGAAATGCTTGTCCCATGTTTTGAATCTAGATGGAAATGAGAAATACTTAGAGGCCCATAACTAATGTCTGTCCTCTATCCCACATGAACTCATTTAATCTAAAATGTGTGCATATAATATATATACTCTGAAGAGCAAAGTGTATAATTCCCCCATTTTGAATAATCTAAAATGGAAATTGAGGATGCTTGGAAGCCTAAAACCAATGTATGTCCTCTATCCCATACAAACTCATATAGTCTAGGTCTAGGTAATGCTATGGACCAAGTGTTATCATTGATTGTATGGTCCAACCTAGTGACAACCTAGGTATAGCTAGGTATAATTTTAAACTCTAGTAAATGTGCAAGAAGATAAACACATATCTTGCCATTTTAATTTTTATAATCTTGGATGATGAAGAACATGAACATCATTGCCATGCCCCCAAATCTAGTATGTGAATGATGCATATGTATAGTCTATAAATATATATAACCATATAGGAAATGACATATTATGCCATGTCCCATGTGTAAAATCTAGATATTAAAACAATGTGCTCTACACTATGCCTATGATCAACTATCTAGTCCTGTAACTGTGTCATGTTGTATGAAGTTGTATGTGTGAGAAGTGTAGTCATGTACATACCCCCAAATCTAGAATCTTTTTTGAATATATATCAAAGTCATTTTGAATCCATATAATAAGAACCACTATATCTTACTAGTCTATGTATATGTAAATTGAAGGTATGTCCCTCTGAATGTCCTAAGTAATGTTGAATGACCCATGTAATTTGAATCACTATATATCATGACTAGTCTAAGTTGAATATGATAATCTAACTATTGGATATGAAGAATCATGGTGTATCTATAAATTTAAGGTGTATGAACCATGGTGTATCCATCTATGAGAGTGGATAGACATGTTGGATAAGTGTAGGAATAGTAGAAATGATGCCCCTTTTTGGGGAGAGGGATGAAATTTGTGATAGAGGAGGTTAAGCCAAAAGTGATTACTAGTGATTTAATGATAGAAAAATTTTTGGTATAGTTTGAATGGATTGAGAGGTTGGTTGATTGTTTAGATTGAGTTGTTAAAAGTGGAACAAGTTTTGATTAGTAGGGACCAAGTTGTATATCTAGGTATAAAAGAGATATAGATATGTGTGTGTCATAGTAGGAAAATGATGTGGTAAAAGAGCAAGTCTTAGTTAATGTCAAAGGTGTTATTATCATGATTTTATGGAATAAAATGGTTTGTAAAATAGAGCTACATCATTCTAGTTATGCACAAAATGATATTTTGCTTTGAATGAGAATGTTGTTTGATATAGGAGAATTGGATTGATTCTTGATGCATTAATGTGTTGAATAGGTTGAGATTTGGAGCACTAGAGTAGGTGATATGCCAAGGAGAAGAACACCTAACATGACTCAATATGAGTAGCTAGTAACCCAGGTTGAGGTTGGTGGGGAGGTTACCTTGGTAAGTAGCTAAAACATGTGATTGTTACCTATTTAAAATCCTATTTTTGAGATATTCAAAGTGTTTTAGGAAATTTCCACTAGTTCTAGCACTCTTATATAGGATTCAATGCTCTTGTCTATTGTTTAATGTTATTGTGCAGCACTGGTGTCCTTTTATAGTGTTATTATCCACTAGGGCTAGTTTTTTAAGTTTATAATTTGTTGTTTATTATTTTATAGCTTAGTTATTTCTCTTGGCATGGTTTACTGACATATTTGTTATTTTCTAGTGTTTTACAAGGTGAGGTACAAATGAGGGAGTTCCATAGAGGATAGGTGATGGAGACATTGATATTGTTACCTTTGTCATTTGATGAGAGAGTTATGATGGATAGGGTAGGGATGGGTCATGTGTGTGACCTAAGCACTATGCAGTGGGATAGGTATCTGATTACTACCTTATTTGAGAGGTAGAATGTAGATACATATAATTTTGAGCTTCCTACTAAAGAAATTATGATTACTCTAGAGGATGTGTACCATATTTTACATTTACTAGTTATTGGATGGCATTTAACTCTGTAAGATGACATGGGTGCTGACATTATTGATCATGAATCCTTCTATTTTGATGGTGTGCCCTCAGGTATACATTAGAAATTTAGTGATAGTGATGTATTATTGTCAGTTATTGTGTAGTCGAGTGTTCTATATGTATTTTGTTGTCCTCATTTATTATTGTGGATAGGAGTGGGGTGTTGATTGTATATAAGATGTATAGGATTATGAGAAGTATAGAGGTGTATGGTACTATGTTCTCATGGGTTAGGACTATGATTGACCACTTATATATGGTTCTTTTTAGGTTTACTTAGGAGGCATTTATTGGTGGTGTGAGTGTGACTACTTTATTTCATTATTAGGCTTATGATCACATAATGGTTATGTGGCCGATGGGATTACTAAAAGAGATGTGGACACCTCCATAGCCATTTAGAAAGTGGTGGACGAGTATGTTGGCTATCTGGTCTCCTAGGATATATCACTATAGATGAGTTTTAAATAGATTGGTGGACCTAAATATGATATGGAGGCCCTATAGATGATCCCCTAAGTGGCCCAAGGATAGAGTGAAATTTTGGTATATGAGTGTCATTTGTTGGTTACATGACCACATGATTAGAGTGTATGAGGCATTTTAGTATGATCACATGACTATATAATTTGGGGTACCATAGGATGTGCCCTTAATAAAATGATTATGGGTGAGGAGTGCACAGGCACCAGCAAGGTTGGGAGCTCATGGGATTTCTACTGAGATTGAGTTATCACCATTACCTTTGGATGTGTGGGATGTGGCTATAGATATTTCTCATGTAGATGATGTTGGATACATAGAGGAATATACCACATGGTGAGATAGGCATAAGTGGGATCCATTATATCTTGTTGATGGAGGGGATACCCTTGAGTATGAAGATACCACTCAAATCTAGATGATGAGAGGTAAGCATTGATTATATTTGAATTATGTACAAATTTTTGCTTGTTTTAACTTATTTGGAAAATTTATATCTAATGTAGTGTTGTAATTTTGCATGTAGGTGGAGTGGTAAGGGTTTAGGATGAAGCACCAATTGGGGGAGGAGATGAAGATGATGTGTTCTTGGAGACCATCATTGAGTCAACACTTTGAGACCTCATATAGTATGTTCTTGATGATACAGTGGAGGAGGGTTTGATAGAGCAAGTGATAGTTATAGCTGGTGTTTATGCTCATTTGTTTGATAGATTTTGTATAGTGATAGTTGCATATGTTACAATAGTGGGAGAGAGAGATGAGCTCAGGGCTGAGCTCGATAGGCATAAGATGCCTCCACCTAATTATGGATTAGTGAGTATGCATATTATGGATGAGCACATATATCTTCACAGGTCGTATGTAGACTTGCATGAGGAGCATGGGTTTTTATTAGAATGAGAGATCCAACATAAGAAGCATTTAGGAACTCAAGGAGGTGTGGGGTCATCAAGTTTTAGGCTAGACTATGGGACTAGTATTGGAGGAGAGAGTGAGAGTGAGAGTGAGGGCATGATGCCCATTCATGATTGATTATATCTTGATATGATTTATATGTTTTGAAAAAATTGATAAATATATGTATATTATTTTGATTTTGACTCATGCGTATTGTGTTATGGGATTTAAAAGATATTGTTATATTTGTTACATATGGTTTTTTATAAAATTAGTTGATCTGGTATTGATTTTGAATGTTTTTTATGCTTAGTAAATGGTACTTGGGATATGTGATTTGATTGTTTGTTGATAAGTGTGTTTCTAGATTTTGATTTGTAATCATATGTAAGTAAAAATTTATGGTTTTTATAATTTGAAAATTATTTGGATAAACTAAGTTGGTTTAATAATTAATAAAATAGGATATTGGTAAGGTCTAGATTTTGATAGGCTAGTTTTGGCTATGGATAGTTATTGGGAATTAGGAATGTTAGTTTTTAGTATATGGGGATGTAAGATAACACATTGTGTGTATTACTTCCTTGAGAATGGATCAACAATACAAAGGCTAGCTAGACCTTTGGCTCCATCGTTGACCTACTAAGTGAAGCTATGAACTGATGCTGGTATGAATATGCATTGTATCACTCTATGTTGTATCACTATATGAACCCTGATGGCCAACTAAACAAGTGCAGATACTGCTCAGGCTATGTAGGAACATGATTTATATATGATATCATCTATTGTGTAGTAATTGTAGCTAGACATGGAGATTCTACAAAATGTAACTTTATTGGATGTACAATAGGAGCTTTATGTTATGAATAAGGCTCATATATCTATAATGATATACCCTATGGCATCTATTTTGATGTGTATGATTGAACCATAGATTGAAATGGAGCTAAAACCTATGATGAGGACTCATTTAATCTCAATTATAGTGGATTACTATGTGAGATAGGACCTAGAAAATTTGGCCATCGTGAATATTTATTATGAGTAGTATTCTATGATGCGGTCTCATTTAATCTTAACCATAGTAGATTGCTACATGAGATAGGACCCATAAAATCTAGTCATAGTGAATATTTCTCATGAGTATAAATCTATTGTGGTGCTTAAGATTTTTTTGGATATGTATATGGAACTACACTATGTACTCCTCAGACTATAGTGTTATATGTATCTTGTTCTCATTATATGGGTTTCCAAACCTTTTGAATATGTGGAATAGGATATCTCTTATGAGGATCTATTCAATAACACACATTACTCTCATGATGAGTGATTGATAATTCCTATAAAGGAATGTCCTAGGATGATTCAACCATGGAGGAATGAGGTCTAGGAATCCATGATGGAGGATATTTCAGTGCTCCCTATATGAATGCTATGATGCCATTATCACCACATCTATTAATGCAATCCTTGAGTCCATAAAAATCATTATCTTTGTGGCCACGAATATGATGATAGTTATAAAAGCGTCGATGTGGATATTTATGTAAGAGATGTGGATCTCATTGATGAGTAGAAGGTAATGTGATTAACATCCTATCTAGTAGTGCTGATAATATGAAACATAGGCTATCCCATTTTGAATCAAACTATAATGGTGTTTTCTTACTATTCTTTATCATGCATATTGTAAATTTTGCTCTAGAGAATGGATCTTTATTCTTAACCAATTAATTTTTTGGTTGTGGTCTCATATATTGTTTAGGACATGGTGGATGCTATGTGATAGCAGTTGTAGATGTAGATACTACTATGAAATCTAGAGTAATCTAATAAACTGAATCTACCTCAATCAATCCCAATTTATTTTCCTAATCTAAAATTGTATAACATAATTGTCTAAAAGAAGACTCCATCTGATATAATAGATGTTCCAAAAGAGGTTGATGAAGCCCCTTAATAAAGATATGTTGAATCTCTAAATCATCTGGTTTGTATATCAATCTTATCATGTGAGTCTTGAATCATAATATATACTCACTAACTGGATCTAAAGTATTCTAATGTAATGTGGCAAGCTTCTCATATGTAAAATAAGGGCCCATGTTTGCTATGTAATGTTTGAGAAATGCCTCTTCTAATTCATCATATGTGTGCAAGGATCCAATGAGGAGTATATAAAAGAACCAATTCTATGCTTCCCCCACTAATGTCTATTGTAATAACTTTAGTAGAATCAAAGGACTCACATGAGATGGAAAATCCTTTTTAAAGTCTTGAAGGTGTATGAATGGATCTTCAGTTCCATCAAAGTGAGGCAATGATGGTATCTAAAAATGTTTAGGCAATGAATATTTTATGAATGTCTTCAGAAGGAGATTACAATGTAAATTATTGGCATCCATCCAATACTTATAAGCATTTTTTTCCAAGGTAATGAGATGTACATGGTATTGTAATTCACCAACTACATGCATTAAAGATAAAATCTCTTGGGATGGTATGTGAGCATCTTGAAGTGGTGCATTTAATCATTGAATTTGATTGTTAGTTTTAGCCATGGTAATGATAAATTTAACAATTGGATCATAAAGAGGGGGTGTGCTCACTTGAAGCTTAGGAGTAATGGTAACTTAGACCTTACTAGAGGGATGTAGGCTACCATTATCTTTAGGTGAAGAGTGAAAAATGGGTTATACTATAGTGAGGGATGGATTGGGAGATTCATTAGTATCATTATGTTTTAGTGAATCACATTCTAATTGAGCAGAAGATGTGATAGTAGCATGAACATGTGTACTATTTGAAATAAAATCATGCATAGGAGTAGAAACAACATTTAGAAGGTGCATTATGTTTGAGAGGAGTGAGAGAAGAGTTAGAAACATGAGATGCATATTATTATTCACTATGTGAAAAATAATCATCATTGTTCTATGCATTTTCATCATTAGAATATTGTTCATAATCACTCTCATTTTCATATTCATTTGCATGTTCACTATCATATTCATTATCACTTTTAGTGTAACTAGGGAGAGGTGTAAGAAAATAATTTAATTCTTTTCTAATATGTAAAAAATAATCATTTAAAATCATAATATCATGTGCATCTATGTTATCCATGGATGGAGTGCATGCAATGTTTTCATGAGAAGTAAGAGAAAGAGATTTATCATTTAGATCTTCTTTGGACATAGTAGAGTTAGGAACATGAGATGTACTATTTTAATGATGAAGTGGTAATTTGTTTCTATTGCATTTATATTGTTATAATTTGAACATTGAAGAAGCATAATAGAGAGAGAGAGAGAGAGATTAGGTTCAAATGGAAGAACATTATCACCAACTAGAGGTTCACTTAGAAATGCATGACTATTTTGTTCATTTGGTGCATTATGTAGAGGAGAATAAGGTTAGAAGTATCTTTCCCATTTATCAAAATTATTTTATTTAGAAGAAGGAATAAAGGAGATAGGTTTGAGAGAAGAAGATGCATCTATTTGTGCTTCAGTATCATTTTCATGTATATCATCATATTCCTCATAGAAACAATAGTAATTATCTTCATTGTAAATAAAATCATTTTCCACATTTTTAGCTAATGTGCAATTTTGTAAGGGCAGGGGCCCTAGCTTGGTTGGCTAAGTATTTCCGCTACGGCTTTGCTGGTCTCAAGTTCTAGTCTCCCTCTACCCCATGGTACTGGTATTAGGCATGTCTAGCCAGCACCGCCAGTCACATTAAAAAGTTTACCAAGATTTTGAAAAGGAAGAATTGCCTTAGTGGCCATTTTATTTCTTTCACCAAAGATAGTGTGTAAAAGTACTATTAACCAAATCAATGCAAAAATAACTACTAACATAGAGATTTTGAAATTACGTTTGACAAATTCAACAATTTGCAAAAGATTCAAACTATTTTTCTAAAAATTATAAGGGAGGAAAACATGGAATTTGAGGACCTAGTTTGGAAATCTAGGATTTTAGAATTTTTAAAAATTATGCCAATAATTTAAATTCTAAAAATAAATTTGAATAGAATAAATGCAAAAAAATTAATACAAAAATTAGAGATTTGAAATTAAATATCTACACAAGAAAACTACAAATATTGAAATATTGAAATTGTTTTTGACAAAGTAAACAATTTTTAGAAATTCAAAAATATTTTTCTAAAATTTGCAAGGAAAGATTGGGGTTTCAAAACCTAGTTTGAAAATCTAGGGTTTTAGAATTTTTGAAAATTATGTAATAATTTAAATTCTAAAAATAGTTTTGGATAGGATAAATGCAAAAAAAAAATTTACACAAAAATCATAAATTTGAAAATTAAATTTTGCACAAAATATGAAGTAAAAACCCTAAGTGTACCTAGGGTTTTATATTTGTTCAAAGTAAGTTGGGTTCAACAAATATTTTATTATTTTTTAGAATATAGTTTTTAGTTCATAAATAATAAAGGGTATAGAGTAAGGGGAAAAATCTAGTTTAATATGAAAAAATATAGATTTTTATCTAATAATTTACATGAGGAAGAGAAATGAACTTATCTAAAAATGAACTAAAATGAATGGTTTAGGGGTTAGAAATTGAGGTGCACAACTGGAACACTGTCATGAATCTAGATCTAGCCTTTATTTTATGATTGGAAAATAGCATTGAAGATGGAAAGTATTGGAACCAACACTGTAGTCCACCTCTATTGTTATTTTCTAAGAGATCTGAGCTTTCTTAGTTTTGTCAGCTACCTCGGTGTGAGCTCATGTACAAAATTTTAGAGGCTAAAAGTTAAAAAATATTGTTGTAGGTCCATTTAAATCTCTAAAAATTACATCTATCTACACACATGTAAACAAAAAATGCATCAAAAGTAAAAGGAGGAAAACTAGGTTAGGGGAAGAATGATTGCATGTTCTAGAACCCTTATTGTCCTGATCACTACCTACATTAATCCTCAAAATAGGGTCTCAAATAAAATGTAGTTTTCCCTTAGGGAATGTGTGTAATCAATGTATATAATAGAAGAAAGAGTGAATTGTGACTAGGCCCTTCCTTGATCAAGCATGCAAGTCCATGTGTGATGCAGAATGTTGAGCTATACTATTGACTAATATTTATTAAGTAATGTGCCAAAGTAGTACGTGATAGATATAAAATGCCTTGTGAAGTATTTTATATAGGAGACTCTTAATTTTGAATTTGGGAGATTTATTCACATTAGCCAACATAAAAAATCTAAATAAAACTTAAGGGAGGGGATACAAAGGGTTTGTGACCTGATAAGTAATTTAAAAAATGACCATTGGAGAACAATACTGGAAAAGATAGGAGTGTTAGGCATTGTAGTCCTATATGATTCTATTATTTGAGACTCATAAAATAGGCTAGGTCTGACATATACAAAGTTTGGGGGTTTTTAGAGGTATAGGTCAGTTGATTGAGATAATAGAGAGGTGATAAAAATAATAAACAAGACCGAGACAAGTAAAATAAAGACATGGCTAATGTGAACAAGGCTCATATTCTCTAGTCAGAATCTCCTATGAAAGGACTATGAAAATACCTAATATATTTGGTTTCTTGACCAATTTAGGGTGTATATAATTGTTATGATGTACATGTTTTATTATAATGGTTCATTTATGGTTAAGTGAAATTTAATAGAAAATTTTTAATACCAATTCACCCCCTCTTATTCATCTTGTTTCCAACATCTTCAAGTTTTCTCAATGAGGTAATGATGTCAAAAATGTTTCAAATGAGTGGGTGAGTGATATGATGTCATATGGAAAAAAACATACTAGTTAGCTATGTTGGGTATTTTTGTGTAGGCACAATAGTTTGTCTGAGTCCTAATAAAATGGATTGGTGAAAAGTGGCCATGTGGTGAAATAATACAACTAAATATCCCCATGGTAGACCATACAATGCTAAAACATTATCAAAGAACCAAGAAAATGAATGGGTAATATCTAGCCACATGTTGAAATCCCACTGGTTCACAACCTTGTAGTGGTTTATGCATATAGAACAATTGGAAAGTGAGATGATGCCACATGGTGAAATCTCACTTCAACATAGGTATAATAGTCATCATAGCACTTTAAATCCATGGATAACAAGTGGAAGGAAAGAAAAGGCTATGTGTAAAAGACCATGTAAATAAAGGAAACACTGATGGTGCATCTAATAAGGCATGAGTATAAAATTATTGGGCTATCTAGCCATAAAAGCTATCAAGAGCCCAAGAGAGTGAAATAAGGGCACATGGTCATTGATCATCCAAAATATAATAATAGATAAAAAGCTTACAAATGCCAATGAGATACCAAGTGTCAAACTAGAACCCATAGAATATAAATATGCAATGAGTGAAAAGTAAATGAAAATAAAGGATAAGCTATGTGGCAATACCCCATATGAGCAAAGGAAATGTTAGTTGCACAACCAATAAATTAATAGATAATATGATAGATTGTATGTCCATCCAAACCATTAAAAATAATAAATGGAGTACACATTTTATTTAATTTGTAGAATTAAATCATAGTTCAATTGAATCATGGATAATTTAAGAATCATTAGCATGATGTGCACATTGGGATCATGTGAAGAGCATAAAATGTACCGCATGGAATTTTTTTAGATAAATTATGGGCATGCCACGCTCTCCTAACCACATCAATGATTCTTGTAACTACCCCATCATTGGGTGAATTTGAATTTAAATTTGAATTTAAGCTCCTCAAACTTATGTGCCTAAATAAGATTAGCTTTTCAGATGTAAGAAAGGTTAGCTCCATTGAGCTTAGAGTTTAGAGAAGTGGACCAATCATTTATTTCATGCATTTCCTTGCTTTCAAGATTAATTTTATTAGTTGAGGCTCTTTGGAATCCAAGTCTATATCTCACTAATCATTTGATGAACCGCAAATGACCCTTAATAGAGACATCCTTAATCATAAAAAAAATAAAATGTTATAAAATAGGTATGTAAAATTATATGGTGACATTATTTTACTCCTTGGATCTACTAATTTGTTCTACAAATTGTTTCACCATCCTCATTTGGAGTTATTCTAAGTCTAGATCAAGTAAGGACTAGTCTATACAGAGATTTTTTTGATCAATAGAACTAGGTTAGTTGATATTAGAAAGAAAAATCTTCTTCTCTTTTTCCATGCCATTTTCTCTTTTTTTACTTTTCTTATTAATATATTAGTTTAAATTAGTTTAGTTTTTTAGTTGTAGTCTAAATCTAATGCTTACTTTTATTGCATGATCCTTTGTCTATTGTTGTTTATGCAATGTTAAACTTATAATCAATAGACATTTTCATTATGAATCAACTATTTATTCATAGTTAAATCAATTCAATGATTATTTAGGCATGATCTCTTTATTTTTATTAATATTTATCTATCTAATTTACACACCAAATATCCTTGATATGGTATAGTCACAATGAGCCTACTAGGTTATCATGTGTATCAAGACTTGGTAACTAAGACCTTGGGGATATTTGTTCATGCAAGTGATGCAGGATAATATTCATGTCATGAGAATATTTTAATTATTTTTGGTTTAGTCTAAGTTGTTTAGATAGGCTTAGTCTGCTTTCCCTCCAAAACTATGGTGGTCAAATTTTCAAGTTTGTAATTATGAATATTAAGCTTGTAATAAGGCTATTGAAAATTTGAGAAAGGAGATAGTTGATAGTTTTGATATCATGATATAGAAAGTAATCTAAGGACTGAAGAGTTATCATTCCCATTTATGGAATCATGTAATTGTCATTGATGTCAAAATTTTTTGTCCTTGATGTCATTGAGATTGAATCTGATCATGCATTAATGCCAAAGGTTGAGTTGAGTAGACTTGTGGAGTAAATCACATTTGTAAAATACACTTAATTAAAAGAGGAAATCAAGATAAGTCAAGAAGTACTAAAAACCAAGAATAGTCTTGAAGAATTACTTTAGAGGAATTCTTTTACAAAGAATGGCAAGGACAATTCTTTCAAAAAAAATGTCAAGTCCTCAGGGAAGTGGACCTTTTATAAAAGTCTGAAGGGTATATTTTGAACATTATGAAGGGAAAGTGGACCATTTCAAAATTTTTGAATGGTATCTTTTGAATTTTATGAAATGCAAGTGGACCTTTTCAAAAATTATGAAGGGTATCTTTTGAACATTTCGAAGGGCAAGTGGACCTTTTCAAAAAGTCCAATTGGTATCTTTTGAACATTCTGAAGGGAAAGTGGACCTTTTCAAAAATTATAAAGGGTATATTTTGAATGTTGTAAAGTGTATGTGGACACTTACATAAAATCTAAATGGTAGATTGTAAAATTTTTTAAGGGTATCTTTTGAACATTGCAAAGGGTATGTGGACACTCACAAAAAAGTTGAAGAAATAATGCAGATAAAAATTTTGAAGAAAGGTATCAAATAACAAGTTTGAAGAAATGATGTGGATAAAAAGTTTTAATAAATAACGTGAACAAAAATTATAAATAAATGACATGGACAAATTTTTTGAATAAATGATGCAAACAAAAAGTTCAAAGAAATAATGCAGACAAAAAGTCCAAAGAAATGTCTAAGACAAAAATTTTGAAGAAAATATTTCTAAAGGACATCTCCAAATAAAAGCCAATGATGAATTATTTCATAGAAATTGGAGGACAATTAAGGAATAAATGGACCTGGATAACAAGTCTATGGAAATTGTCCCAAAGACACAAAGGCCCACAACAATTTGTAAAAAGTAACATTCCAAAGGAATTAAAGCAAGGTTAAAAGATGAAAAAGTCTTTAAGGATCGGTGTTATAAAGAATGTTACAATAATACCAAATAAAATAGGATCACGCCAACATGCTAAAGTTTAATGCTCAATATAAAGGGTAAAGATCAAGCATATCAAGGATAATCGAAAGGAGCAAAAGCAAACCCTTGATATAGAAAACAATGAGATGAAAAAAGGGAAGAAAAGAAGCTTGATGGTTAATGGCAACATAATAATTAAAAATAATTCTACTTTAAAGTATCATTGGCTCATGTCGGATCAATGCAATAGATCCAATGGTGTAAAGCAAACTCAGATGATCTTCTGAGTGCATGTACATTTGACAAGTGTCAAAAGGTCATAAGGAAAGATCTAAAAAATAAAATAATGTGAACTTGGAATGACAAAATAAATAAAAACCACACAATTAATGTCTTATAACTATCTATAAAATAACAATTAGAACCTGTGTTAAACTTGATATATCTTCGCAGAGCTTGAGATAATTCAATCAAAGTGATCAAGGAAGCGACTTAATATAGAATAGTAGAAGTGTAGATGCCAAATATAGTAAAGGAATTTAAGAATTTCCATTTGAATCATGAATTGAGACATGAATTTAGAGTCACATTAAATGCAGATCAGAAGTGATCAAGGAAGCGGTACAATTAATAATAGTAGAAGTGCAGATGCTAAAGATAGTAAAGAAATTTTAATGTTTCTATGTGAAGCATGAATCAAGACATAAATTCAAACTAAAATTGAATGTAGATTATAATATTGAACTACTTAATAATAGTTAAAGTGTGAACACTTTATAGATAGAAAACCCTAAGATGCATCTGTCTATATATGTTATGAATAGAACATTTGAAAGAGTTTTTTGCTACTGTTGTGATAATAATTAGAGTGCTAACTCAAAATTATTAAGTGAGTACATATTTAGATAGAATAAAAATGAAAATAAAATAAGGTTTGTTAATATAGAATATATCCAGACATAAAGAGATAAAGGCAAATAGGATGAGAAGGCACACAACATAAGTGCAATTACAGACAAGACTTGTAACAAAAAAGTGAACAAGATTCAATCTAAATCTCTTATATATTTTAAATTTTTAGTTTAATTTATTTGATAGGTTGGTGCCATCAAAAAAATTAAGTTTTTGCTCAGTTAGGATGTTGACACTTCCTTAGAGTGGGTGCTTTTGAATGTAACCAGTAAGGTTTGTCTATGAGACTTCTTTTTGTGAGGCTAGATTAGAATAGTAGCTTCAAATATATTTTATCACCATGGTTTTTCCCTTTGGGTTTCCATGTAAAAATATAGTGTTGAGCACTCTTATGTGTGTGTATTATCTCTATTTTTATTCTTTACTTTTTATGTACTTTAAGTATCTCGATTAAAAGTCTTAAGAACCATGTTTTAGCTCATCTACTGATTCAACCCCCCTCTTAGTAGATAGTGTGTTCAAAAATTGGTATCAGAGTGTAAGTTCCTTAGGAGAAGCTTAATCATCTTAAGTAGATCATGGTTGGTGAACACAATGGCTTGCCAAGAAGGATCATCATCAAACAAGGCTCCTTTGTTCTATGGGTCTAACTATGCTCTTTAGAGCATAAGAATGGAATCATACTTGTCTTCCCTAGGGTTTGATGTATGGATGTTAGTGGTAATTGGTTTCATATCTCTTGATATAAATCCTATTTATTAGGCAACCAAAAAGGCTTATAAAAATAATGCCAAAGTTAAGAATGGTATTTTGTGTGGGTTATCAAACTCTGAGTTTGTCAAAGTTATGCACTACCAAAGACATCTAGAATAAGTTAAGAAGTATTTATGAAGGAGATGTTAAGGTGAAATAGGCCAAGCTATAAACACACAAAGGATAGTTTGAAAGCCTAAAAATGATTGAAGAATAGAAGATAGCTAACTACCTCCTTAGGGTAGATGAGATAGTTAATGCCATAAGAAGACTTGGAGAAACAATAGAAGAATCAACTATTGTCAAGAAGGTTCTGAGATCCCTTCCATTAAAATATGACTTTAAAATTTTGGCTATTGAAGAATCAAAATATTTGGACAAGCTTACAATGGATGAACTACATGGAATGTTTACAGTGTATGAAATGAGGATGGGAGAGACAGACATAGTCAAGAGAGAAGTAACCTTCAATGTAGTAAAGACTACAAAAGAAGAAGCCTTTATGCTTGAATCTAAGTAAATTCATGGTGAAGAAGCAAATTTAGTCAAAAAATTGAAGAGAGAATCAAGTAAGTATAAAGGAAAACTTCTATTCAAGTGTTTTAACAAGGGCAAGGTAGGACACTTTGTGGCAAAATGTCCATTCAATAAGAAGGACAATGTTGATCAAGTTGAAAATATAAAAAAGGTAAAAATGCATTATGCTAAGAAGAAAAACTTATTCAAGAACGAAAATGGGTTATATATAAAAAAGAAAGTGACTTAATAGGATAAAGTAATAGTGACAACTTTGATGATGAGAATGATTATGCCTTTCTAGCTCTGGGAAATGAGTTCCTATTTATGGTAGAGGAATTCACCTCCTTGAATCAAAAACCAAATAAAGATGAAGATTTTGATGAAGGAGAAGAAGGTGAGATTGATCTTGAAGGTGAACTTGTGTGTGCTCTTAAAGAAATTGAAAATTTGAGAAAAGAAAACTCAATGTAGAAGAGGCATGAGAAGAAGGAGCTTGAAAAGGCTAATCGAATGATTATGACACTAAAAACTCAAGTTGAATAATCCAAAAGAATAGTAGAAGTCATAAAAATATATCACCAATCAAAATCTAATGAATTCATGAGACTTGAACGAAAAGTAGTATCCTTGAGGAAAGAACTTGAGAAGGCAAGAATCCAACTAAACAAAAGCTTAAAACTAATGAAAGGATCAGAAGCTCTTAATGAACTGATTAGTGTGTAAAAGGCTTTAAATGAAAAGTTAGGTATTAGATACGATAAAGAAAATGGATCCTCAGCTTGTACATCAATGAACTTGTATGATAAATTCAAGAAAGGAGGAGAAGCAAAAGTTATAAATGAAAATATTAGCAAAGAAGCTATGAAGGAAAAGATCATAAAGGACATAAATACTAATCCAAGGAAAGATGCATAAGGATACATCAAAGTGGTAGAACTAAAAAGTAGAAAGGTAAAATTTCTTGGTATACTACACTAAATAACATTATGACTAGGTATGCTCTTTACTTTTATGGTTATTATTTTATCTATAATTAGTTTGGTCATAGGTCTATTTATTGTAGGTATTTCTTACTAAAAGATTTAATTTTTTGATTAAAAATTCATTTGCTCTTTTGATAGATTTAAATATAATATGTTACAATTGCAATAATTTTGGACACATAACTAATTATTATAGAGCTAACATTGTAATGAAAAGAATGTATAGCTTAAGCAAAGGCAAGTTTTTAAATGGGAATAGATTTTTAAAGGCCACTCTTAAAGAAAATAAAAAAGGTAGATGAGAGACCCAAAAAGATGTGGAAGGTGAAAGATCAATCCTTGATTGCTCAAATGGCATTCCATGCCAAAGAGAAAAACTTGTGGGTCATAGATAGCGGTTGATCAAAGCATATGACTGGAGACAAGAGCAAATTCACTAGTTTAAATATATGCATGGAAGGGACTATCAGTCTGGGTGATAACATTGTAGTCAGAATTAGAGGTAAAGGAACCTTGCACATAGATGGCAAGCTTCCTACACATGAGATCATGTATGTTAAAGGACATAAAAATAATCTCTTAAGTGTAACTCAAATGTGTGATAATGGCTATGAATTCATATTTAATGCTAAAGGTAGTAAATTGAAAAGAGCTAGAAAAATCATTACACAAGGAAGAAGAACTAAAAGCAATATATACAAGTTGATTGAAGAAAATGAGGCAAGTTACCTCATGGGAAAAGTTAATGAGAGCTAGTTATGGCATAAAAGAATGGGTCATGTCAACTTTGAAAATATAGTTAAAGTAATCTGTAACAAGAGTGTTAGACATATGCCCAAAATAGTCAAATCTATAGATGTCACATGTAGAGCATGACAACTAGGAAAGTAGACAAGGGTCAAATTTGAAACAAAAGAATATGCAACCTCAAAACCCCTATCATTAGTTCATACAGATTTATGTGGTCTTACTAAGATAAAAGGATATAAAGGTGTATACTACTTTATGATATTTGTAGATGACTTCTCAAGGATGACAAGGGTAACCATCTTGAAAGATAAATCACAAGCCTTTGAGAGATTCAAGATCTTCAAGGCCATGGTTGAGAATGAAATAGGAAGAAAAATCAAGTGTCTAAGATCAAACAAAGGTGGAGAATTCACCTCAAATGAGTATATAGAATATTGTGAGAAGCATGGGATTAAGAGATAGTACTTTGTTGCATGAACTCCATACAAAATGGGGTTGTAGAAATTAAAAATAGAACTGTGAAGGAGATGGCTAGAATAATTATGAAAGAGACAAAACTTCTTGATGGATATTGGAAAGAGGTAGTTCAAACAATAGTATAGATCCTAAACAAAATTTAGCTTAGTTAAAGAGTGATAAAACCCCATATGAACTATGGGTTGGAAAACTTGCATCCGTAAAATATTTTAGAGTGTTTTGAAGCAAGTGCTACATCATAAAAAAGAGTCCAAATTGGGAAGTTTTGAGTCAAGATGTGATGAAAGAATTTTTCTTGGATACTCCACTCACAACAAATCCTATGCATTTTAAAATAGATGACTACAAAGAATAGTTGAAATCATCAACATCAAGGTAGAAGAAGAATTCAACAAGTTGAGCCTAATGAGGAGATCAAAATTGAAGAATCAAAAGGAGTATAAAATGAAGAATAAGATAGTGAAGAGGAGGAAGAAAAGTGTAAAAGGGCACCTACAAGGTTTGTTAAAAAAGAACATCCCAAGGCACAAATAATTGTCCACAAAGATGAGGGTGTTCAGACTAGGAGAAGAGATATAATAAACAAGGAGTAAGTATACTTTACTATACTTTTAGAAATTGATCCTAAGACCTTCAATAAAGCTAGCAAAGATGAAAATTGGCTAACAGCCATCAAAGAAGAACTCAGCCAAATTTAAAAGAATAAAACTTAGGAATTAGTTCCTAGACCCTTGAACAAGAATGTAATAGGAAATAAGTGGGTTTATAAAAACAAACTCAATGAAGATCGGGTATTCATTAGAAACAAAGCTAGACTAGTGTGAAAATTATATGCACAAATAAAAGGCATAGATTTATAAGAAACATTTGCTCCTATGGCAAGACTGGAAGCTATAATAATGTTCTTGGCATTCTTTATTCATGAGAAATTCAAGGTATATCAAATGGATGTGAAGTAAACATTCCTAAATGGAAAATTAGAAGAGGAAGTGTACATTGAAAAACTAGAAGGATTTCAATTAGCAGAGGAAGAAAATTATGTGTGCAAACTAAAGAAAGCTTTGTATGGTCTGAAACAAACACCTAGAGCATGGTATTCATGATTGGATCAATACCTACAATGACAAGGTTTCAGAAAAGGGTACATAGACAATAATCTATATTTTAAATCAGAAGGTGAGCATATGTTGATTGTTGTTGTCTATGTGGATGATATTATCTTAGGAGGTGGTGATAGTAACATGTACAAATAATTTTCCATTCAAATGCAAAATAAATTTGAAATGTCAATGATGGGAAAATTCTCCTTCTTCCTTGGTTTAAAAATTACACAAACTAATGAAGGGATATTCATATCTCAAGAAAATTACATGAAGGAGATGCTCAAGAAATTTTTAACGATGGATAAAAAACTAGTTGGTACTCCCATGATGACTAGCTGTAAGCTAAGTAAGGAAGATGAGTCTCCTGATGTAGATAATATGCTATATAGATCAATGATAGGTATCCTTTTATATCTAATAACATCAAGACTAGACATCATGCAACCAATATGCATGGTTGCATGATTTCAAGAAGCCCCCAGAGAATCACATGTTAATGCTATAAAAAGAATTTTTAGGTACATCAAGAGCAAAATTGACTATGTGTTGTGGTACCCAACTAGTGAAGATCTTAATTTGGTTGCATATACTGATGTTGATTGGGTAGGAAGTGTGGATGATAGAAAAAGCACAATTGGTGGTGCATTATTTCTAGGTAATAGACTTGTGTCTTGGTTGAGCAAGAAGCAAAAATTGATTACACTCTCTACAACTGAACTAGAGTATGTCATAGTAACTACTTGCTACACTCAAGTCTTATGGATGAAACAAAATATCAAGGACATAAAAGTAGAATATCAATCACCTATATCTATTTACTATGATAGTTCAAGTGCCATAAATCTATCCAAAAATCCAGTGATGCATTCCAAAACCAAGCATATCTCCATAAAATATCATTTTATGAGAGAAAAAGTAGTAAGTTAGGAGGTCACAATGGAAGATGTGCCAACCAAGGATAATATTGTAGATATCTTTACCAAGCCTCTTGCCAGGTAGTAATTTGATTATCTAAGAGAGAAGTTGGGAGTTGTAGCTCCCATCCCATATAACTAGACTCTTGTGATAGGTTAGAAGTCTAGGGGGATCATTGCAGACATTTTATTAAACTCTTGGATTAAGAGTTAAGGAAATCTACTATATACCTTACACATCATTTATCATTTGATGTTAAGGAGTAGAATAAGGTATGTTGGATCTAGATTTCTATGCTCATATATGTAAGAGATATATCTATTGTTGATTTGTCTTTCAGACCAATGTTATGTCTAATATATGTTGAAGAATATGAAATCCTAGAGAGTTATAAAAATAATTTAGGTTAGTGTGCATTATCCAAGGGGGAGTCTTTCTTCATAATGCTCTATCTAGATAGGTCTAAGGATTAGAACAACTCAGAAGTAGTGTGTCTTATTGGTTTGGAAAATACTCTTTGTCATTAATGTCAAAGGAGGAGAAATCAAAATAAGACCAAGAAAGCAAAATGAGGAGGGACTTTTGAGGATGTTTTTGCTCTTAAGGGTGTTTTGCCATCAATGACAAAGGGAGAGTTTTTTGGAAATTTGAGCAAGGAGATAGTTGGTAGTTTTGATATCATGATACATAAATTATTCTTAGGATTGAAGAGTTATCATTCCCATCTAGGGCAGCATGGAATTATCATTGATGTCAAAGGTTGATGTCATTGAGATTGAATCTGATCATGCATTAATGCCAAAGGTTGAGTTGAGAAGACTTTTGGAGTAAATAATGTTTATGAAATGATATTACTTAGAAGAGGCAATCGGGATAAGTCAAGAAGTATTGAAAACCTAGATTAGTTTTGAAGAATTTTTTTAGAGGAATTCTTTCAAAAAGAATGGCAAGGCCAATTCTTTAATAGAAATTATCCAGTCCTTCTTGGGCAAGTGGACCTTTTCAAAAATTCTAAAGGCTATCTTTTGAACATTTTGAAGGGCAAGTGGACCTTTTCAAAAAGTTTGAAAGGTATCTTTTGAACATTCCAAAGGGCAAGTGAACTTTTTCAAAAAGTCTGAAGGGTATCTTTTGAACATTCTGAAGGGAAAACAGACCTTTTCAAAAAGTTTGAAAGGTATCTCTTAAATGTTATAAATGGCAAGTGGACCATTTTAAAAAGTCTATTGGGTATATTTTGAATTTTGCAAATGGTATGTGGACAATTGTATAAAATCTGAAGAGTATATTTTAAACATTGCAAAGTGTATGTGGACACTTGCAAAAAACCTGAACAAATGATGCAGACAAAAATTTGGAAGAAATATCTTGGATAAAAAGACCAAATAAATGATTTGGAATTTTTTTTTGAAGAAATAATGTGGACAAAAAATCTGAATAAATGATGTGGACAAAAACTCCAAAGAAATGACTTGGACAAAAAATTCAAAGAAATAACATGGACAAAATGTCCAAAGAAATGTCTCAGATAAAAAGTTCAAAGAAAAGATTTTTGAAGGATATCTATAAATAGAAGCCAATGATGAATTCTTTTAGAGAAATTGGAGGGCACTTAAGGAAGAAATGGACCTGGACAAAAAGTCCACAGAAATTATCTTGAAGACACAAAGCCCCACAATAATTTGTATAAAGGAACCTTTTGAAGGAATTAAAACAAGGTTAAAAGACAAGCAAGTCTTCAAGGATCGATGTTACAAGGAATGTTACAAAAATGTTGAAGAAAATAAGATCATGCCAACATGTCCAAGTTTAATGCTCAATACAAAGGGTAAATATTGTGCATATCAAGGATAATAAAAAGGAGTGGAAGCAAACCCTTGATATAGAAAGCAACAATATGCAAAAAGGGAAGAAAAGAAGCTTTATGATTAATGGCAAAGCAAGAATTAAAACTAATGCTACTTTAAAATATCAATGGCTCATGTCTGATTGATGCATTAGATCTAATGGTGTAAAGTAAACTTAGATGATCCTCTGAGTGCACATGGATTTAACATGTGTCAAAATGTCATAAGGAAAGATCCAACAAAGAAAAGAATGTAAACTTGGCGTGATGAAAGAAATAAAAATCGTATAATCAATGTCTTCTAACTATCTATAAAGGGATAATTGGAACTACTGATGAACTTGATATATCTTCACAAAATTTTAGATAATTCAATCAAAGTGATCGAGGAAGTGGTGTAGTTAAGAATAGTAGAAGTGTAGATGCCAAAGATAGTAAAGGCATTTGATGTTTCTATTTGAAGCATGAATTGAGACATAAAGTCAGAGTCATGTTGAATACAGATCATAAGTGATCAAGGAAGTGGCACAGTTAAGAATAGTAGAAGTGTAGATGCCAAAGCTAGTAAATAAATTTGAACATTGCCATGTGAAGCATGAATCGAGACATGAAGTCAAAGTCACATTGAATGTAGATCAGAAGCTTGAACTAGTTAAGAATAGTTGAAGTGTGAACACTTTATAGATAGAAAACCCTAAGATGCATTTGTTTATATATGATATGAACAAAACATTTGAAAGAGTCTTTTACTGTTATTATGATAATAATTAGAGTGTTAACTCAAAATTGTCAAGTAAGGACATATGCAGACAATGTTAAAAGGTAAATAAAATATGGTGTGTAAATATAGAAGATATATAAACATAAAGAGATAAAGGTGGATAAGTTGAGAAGGCACACAACATAGGTGTAGTTACAGACAAGACTTGTAGCATAAAAGTGAATAAGATTCATTTTGAATCTCTTCTATATTTTGAAGTTGTAGCTTCATTTTTTTGATAGCTTGGTGGCATAAAAAAAACTGAGTTGGTGCTCAGTTAGGAATTTGATGCTTCCTTAGAGTGGGTGATCTTTAATGTAACTAGTGAGGTTTATCTATGAGACTTCTTTTTATGAGGTTGGATTAGAATAGTAGCTTCTAGCAGCATTTCTCATCATGATTTTTCCCTTTGGGTTTCCATGTAAAAATATAGTGTTGAGCATTCTTATGTAAGTGTATGATATCTTTTTTTTCTTTACTTTTCATTTACTTTAAGTATCTTGTTTAAAATTTTTAAGAACCATGTTTTAGCTCATCTACTCATTTATCCCCCTCTTAGTAGATAGTTTGTTCAACAAAGGCCTAAAACATGTCTAAAGGCCAAGTTTGTATGGATTTTCATAAAAATTAGTTTTATATATCATATATTATGTGATATTAGGTTTTTTAGATGGGATTTAGATTGTTATAATCTCATTTAGCTAGAAAATATTGTTAACTCCATTTTTGGAGTTTGTTATTTGAGTCTAGGATAGAGGTTTTTTGTCTAAGTTAGTATTTTCTATTTGTTGGAGTGATTATTTAAACCAAAGGGGTTTTTTATGTTTTACTAAACATGAAAATAAGATATGTAATTCCTTGTTGATATTTATGCTTCATTCCTTAATCATTGTCAATGTAACACACTAGTCTTGAAACATGAAGTTGAATAAACTAAGTCAGTTAGTTGATGTATTAGAGTGTCCTTAGGTGTTCATAGAGTGACACCAACTTTGGTATCAGTCCAAAAGGGATTTTGCACAATCCAAGATCGAAGAAAGATAAAGAAAGTGATTTGTGAGAAAGAAGGAAGATGGCCATGAGAGTGAGGAACAAAGGTAGAGCTAGTGGAAGGAGACCAACGGGGTAGATGATAATGGTAGAAGAGATCAGGAATCTAAAAGCTAGGTTTCAAGACCTAGAGATGGCTAAAAGGAGAGGTGCTAGCATGGGAGAAGTTAGTGAAAGAGAAGAAGAGCCACTAGAGTAGGAGTTTGTGGTAGAAGATGAGACAACTGAAGAGAGGTTGATCATAGCCATTATGAAGGTGAATGTCAAGCCAAAGATGGAGGTTCCATTGTATGAAGTAAATCTAAATTTATAAGACTTGATTGATTGGATTAGTGTATTAGACAAGTACATTAAATATGAAGGAATAAAATAATGTGACAAAAAGTTCAAGTATGCCATGACTAGGTTGAAGAGCCATGTATCCCTATGGTGGGATGGAGTGCAAGAGGAAAGGAAGAGAAAAATCAAGCCAAAGATCAGAATTTGGGATAAAATGGTAGCAAAAATGAAAGGTAAATTCATGCCCTTGGATTACCAAGCAATTTTTTTTAGAAATTGCAAAATTTGAAACAAAAGGACATGACTGTAAAAGAATACATTGAAGAGTTTTATAGGCTAACTATAAGATCAGGACACATTGAAGATGATATGGAAAAAGTATCAAGATACAATAATGGTTTTAATTTTTATATCCAAGATGAGATTAGTCTTCTCATATGCAGGACAATTAAAGAAGCATACCAGTTTACTTTGAAAGCTGAGGAGAAGATTGTAAGGAAACAAACTTCCTTTGAAAGGGGAAAAGATAGATCCATTATAGGAAAAATATCACAAGGAAGTATAAGGTAGCTACAAACATCAAAATATGAGGCTAGTGGCTCACAAAGTTTAAGAGGTAGTTATACACCAAGAGGAAGGAGGCCATATCAAGGCTACCAAAGAGGAAGAGGGAGATTCATGGGCAAATTCTTCAAGTGCAACAAGTATGAATGCCATAGAGCATATTAGTGTCCAAATAACACTTCTAATAGTCATGAAAGAGGAGTACATGTATCCAAAGGTGAAGAAGAAGATGAAGGACCAAAAATAATTCATGAAGATGTACAAGAAGAAGGTGAGTCTCTTTTAATGAAAATAATCTTGTTAAATCCTAATAAGGAAATTATGGAACCACCACAAAGAAAAAATTTGTTTAGGACAACATGTAAGAGAAAGGGAAAATGATAAAAGGTCATCATAGATAGTGGAAGTACATATAATCTTGTATCAACTGAGATGGTGGAAAAACTAGGCTTGAATAAGGAGGTGCATCCTACACCTTATCAAGTCTCTTTGCTGCAAAAAAGACATAAACTATTGGTATGTGAACAATGTAACGTGTATTTTTAGATAGGAAAATATGGGTATTAGTTTATATGTGATTTTATGCCTATGGATGTGTGTCATATATTTCTTATAAGGCCTTGGTAGTTTAACAGGAAGGCCATGCATGATGGAAGGTAGAATACATGCACGTTTGAAAAGGATGGGATTAAGAATACACTCACACCATTGAAAAAAGAGGTTGTTTCTACTTTAAGATAGAATTATAAAGTGTTTATCATGAATGGTAAAGATTTTCTACATCAAATAAAGAAGGAAGAGGTAAATGTTTTTATGATTGGTAAGCCAAGAAGTTTAGTACTATGTTGATTGATTTACCTATAAAGATCCAAGATATGTTGAATGAGTACATTTATATTGTGTTATTTATTTTCCTAATGAGTTACCACCATTGAGAGGCATGAGCCATCACATAGACTTGATTCTAGGAGTAAATCTTCTAAACAAGGTTGCATATATGTTAACACCAAAAGAGAATGAAGAGATCAAGCACCAAGTCCAAGAATTGTTGAAAAAAGGATTGGTAAGAGAAGGTATAAGTCCTTGTGTTATACCCAAAATTTTTAGTCCTAATAACAATGGGAGTTGGAGGATGTATATATATTTTAGAGCAATCAGTAAGATAACTATCAGTTATAGATTCTCATTGCCTAGAATTGATGATTTACTTGATTGTTTGAGTGGAGCTACATATCATTCCAAGATAGAATTGAAAATTGGTTACCTTCAGATTAGGATAAGAGAAGGGGATGAATGGAAAATATCCTTCAAGACCAATGATGGACTCTATGGGTGGTTAGTCATGCCATTTGGGCTAACCAATGCACCAACCACTTTCATGAGGATCATGAATGAAGAGCTTAAGGAATTCACTATTAAGTTTGTGATAGTTTATTTTTATGATATATTGGTGTTTAGTCAAACTAAGGAATATCATTTGGAACATGTGAGGATGGTATTGAGTAAACTACATGAAGATAAATTGATAATCAATGTGAAAAAGTGTAGTTTCATGAGGATAAAATTGATATACTTAGGATTTGTGATTTAAAATGAAGGTTTGAATATGGATAAGGAGAAGATAAAATCCATACTTGAGTTACCTACACCCAGAAGCACCTTTGAGGTAAGAATCTTTTATGTATTGGCTAGCTTTTATAAGAAATTCATAAGGAATTTTAGTGGAATTACTGCTCCAATGATAAACACAATCAAGGGTGATAAGAGAAGATTTTGTTTGACTAAGGATAATAATATGAGTTTCATATTATTGAAAAAGAAGTTAAATATAGAACCAATCTTAACCTTACCCAATTTCAATAAACTATTTCAAGTGGAATGTGATGCTAGTGGGACTACCATAGGTGATGTTTTAAGTTAAGATAGGAAACTAAGTGATGCTAAGAAGAGGTATTCATCCTATGATTAATATATATTTTTATTCTCTTGTACAAGCCTTGAAGAAATGGAGGCACTATATTTTTCCTAAAGAGTTTATTTTGTTCACTAACGACTACGCTTTATAGTTTATTAGCAATCAAAATAAGTTGAGTCAAAAGCATGTTAAAAGGATTGAATTCTTTCAAAGTTTCACATTCACTATTAATCATAAGAAAGGACAATCTAACAAGGTTACAAATGCCTAAATTAGGAGGAATCTAATCATGCAATAATTTCAAGTAAGCATCTTGGGATTTGAAGAGTTGAAAGAAATGTATAAAGAAGATCCAGACTTCAAGGAACCATATAAAGCTTGCATGAACCTAGTAGGAACTGATAGGAGTATTTGGATAGAATTCATGATCCAAGAATGTCTTCTAGTAAAGGGAAACTAGTTTGGCATCCCCAAGAGTTCCATGAGAGAAAATTTGCTAAAGGAGAAACATAGTGGTAGTTTGGTAGGATAGTTTGGGAAAAATAAGACACTAACACAATTGAGGGCTCATTACTATTGGCTAGGTATGAATGTTGATGTCAAGAAATTTGTTGAGAGGTGAAAGACATTCCAACACTCCAAGGGATTTAGTCAAAATGTAGGTTTGTACCACCCACTACCCATTCCCAATAGGCCTTAGGATTCAGTAAGTATGGACTTTGTCCTTAGTTTGAAAAGAACTCAAAAATCTCATGATTATATATTTGTATTGTTTTTTAGGTTATAAAATATGGATCACTTCATTCCATGTTCAAAAAAAATTGATGCTACTAACATATCCAATCTATTCTTTCAAGAGATTGTGAGATTGCATGGGCTCCCTAGGAGCATTATTTCTGACAAGGAAACTAAGTTTGTTGGCCACTTTTAGAGGACATTGTGGAAGAATTTGGGCACACATTTTAGATTCATCTTAGCCTACTATCCACACACTGATGGCCAGACTGAAGTTTTCAATAGGAGCCTTGGCAACATCTTTAAGAGTTCGATAAGTATGCAACCAAAATAGTGGGATCTTATTCTTGCATAAGCTACATTTTCATATAATGATTCTCCTAATAGAAGTACATGAATGAGTCCATTCCAAATCTTGTGTGGAATACATCATAGAGGTGTATATGAGCTAAGATATCTAGGAAAGATGGAAGAAGAATTTGCCAATACAATGCAAAACTTGCATGAACAAGTGAAGAGGAAATTGAAGAAAGAACCATCAAATATAAGCTAAGAGTAGATAAAAAGAGGAGAGAAGTTAGTTTTATTGTTAGGTACCTTGTTATTTCCCACCTTAGAAAGGAAAAATTCCCTAAGAGAGAGTATAATAGGCTAAAAGTGAAGAAAATTGGTTCATGTAAGGTGGTAGAAAAGTTATCAAACAATGCCTATGAGATTGAACTACCGAAGGCAATTGGAATCTCTCCAATCTTTAATGTTACAGACCTATATCCCTATAAAAGTGAAGAACAACCAATTGAAGGGTCTGAAATAGAGGTTGGTGAAGCTTTCCAATGGGAACAATATCTATCAAAGTGCCAAAGGAGGTTGATAGTATTTTGGACAAGAAAGTGGTTAAGAAGACAAGAGGCAAAGAATATTTCTAGTACCTGACCAAGTGGAAAAACCTACCAACTAAAGATGCAACATGGTTGATTGCAAATGACATCTATAAGTTAAGCACAAGCATAGTGGAGTTGATGAAGAATAAAAACAAATGAAGATTGCTTCTCTTTACTCCTTAGAAGAATGATGTAGGATCATGTTCATGTCATGATAATGGTTTCATTATTTTTAGTTGAGTCTTGTTTATTTAGATAGGATTAGATTATTTTCCCTCAAAAACTATGGTGTTCAAAATTTCAAGTTTGCAATTATGACTATTAAGCTTGTAATAAGGCCTAAAACATGTCTAAAATCCAAGTTTGTATAGATTTGCATCAAAATTAGTTTTAGAGATCATATAATATGTGATCTTAGGTTGTTTAGATGTGATTTAGGTTGGTATAATATCATTTAGTTGGAAAATATTATTAACTCCATTTTTGGAGTTTGTTACTTGAGTCTAGAATAGAGGTTTGTTGTTCAAGTTATGATTTTACAATTGTTGGAGTGATTTTTTTGACCCAATGGGTTGTTTTATATTGTATTTAATGTGAAAAGAAGATATGGAAGGTTGAAGAACAATTTTATGTGCCTTATTCAAGATTTTTTATGGACTGTGTATATAAACCAAGGCAACAAGCTCTAACTTGATAGTCAATACCTATAGGATTATTTTGGTTACTATAAGTGCTCAGACATTTAGTAAATTGAAAACAAGTCTAATGAATTTTTTTTGAAGTCTTGAATCTTTACAGATTGTATTGTAGATCATTTTGTTTATAGATTGTGCTCAAACTAGGGCTTCCTAGTACAGAGAATCCATATGGTGGAAATTTGCAATTCTTTGAAATATAGGAGTTATACATATATGACTTCAATTTCTAAAGTTTCACGGTCTAATTCATTTTTTAAGGCTATATTCTAATTCATGGCCCTTTTCTAGCCCTTGTAGGCCTATCTGGACTAAAATAGTAGCTTTAGGACATGATTGAGGTTGTAACTTGATAACATTTTGTATTTAATAGTCTTAATATGTTATTTACCACATATCATATGCTGGACTAAAATAGTAGCTTTAGGTCATGATTGATGTTGTAACTTGATAACATTTTGTATTTAATATTCTTAATATGTTATTTACCACATATCATATGAATATTAATTATTAAATCCACCTTATTCACCATACACCCTCCTAAATAGGGCTCTTAGAGGATTAATTAGGTCTGATACAATGCTCACTGTACCTATTCCATATAAAGGAACCTAGGGATATTTTTAAGTATGTTTTGTAAATCCTTAATGGGTACTCAAATCAACCTTAATTTGTTTGTCATGAGTAGTGTAAGGGAAGTTATTCCCCCAAAATATGACAAATAAGGCTACAATCCCTTAAGCCCATGTGCAAGGCAAGGAAGGTATTATGACCTATTGTGCTTCTTTAGATCACCCAAAGGAGTTTGTATAGGTGTAAATAGTCTAGTTAGGTTGTGATTATCTAGTCTATATTAGTATTTAGAGTTTATGTGGTTTTATATATAATTCCTTGTTGAGATCTATGCCTCATTCCTTAAGCAATGTCAATGTAACACACTAGTCTTGAAACATGAAGTTGAATAAATTATCTAAGTCAATTAGTTGATGTATTAGAGTGTCTTTAGGTGTTTTTAGAGTGACACTAGAAATTATCATTTCAAGGGAGGAAGGGATTAAAAACCCTTGCCTAAGTTAGTGTGTCAATAAACCTCGCAACACCTTTTCCTTAGCATAATAACAATCAATAGGAGTAGCAAAAACAACATCAACCAAACAACAACTTTAATCATAATAAGTATTCCCTTACCCATAACATTGATTACCATGCTACCCAATATGATTACAGCATAGTGAGATGTATATTGGAATATAATCTAGCCAAAATCACTATCAATCCCCATTCCTATAATTCCCAATAAGGTAATCCATCTATTTTATGATTAGGTCCATCTATTTTGGGAGTTCCTCCTTATGATTCTCAATCTTAAGTCATTGTTCTAATACCTATATATTCTACTTTAAACTCTAATATTTATATTCCCAATACAGATTGTGTTATTATAACTTGATGTGATAAAATCACACTTTAAAGTCTTATGCCATATTCTATTAATCCTAATCCACCTTCTCATTTAAAATCATGTTCTAAATAAATCCAAACCTAGATATGCACCTATCAAGAAGCAATATGATCTTTTATATTAGCTATATAAAATTCCAACACATATTATCATTTTGTATCTATTATTTACTTATTCGATTCACAAAGATATCTTGTATGATATTTTGATTCAATCTCAAGTGTGAAGCAATATTGCATTGTATAAATTTTAATTTATGGTCAGACCCTTGTCTCCATCGATGTAATTGATCTTTGATCAAAGTGATATCTCATTTCTTAGAGCTTCCCACACCAAATCCTTATATATTTAAGTAATAATTACTCACTACAAAATCAAGTAGGTACTAATAAATAATGGATCGGGTCTTAAAATTATTCCATTGAAGCTCATCTAATATTTATAATATGCCTTATGAAATATCAAGAATGATACCATTACTATCAAGGGGTATCATAACATAGAGAAACAATAAACATGTACAATTTCCATGCCCATCCAAGTTGGGTTGGATATTCATAGTACCTTGTGTCATGTCAGTGATCTAAACTTACCTTATAATCACCTTCTTATTTTTCCATGGAATCATGAGATGCATGCAATTCCTTATACACTCCATCAATATATTAAGTTTCCCCATTCTATAATGAAGGTTAATATTCTTATATATTTACAACTATATCAATATTTCAAACATTTATATGTATAAGGTATTTAATATACCTATTATCCTAGTGATATTAATACCCTTAAAAAGGACAAATAGGTAATCTCTTAGCCACCTCCATACAATTATCTAGATCCCAACACCCTTGTTTATTCTTTTGAAACACCTTTCCCTTTGTTAAATTTATCCCATTTAAACATTCAAGATAAAGTTTTGGGCACATATAGTATGGAATATTATTATCATGTTACTAAATTTACTATAACACCTAAATCCCATGGCCAACCCAAGATTGAGTGGTGTAAGAATATGATAAAATATTAAACCTATTCCATTCATTCAAGGGAAGGATTTTAGTTAATAAGATTTGAAGCAAGAAGACGAGTCATGATTATACAATGAAGATGTATCTCCTTGTTTTTAGATAAAAAAATTACCCTATTCCTAATATAATTATGGCTTATAATGCTTATAAAGGCATGGGATTGGGAGAAAAAGAACAAGGTTAAAAATATCCTATTCTTCCTATGAAGCATTAAAGTAAACAATATTTAGGATACAAATCACCTAGGGTAGTCCCCAGAAATCTAAAAAGTGTTTTAACATGTGTGTTAAATTATGATGTTCCTAACAATGACACAAAGTCCTATTATAATATATATGATGATATTAATAACACTAACATGTTTTATTCCTTCTCTATTCTCACCATGTTTATTGTTCCTACCATAACCTTTAACCTTTAATATCTACACCTTATTTATTGACACCAAAAAGATAATGATATCACTCTCGATGAATTCTCTAATGAATAATAACGTTTATAGTTCATGGGCCTAACATATGGGTCACCAATAGGTGGCCACAAGTAGGGATTTATAATCACTTTGAGTCATGCGACCTACTTTGGGGATCAAGTGAACTTCCTAAGTCAAATTAAAAAAGAAACATCCAAAAAATTAATCTAAAACATTTCTAAGGTGCTTTTGGATAAATAAAAAAGCAAAGATAAAGATTAATCCTTTGGTGAAAACCTATTTTAGGTACCATTGGGTTAAGAAGTTTTATCTCCTTCAAAGGAAGCCCAGGAGTCCATAAGTCCATATTTTTCATATAGTGATGTAATAAATCCTAAAAATCATGATCAATTTATGTTTATGGTTATATAGAATCTAATTTTGGTATTTCATTGGATATAACTTAAGGGAATGATTTTTATTCTTCCTACATGGATCCATCTCAAAATCAACACTATGATTCTAATGATCAATTACCTTATTTTTCTATGATTCTAGATAATGGTTCCACTCTTCTAGTGGAAGACATGACAAAAGTCAACATTGGTACATATGATGATCCTAAGATAATAAATATTGGTACACACCTCAATTTATAGAAACATGAATTTATTATTTCCTATCTCATGGAGATCATTTATGTATTTGCCTTGGCTTATTTAGATATGCCTATTCTAGATCCTTCATTAGTTGTTCATCATTTCATTATGCATCCAAATGGTAAACCTATTAAATATAAGGTAGGAAATATGCATCCATATATTTATTTTATACTCAAATTTGAGCTAGAAAAGTTACGTGAAGTAAGTTTTATCAAACCTATTTCCTATGTAGATTGGATTTATAACATAGTTCATATTAGAAAGAAACTAGTTGATATCTGAATCTGCACAAATTTCAAAGATATACAAAAATATTGTACTAAATATTATTATCCATTACCTAATATATATATTATTATGGATTCCATAGATTGGTATAAGATGCTATCTCTTATTGATGGTTTCTCAGTTTATAATCACACTATAATTGCTCTAGAAGATCAAGTCAAGACATCATTTACAACCCATTGTGACACGTTATATTATAAAGTCATGTAATTTGAATTGAAAATTTTAATATACACTTATAAAAGATCAATGATTAATATTTAATATCTCATGTTTGATATTATTGAATATTTTTTTGATGATATCTTAGGAAAACCCAAAACTTGTGCAGGGCATCTAACATTGTTTCAAAAATTATTTAAATGAATTCACAACTATAGAGTAAATTTGAACCCTAAGAAATGTGTTTTATGGTTATGTTATGAAAAAATTTAGGATTTAATATCTCTCATAGAGGCATTGAAGTTGATCCATCCAAAATTCAATGCATTATTAAAATGCTACGTCCTTCTAGTCTAAAGAAACTTCATAGTTTTTAGGGTAAAATCCAGGCTATTATATGATTCATCTCTCATATTGTTAATAATTTTAATATTTTCACACATATACTAAATAAATTCATTATATTTCAATTTAATTTTTAATTTCAAGAGGCTTTTAATAAAATTAATCAATATCTATTAAATCCTCATGTACTCATTCCACCAATGCTGGAAAAACCTTTATTACTTTACATTTCTACTACTATCAGTGCCTTGGGGACACTCTTAGCTTAGCATTAAAATCAAGGAAAATAATGATTTATTTATTATCTAATAAAAACAATAATCTCTTATGATCATATCTGTATTCCAATATAAAAAGCATGTCGTACCCAATTTTTTGCTTCCTAGAAGCTTAGGCATTACATGTTGAATAAAAAGGCACTATTGATTACCAAAGGTGGATCCCTTGAAATATTTATTAGAAAAAATAGTTATAATAGGTCAAATGGAAAAAAGTTTATTTTTTATTAGTGATTTTGATATTGAGTACACACATCACAAAGCAATTAAAGTAAAAGTACTAATTGATCAACTAGTTGAAGCATTACTCCAAGATTTTTTTTCCTATTATAGTGCCCTTTATAAATGAGTCTATTATGACTATAGGTGAATAAAAATAATGTAATTTATATTTTTATGGTTACTTCAAATCACATGGTTTAGTATTAGGGCTATATTCATCACACCATAGGGAATTATTATTCTTAAATATTTTTGCATTTGTTTTCCATGCATAAATAATATAGCTGAATATGAAGATTTTCTTGTTAGCCTTTATCTTATAGTGAAATGGAATATTTAACATTTTCAAGTATATGGTAATTCATATCTTATAATAAATTAAGTCACTCATCAATATCAAACAATGGATGAAAAGTTGGTGCCTTATAAAACTATGATGGATGGTCTAAAACAAAAGTTTTAAGCCATTCAGTTCGAATAGATTCCTAGAGTAAAAAATAAGTCAGTTGATTCTATGGATACTATTGGTTCAATTATTGAACTTTATTATTCTATCCTAGAGTATTAGTTTCTCATTGAACATCTTCTAGTTCTGTCATATAACTATTCACATTTCGAGATGATATGTGATTACTGGTCCCAATTTCCCTTGGTATCATGACATCTTTTCTTATCTTCATGATCACATCCTTCCACCTAATTTATCCTATAAGTAAATGAAATTATTTATCTATAATACTTCCTATTACATCATAATGGGAACCTTTTTATATTATATACACTATGATGTAACTCTACATCATTGTTTAAATACATGAAAATCTAATTTAGCACTTAAGGAAGTCAATAAAGGGAATAATGGGGTACACACTGATGGTATGGTCCTAGATAAGAAGATTATTTGTATTGGTTATTATTATCTTACCATTAAAAATTATACATGTACTTATGCAAATAAGTGTTTAGCATGTCAAAAAAATTGTAATCTAATTATGCTCTAACATAAGAACTAAAAGGAGTCAAAACTCCTTAGCCATTTTCCATATGGGGCTCAATCTCATAATAAATATCAACTCTACTTCATCAAATGGTCATTAACATATCCTTACTACTACTAGATATTTTACCAAATGGGTAGAGGCAATATATATAAATTACATAATTGGTAAACATATTTCAAAAATCATCCTAAATCACATTATTTATCATTATGTCATTCCTTCCACCATCATCTTAGATAATGGCGTGTCCTTTAAAAATAAGGTCTTTGTCACCCTCTCCTTTGAGTTTGACATCAAGCATAAGTTTTCCACCCAATATTACCCTCAAGGTAATGACCAAGCAAAAGCATCCAACAAAACTCTTATTAAAATCCTCAAAAATATTATCATCACTTTTTGTCATGATTGGTAGCTAAAAGTATTCCCAGGCTTATAGGCATACCATACTAATGTCTCCATGCCTATTAGTGAAACTCTTTATTCAAGTGTTTATGGATATCAATCCATTTTTCCTATTGATATTTATCAACCCTCCTTAGGTATTATACTATAAGGTGTCCTTGATGAAGAAGAAAATAAGTGGGTAGAATATTAGAGTTGGAGCTTCTAGATGAGAAAGGTTTAGCCACACTAAATCACCTAAAGGCCTATAATAATCATTTATGTTTTGGATATAACAAGTGGATTATCTATTGAAATTTTGATCTTTGTGATCTTATGCTCAAATAAAATTAAAATAATAAAAATATTGAATGGGAAAAGAAAGGTAAGGTTGAACCAATTTGATTAGGCCCCTTTGATGTTATAGCTACCTATGTTCTAGTTCATATAGATTGGATCATCCAAAAGATGATGAATTAGATGAGATAATGAATATTATTCATCTTAAGCACATTCATGCTTAAAGTTACCATAATATTGTCTATAAATGTTCTTATTTGGGGTCATATTTGTCCCATTCTTTCTTCCATTTACTTTTGGCCCTTGATTGGGGGAATCCTTTCACCATTCCTCACTTCCTTTTCCTATTTCCACCCTTATTTGATTATTATTATATAGGTATCATGTAAATAATAGAGTAACACTCAACAAGATCAATTTATAAGTACATAATGATTTTTTGTTAGACTCTCTTTGTAGAAAAAGTGTCACACTATGTAATATCATTGGTTATATGGATTGTATGACTTTTATTATTACCTTTAGTTCCTAGATATTATTGAGCACATTCATTCATTCACCCCAATTTCAGCCCAATTCATTATTGGAAAAGAGTAAGTTGTATCCTAGTCCAAGTTATTGTTGGGTGGTACTCCCTAATTTTGTAATGTATGAATAACCCCTTCCCATTCTATGTTCACTATCAAGTTCATGCACGCATGATCCTCATTTCATTTTATAAGTGTTACTAGATTTGTATGTTCCCATTCCTATACATTATCTAGTCAAAATACTCATGTTCATATCATATTCCAAAAAATAAATAAACATTTAAAATATTCCATAAATCCCTATATATCCAAATCTTCTATCATGTCAAGAACCCTAAAATTTGCATGACTTAGTACCCTAAATGTTTCCTGAACTAGACCCATATCTAATGTCACATAATTGACTAGTATATATCATGTTACCAAACATAGATTAGAGTAGATCATAAGTAGGTGGCACATACTAAAATAACTCTTTGGTGATTTTCCTTTCCATGTGGGTATGACCTCTCAGTAAGTGAGGATAACCTTCTATGATCTCTCCATTTTAATGATTAAATCCCTTACTCTAACCATTCTATGAGTACTCAAAATCCCATTCTATCATTATTTTGTGACTTAAATCCCACACTCTCATTATTTAGTGAGTATTCAAAATCCCATACTCTAATCATTTTTCACTTTCATATTCAATGCTCTCATCATTTTAAAAGTTAAATCCCACACTCTCAAAAATTTGAAAGTAAAAAACCATGCTCTCACTATTTTATGAGTATTCAAAATCCCATGCTCTAATTGTTTTTCAACTTAAATCCCATGCTCTTTCTATTTTAAGAGTATTCAAAATCCCACTCTATTACCTTTTTATGAGTTCATATTCCACACTCTCACCATTTTGTGAGTTAAATACCACACTCTCACCATTTTTTGAGTTAAATATCATGTTATCACCAATTTTTGAGTTATCAAATTTCATTCTCTCCTAATTTTATGATCTTAACCATTCATGTTCTTGTCTCTGATCATATTTATCATTTTCTATGCTCAATTTTTTGTTTAATTACAATGGCTTGAGGTATAATCAGACTATGTATAAATTTTTTAATTCTCTGAGGGCAGCTTAGACATCCCTTGTCCCATAATTTCAATGTTTTGTAAGCATATCTCTTTCCACTTTGGTAAGTCTATTCCTTATACACTCACTTTTTTTGTGAGTCCTTATTCTTATTTTACTTCCATAATCTATCTTCTTCTCTTATCATCAATTTTATTCCATCCCAAATCCTTGGGATAACTAAATTTATCATGATGTCCTTAGGACTATGTATGAAATGTCTACTTGCATGGTGAATTTGGAGTTATCTCAAACACCCCTTCCTTATTATTCTATTCTCCCTACTCATAATTGTTTTTCCCACCCTTAGTCTCAAAAAGTAACATCTTATTGTCACACACTCATTTTTAAATTGAATTTTTATTTACTTGCACTTATCTATTTGTGTGTTTAATGTTTGTTTTCTTATTGGTATATTATTTATTACTCAAGTGCCTTAATTTAGTATGTTATGTTTTACACTTAAGCCTTGATTATTCGTATTAGTATTTTGAGATGAGAATAGTTGTATCTAAATTAGAATTGATTTCAATGCATTATGTTCTAAATTTAAAGATTGATTTTCTATATATTATTTTAATTTGTATACATTTTCATTTTGAATTCAAATTGTTACACATTTTTGACAAATGAATGTTATCATGATATTTCCTAGATTATTGTGCACATTTTCATATGAAAAATAAAAAATCAAGTTTCAAAATGATTACCATGATAATTCCATCAATCAAATACATCTCTATCCATCTGATCCAATCATCTAATCTAGTAAAAATCATGATCATCTCATCAATAATAACACAAAAAGTGTCTATAAATCAAATAAGAGATATAAAAAAATTAAATAAACAATCACATGACATAACATTGAATTTCATATCGTCTCATATATCAAAGAGTCCAATGTCCATGTACATTAAAAAAAGTAATAAATACATCAATTGATAGTACAAGTACATCTTAGATCATTTGAGTAAGTCATGTAACATCAGTACATTTCATGTCACATTGTTTCAAAGAAGTAAACTCTAGGTATGACTATCTCTAGTAACTCTATCCTATGGATCTACCTATTGAGAAATATTTCATATTTTGTTATGTGGTGGAGATGGTTCTTCTAAAATACCCATGGTAGATGATCAAAGAGGAGAATATGTTATCGATCTAATTGATGTATATGTCTTGTTTGATTGAGGTGATATAAAATTTGACCTCTATGTAATATAATAATAAAATGTATGCCTCCTAGCTACATCTAGCACTATTTATTTAGATAAACTCTTGTAATAAGTAACCTCATCCTTAGCCTAAAGGCTATTGTCATAGATAGAAAACAACCTTCTCTCTATCATAACCTCTCAAGCCTCATACAACTCATTCTATAGTCTAATAATCCTTACTTATTCCTTATCCTGATTGACCCATGTTGAATCTTTATATGTTATGGACATATCTCTCTAATCCATAATCTACATTTATCCCTACACTACAACATCACTCTATGATATATTATGTTACCTATTTGATTTGAGATACACTTATTTTTGATACATCATAGCTATCTCTGCATGTAGGCTAGAAAAATTAGTCTGATCTACAATAATATTATCATGATCTAAGGATAACTACTGTGAGTAGCAGTCCAACATAACCTATAAAATTATAAGCTCAATCTCCCTATAACTAATCTCCTATCTAAATCTATCAATAACTCCTTGAGTTTGATTAGATAATGTGGCTCTCAAAGAGTGATCATTCCCTACATCCCTTATCACTTGTATATTCTGATAAACACTTGTCATATTTACCTCTATCATATCCTTATTTATGTCTCTCTCCACCTCCTCTTTCACATACTCTATATCCACATTATATCTATAATCTACCTCACACATAAAAATAACCACCTTCCACTCTAATGTCCTCTCCCTCCTCCTTTCCACCTTCCTCTGTTACTCCCCTATACATTGCCCTAACTATAGGAATCAATCACACAACTCATACTAGAACCTATTTTTATTGAACTCCCATATCCTATCCCTCATCTCTAGAAGATGGAGTAGTCAATATCAAAGGTCAATTTTGGGCCCACCATGTTACATAAGCCTCTATCAGTCTTACATTTTTTAACCCACTTGTATACACCTAGGCCACCTATGGTACCAATCAAAAAAATTCTCAAGTCTCAACCTAATTAGGGGATCATCCCTAATGTTGCCTCTCTCTCACATCATAAAAAAACTAGTGAGGACCTAATGGTACATCCTACTACAATCCAAATTGGTTTTGTAACATATCCATCCTATAAAACTCCATGGTGTACTCATTTCAAACCATAATTTATAATTAATTAGTCATATAGAACTTATACTCCACATGATCTAGCCATTGATTTCAAATATCTTGGTATGGCCTCTATATCAAGTTAGCATTAGTCATATCATCTATCACATCTCTATAATATTTGATCTATCCTCTATGTAACTTTTCCCTTGTCCCCACTTGATATAATTCATGTGCCATTGAATCATTTAAACCCTTCTACTACAATCTACTAATAGGTTTCTCAATGTATATATGCTCTCAAACCTAAACCTAATGTAGTGTCAATGGGACAATGCTACATCCACCTTGGTGGACCATATAATGAATATTATAGTATACCTATGTAAAAAATAGCTGATCCATACACAAATATAACTATTTAAAACCATACCTCCTAAACACATGTGAAATAGTTGACCACTCTTGTTAGGTATCATAATGTGGTTGACAATAGCCATGAGGACTATAATTACTCAAATAAATACAAATAATAAGGGAAAATTCTCATCTATAACCCTAACTTATGTTATGTCTATCTCCATCTCAATGTCATCAATTTAAACATACCCACCCCAAACCATCTCAACATCCAAAGGTTTAATTAACTCCTCTAGTACCACCTATCTATCCCTTAAGGCAAGCTAATATAAATGGTGACCTCTAATCATAACACATAATATATTCCATACATATTCTAAAGTAAAAATAACCTCCCCTATTATTAGGCATAAGGTAGATGCATCTAATCTCCACCACTTTACCAAGGCACTAAGCAACACCCAATCTACATAATGGATGGCCTCTTCACTATGTGAACTAAACTAATCATATCAAATAACCTAAGCATATTGCTTTTCCACATAGTAAGATGATGTAAAATATGTGAACGCCACTCATGCACTATTAGTATATGCACTTGCTCTTGTAATCTATTCAAGGCACTCCAATATATCATTTATTACTAATTATAAGCACATTTATACATTCTAATGACATCTATTTTTCTACCAAAATCATGTTATATAGTTCTGCTCAGTTTCAATGATTATTTTTTCTATCTCTCTATTCATCTATTCAATTAGGATTTTTTCAACATTTTTAGGTGATTTCACCATTTAGTAGGCCAATTTATATGATGAATTCATTGTTAAATAGTTTTCGTATCATTTCATCATTATATGATGATTTCATCGATATTATGGACCATTTTTCAATTATCATTTCAATTTCACCATTTCAATGGCATTAAAATTTTCTAATGATTTTTCTATTTTAATGATAAATTCATCATTTTAACAAACAAATTCATCATTTGGTGGGACCAATTCATTGCTTTAGAATCACTCTATTCCATTTTAATGTTTGTCAATATCATCATTTTCATGGACTAAATCACTAATAACATTGACCAAATCATTAATATGTGGACAAATTCATCCTTTTAAATGATGAATTCACCATTTGTGTGGTCAAATTCATCGATCATAAAATGGAAAATTCATCTTTTTGTCAACTTAAAATATAGTAAATGATATTAAATGCAAACATAATAAAAATAAAGGAAATCATTAGTGGTCCAATGCCTCAGTTGCCTATGCTCTTAAACCAGTTTAAAAGTGCCCTTAGTCATGGTCAGTGAGACATTTTATCCAAGTCACTTGTGCATAAAATCTCAAATGTAAATTTTGAAATGAGATGGTTAAATTAAAGTCTTCCCCCTAGGGTGAGTAAATGGCATTTTAATTCAAATATCTCCCCCAATTATGTTTCTTTTATTCTTTGGAGGCTCTTTTTTAGCTATGTTATCTATTTGTCTTCTTATTTTTGTTGATCTCTTTCATTTTTTATCCCTTTTTATCATTTATATGCAATTTTTTCATCATTTTAATGGTTAATTTTACCAAAAACTTACTAACTCTCCACTCAAGGGGGATCAAGGGCTTAACAAGCATCACTTTGGGGCACATTTGAACCTATTTTATAGTAATTTTAACAAATTTGTTAAAACTAACATGCATTAATTTTATTATAGAATCTCCTATATGAATTTTTATTATTTGAAAAGTCATTAGTTCGTATACATGTCACAAAACCATCTCAAATAGGGGGAAAGATAAACACTCCATTTTTATCACTTTCATGTCAAAATACAAAATGGAATGATGTCAAATAATTACACACAATCTAGTCTAAAATCTTATGTTCATGTAATATACATGTTTTAATTCACCTTTAGTGACCTCTACATGAGATAATTCACCATATTTTATATGTTCAACTATTATTCTCTAGTCAATTTCTTGGTTCAATTATCCTACTGGTCAATTTCTCTAGTCAATTATCCTATTTTAGTTAATTCAATAATTACCCATTATTTGATCAAGTAACACTTTTAATTCCCCTTCTCTAAATTATTCTTATATCCATATTTATATTTAAAATAAAATAATAATTATCTTGTAATTAATTATTTTCCCTTTTACCCTCCAAATGGGCATCTTCGTGCAAAGAAAGGATCTTGAGATCCTCTCGAATATAATTTTTTTGGATAACTAAATTGATAAGTGAATTAATAAACAAGATTATTATTCACTTTTCATCTTGGAGACAAGATGAAGGGCCCATAATTAATCTTGTGATAGAATTATCATCTTGGAAACAAGATGAAAGGCACACATTGATGATCCATGTCTCTTCTTGGGAATAACTCTCCACCCTTATTCTTGGAAAAAAGATGAAGGGATTATATTAAATCTCATTTGATGTTTTCAAATATCATCATCCCCTATTCATATCAATTAAGATAAATGTCTCACATTAGTCATCCATGTGCTAATCTATGTGCACATTTGAGTACTCATTTGAAACCATTCATCTTGCTTTCGAGATGAAGGGTTATCACTAATCTAGGTTCATTAGAGTAGACCTCTTTGAAATGGATTTTAACATTTTAAAGATATATAACAAATCCCTATAGTTTTATCATTATTTCATAAACATTATACTTGTGATCAATTTAACATGTTTCATAACTTCAATGGATATGTCTTCACACAAATGGCATTGACAGTGATCATTTGATGTAACATATAAATCACATCCTATGTGAATATGTTTCTAATGGAGGTTTTCATGTTTCTATTTTAATCTAATTCATTACTAACCAATACTTGTATGCTCATGAGTTATTAGGATCCAATATTTTTTCATTTGTTTTAGTTTTATTGATTGACTAAAATTAACTTGGTGAAAATATAACTAGATTATATTCCTAATGAGAAAATAAAATTAATTATACAAAATCTTGAAAAATCTCTAAATCTAGATAAATTGGTTGGAATCTATTTTTACTTTAGATACACTTTCATTCAACATGATAATAGTAGTGAGTGTTTGAAAAGAGTATGAATGTTCAAAGGATCTTCTTTCCTAAATAAATAAATATCCATCTAAACAACTTTGAGAATAATTATTTTTTATGTGTTATTAAAAATATTAAATAAATAGAATTTATTTCAGGCTGATAAAGAATATACAAAATAATTTATCTAAAACTAAAGTACAATGAAATTAAAACATTGTGGAAATTTTTGGATATTACAAAAACCTGAATGAAAGTAAAATTTATTTGATGGAAAAATAAAAATTTACAAGATATAAATTATTCAAAGATAAATAGACAAATAAACATTAATATTTCAATGTAAAAATGATAGTAGTGATTATTGTAAGAAAATATGGAAATATATATAATACTATGCATTAAATTCAAAATATAATAAAAACTGAGATATCTATTTAAACATAAATGACCTCCATTCCTCACACAAAAATTTAAATAGCATAATTACCGAAGACTTAAATTTATGAATTATAAATATGACATAAAAATTTGTAACTATGTTAATAAAAATAAAACCCCCAAAAAATTATTGTGAAAATTTTAGTCTTCGAAGAAATTCACAATATTTTTTTAGAGGGGTTGGTTTTTAACATAATTAGAATGTTTTTATGTCAGGTTTATAACACCAAAAATTATGGCCTAGATAATTATTTCCTTTAAATTTTTTGTTGATAAATGGAGGTTAATTATGTTTCAATTAACATTTCATGTTTTTATAGTTCATGTTAAATGTATAGTATTATTTATATATTTCCATTTTGTCCTATAACTTTCACAACAATTGACTGGGGGACCCAGACCTCCCTATGTGTTCGGGATGGATTCCACACTAGTAAAATTTAGGGTTACCTTTATCTAAGCTTTCAAAACAATTATTTTTACATAATTTTTTTATATTTATTTCATATTAATATGGGAATAATGTACATCTTATAACTATTTATTTGGTCATCAAAGAACTTTTACCGAGAAAAGGATTTTAAAAACATGTTGTAGTCACTACATAATAACATATAATTGGTGACAAATAATTATTAATTGCAAGAAAAGTGAACTACACTCATAATGTTTCTTCTTCTAGTTCATAATTAATGGTATAAGTTTGGAAAGTATTATGGGAATCAAATAGAAAAAAATTACTAAAAAATGGGAGATATTTGAAAGGGTTCCATAAACACAATAGAGACAGTTAAAAGTAATCTAGTAATGATGTTTATAAATTGTCAACCAAGTTTAATATAAGATAACTAAATATGTCATGATTCTCAATACCAACTTTAACACATTATATATATGTAGGAATCCTAAAATTATTTTGAGTAAAATAAACACATCTATATATTTCCTATATATTGAAATATAAAATTCATTGAAATATTTATATATAGTTTAAGAATAAAATTGAATAGAAGATGCTAATTCAAAATAAATGTTTCAAATTATTAATAAAAATCTCTAATTAAAATTAAAACTTCATCTTCATCTAGAATCAACAGTCATTAATTCTCAATTAAATTTATTAAAATGAACATCATACATTCTAATTCTCAAAGTAAATAGGCATAAACTATACATAGGTATGAAATCTGAATATATGTTCTAGTAAATATCACACATTTTTTGTTCCCCAATTACATAAAATTTCAATAAATATTATAATGATAAAATTAATGAAAACTAATAGAATTTGTAATCACTAAGTATAAATGAGTCTCTCCATATGCTAAAATAACTAAAAAGGGAAAACTATTGGAATAATAAACATATATCTCAAAAAAAAAGATTAAAAGATAGATGATGGACAACAAATTAGATGGAAATTAAATAATTACCATGATGCTTCAGATAGAATAGGAGATACAAAGAAAAGATAATTAATGAAAAAAAAATGATTTGATTACTTCTAAATACTTAAAAACATAATTAAAACTAAGATGAGAAAAAATTACTATATACAAATCAGTGGGCACTTATTTTACATCATTACCATTTAATCATTTTTACAAAGGGTTCAAAGGCAAATAATGAAGAAAGTTATCTTCTTTCAGAATTAGTAGATATGATCTCATAATTTTCATTTAGACTCTATTAAAAGATTTTATTTCAAAACGTGAGATGATTTGATTATGTTGTAATTAACATAAGATTGAAATAAGATAATAACATATACTATGAAACCCTAAATTTTACCTAAGTCTAAGTGCAACATGTAACTTTTTATGCATACATACTTCTATTATATATATATTGAGCCATAAATAATTTTATAGTTTTAATTTATTATATTTAATGATTTAAAAATGTTGTGTACTTATTTTTATATTAAAATACACATAAAATGAAGTGTGTTTATATAAACACATTGTTTACGATAACAATGAGATAAAATATTAAAAGGATAAAGGTATTTTATGACATCTATTTTGCAAAGTGAAAAATATTTGATCCAAGAACCCATTTATTGTGGTAGAAAATATAGATCTATGGAAAATACTAGAATACTGTGTTTACGATAACAATGAAATAAAATATTAAAAGGATAAAAGTATTTTATGACATCTATTTTGCAAAGTGAAAAATATTTGATCCAAGAACCCATTAATTTTAGAATTTTAAACATTACATATATTTGTAACTAGATAATAAATTGAGTTGAAAGTCATCCATTAGAATTATTTTTGTGTTTTGGGAATAAGTGTAAATATTTAGGACTGATTGAGATTGAAATAAAAATTTACTAAAAATAGATGGGGCCAAAATTATAGGTGAAATGTTTTTAAAAATAACACTTACTAAAAATAACTTGGTTAGCTAACTCTAGGTAACTTTTTTTTTTAATTTTAAATTTTGCATTTAAAATCTAATTTTAAGTTCAAATTTATTAAATTACTTGTGTAATTCCTTCAAATCATTTATAGAATCAATAAAGATTAGTGTTTATGAAATTCTAGGTAAATTGTACTTATTGATATTTTTCTTTGTTAGTTTCTATTTTTATCATTTTCATTAATCTATAGTGAACTATACATACTTTTATACTCTTTATTTAGTATTTGAGAATAGTTATAAGAATATTAATTTATAAACAAATATATAAATAATATTAAATTTTTGAATATTGTCCAAGAATAGAAAATTTTAATAAGTATTGTTGTAAACTAGTATTTACAATAAGAAATCACTTCCTCAAAAATAATATCAAGAAACATATGATTTTTTTCTAAATATTTCATTTTGTGATATGTAATTATTGAAACATCAGTGAAACTAATTTAAATTAAATAAAACAATAAAAGTAATGAGGGGATTTCACTGGCATTGCTTAGAGAAATGAAATCATTAATAGAAGTTGAAGATTAATAATAACAATGAGAGGATTTCAACAAGAAAAAGTGCACATCGTCAAGAAAATAATATTTAAGGGAGAAAAATATTTATAAAACTTTCAGATACAAAGCATTGATAAAATATATTTCAATTAAGACAAGAAAAAGAAACATAGAGAAAAAGTTGGTGATAAAATATTTAAAAGAATAAAAGAACAAAAAAATATTCTATCTAGATAAAATGAAATTAGAGAAATTTTTTATAATATTTAATAAATATAAAGTGTTCTAGAAATATTTATATTTCACTCTTAAATTTTCATTTCACAATAGAATATTAGATATTAAAAACTTGGATAAGATGACATTGAATTTGTTAGATTCTTTGGTATGACTTCCTTTTTTATTTTTAATGTCGCATAAATCCACTCTAGTGTATAGAGGAAAAAAACTATTTGACGTTAAAATTAATTATAAATCCACTATAATAGTTAGATGTAGGTATATATTTGATGGAATGATAATAAACAATATAGACCAAAACTTGTAAAACCCCAAGAAAATAAAAATATTTATAATGTACTAATGAATTGAATAATATCATAAAAATAAATCTGAGTTAGATATTCAATTTATTAAAAAAATTGAATATTTGTATTCAAATTTTGAAACTGTTACACATTTTTTTATTCAAAAATTGAAAATATTATGCATATTGCTATTCCCACTACCTATACACATGTGGAATTGACTTTGCATTTGTAGGTATTATACATTATTTATATTTTTTATTATAATTTTATCATATTGGAATTACTTTATAATCAAGTATTATATCCAATTCAAAATGTAAAAATAATAATTTCACTATAAATTTATATAATATATTTAAAAAATTAAGTTGAATAAATGAAACATTATTGATTTAACATTTTTATAAATACAGGTAAAAGTGTGGATTTTGAAAATATAATGAGCTTTGTAAAAAGGATAAAATATATAATAGTGAAATAATCTTGACACACCTATACTAATAATAAACGAAGATTTTTAAAAAATAACAATCAGTAAAGAAATTGATAACACTTTAAAAAAACCCTATCACCAAAGTAACAAAATAAATAACCTTAGCCAATAAAACCCAATATAACTAAAAATAAGCTAAACCTACCTCCTTACATCCTTCCACCACTAGCCAACTAAGCATCAACAAACCCTCTAATAAAAACTATTAAACCATTTCCTTATATGTGCCTATTTTCACCTTATCCTCCACATACTATACCCCCACATTGTCTCCCTCCTATACCTCATACATATAAAACTTTCCATCCTCATCTCCCTCCTCCTCTCCCTCTTCCTATCTCTAAACCTTTACACCCTCCTCCACTTCTCCCCTATCCACTATCTTAACTATAGGAATTAATTGCACAACCCACACTAGAACATATCTTGACTAAACTCTGAAATCCTATCCTTCATCTATAGAAATTTGATTAGTCAATATCAAAGGTCAATGATGGGCCCAAAATGTTGCATATTCCTCTACTCTCATCTAGTTTTTTACCTACCTACATACACCTAGGCCACCTATGGTACCAATCTAAACATTACTCAAACCTCAACCTAATTAGTGGTTATTCCCCAATGTTGCCTCTCTCTTATAATATGAGTAAAATAGTGAGGACATTTTGGTACATCCTAATAAAATAAAAATTGGTGTTTTACCTTATCCATCATGTATAATTTAATGGTATACTCATGTCAACCCATAATGTAGCATGCATTGGTCATAAAAAGTATATACTCCACATTATCTGGCCACTAAAAATGAATATCTTAGTATAGCCTCCATGTCAATTCAACATTATTCAACTCATATATTGATTATATATGATATCTAAACTCTCCTCTATATAACCTATGCCTTGGCCCCATCTAATACTAACCATGTGCCATCGACTCATCTATACCCCTCTACTACCATCTACCAACATGTCACTCAATGGCTATACACTCCCACACCCAAAATTAGAGCATCCACCTTAGTGAGAAACATAACTTAGATCGTGGTATAACTATCCCAAAATAGTTAGTCCCTAATCAAACACAATTTTATATACAAACATGTTTTAGACCATGCCTCCCAAGCCCATGTGATAGAACTGACCACTCTTGTCAGATAACATAATGTCATTGAAAATATCCATAAATAATAGCATTACTCAATCAAATAAAATGAATATGGGAATATACTCATCCATATCCCTATATCATTATATGTCCATCTCCATCTCAATCTCATCAATGTCAACATATCCACCCTGAACCATATCAACTTGTAAAGGTTTCATCAACTCCTCTAGTTTCACCTATCTTTCCATTAGGGCAAACCAACATAAAAGGTGACCTCTAATTATAAATCATAATATATGCCATATATCCTCCAAAGTAATAATAGCCTCCCCTATCAGTAGGTATAAGGTAGATGTATCTAATCTCCACCACTTCATTAAGGAATTGAGTAACATTGGGTCTACATTAATTGTTGTAATCCTTGGTATGTGAAGTAAACCAATCATATCAAAAACCCCATGCATCTATCATATCCACGTAATAGGATAACATAGAATATGTGAATGTTGATCATGCACTATCAGTACATTCACTAGCTCCTATAATCAAGTCAAGGCACTTTGATCAGTCATTTATTACTAATTGTAATGACATTTATACATTCTAACAACATCTATAATTTTATCAAAATCATGTCATCTAGTCTTATTTAGTTTTAACAATCATTTTTCTTTGTCTCTCTATTTATCTATTTAATTAGGATGTTTTCACCATTTTTAGGTGATTTCACCATTTAACAAGCCAATTTCAACATTTATATGATGATTTAACTATTAACCAATTTTCAAACCATTTCATAATTATCATGATGTTTTCATTAATATTATGGACCATTTCTCAGTTATATGTTCAATTTCACCATTTCGATGGCATTGAATTTTTTTGACATTTTAAACATTTTAATGATAAATCCATCATTTTAATAGATAAAATCATCATTTGGTGGGACCAATTCATTTCATTGGGATCACTCTATTCCATTTTAATGTTTATAAATTTCACTATTTGTGTGAATACAATCACTAATATCATTAACCAAATCATTAATATGTGGACAAATTCATCATTTTCAATGATGAATTCACCATTTGCATGGTCAAATTCATCAATTGGAAAATGGAAAAATAATTTTTTGTCAACATGAACATAAAATAAATGTTATTAAATGCAAAAAAAAAAAAAAGCCAAAGTGCTCACTGATGGTCTTGTGCCTCATGGTCACCTATTCTCTTGATTTAGTCTATAAGTTCCCTCGGTTCGTGGTTGACTAGACATTTTATCTATCTAACTTGTGCGTAAAATATCAAAGGTAAATTTTGAAATGACATGGTCAAATTGAAATATCCCCCCAAGGTGAATCTATATAATTTTATTTCAAATATTTTCCCCCATTATGTTGCTTTTCTTCTTTAAAGGCTCATTTTTATCTTTGGGATCTATTTTCTTCATATTTTCATAGATTTCTTTCAATTTTTATCCTCCTTTTTCTTTTATATTTAATTTTTTCATCATTTCAATGGTTCACATAGCCAAAATTTTACTAAGTCACCCCTAAAGGGTGAATCCAAGGCTTAACAAGCACCACTTTGAGGCACATTTGAATCAATTTGCTAGTAATTTTAATTTTTTTCAAAACTAACATCCATTTTTCTTATAAAATCTATTTTATGAATTTTTATTCATTTAGAATCCATTACTTAATCTACACCTAAAAAATCCATCTCAAATAGGGGAAAATGTAAAAACTTGATTTTTGTCACTTCCATGTCAAATTACAAGATGTAATTACTTCTCACAATTACACACATATGGTGTAAAATATTATTTTCATGTAATATATGTGTTTTAATTAACCTTGAGTCACCTCTATATGAGATGATTCACCATATTAAATCTATTCAATTATTATTCTCTAGTCAATTTATCTATTCAGTTATGCTGCTAAACAATTTCTTTAGTTAATTATATTATTTTGGTTAATTCAATAATTCCCAATTCTTTAATCAATTAATACTATTAATTCCCCTTCTTTAAATCATTCTTATGTTTATATTTATATTAAAAATGGAATTATAATTATCTTCCAATTTATTATTTATTATTTTCCCCTCCAAATGGGCATCTTCATGCAAATAAAGGATCTTGAGATCCTCTAAAATATCCTTTTGTGAGATAATTAAATTGACATGTAAATTAATATACAAGATTAGTACTCACCCTTCACCTTGAAGATAATTTTAAGGGCCCAAAATGAATCTTTTGAGAGAGAATTCTCAAACCTTCATCTTAGAAATAAGATGAAGGGCCCACATTGGTGTTTTATGTGCCTCCTTGGTAATAAATCTGCACCCTTCTTCTTGGAAACAATATGAATGGCTTATATTAACTCCCATTTGATATTTTCAATGATCATCCTCTACCATTCATATATATTAAGATGAATGGCTCACATTAGTCATCCATGTGTACATTTGAGGAATCACTTACAACCATTCATCTTGATTTCAATATGAAGGGTCCTCACTAATTAAACTTCATTATGAATAGACCTTTTTGCATTGCGTTTCATCATGTTCAAGATATATAAAAAATCCATAGAATTTTATTATGCTAATTTGTTCATCAAATTTATACTTGTGATCAATTTAACATGGTCCATCACTTGAATGGAGATGAATTCACAAAAATGGCATTGATAAAGATCATTTGACACTACATTCGATCTACATCCTATGTAAATATGTTTATAATGGAGGTTTTCATGTTTATATTTTGAATCTAAAGAATTATTGTAAATATTTTTATGATCATTTTGATTAATAAGAATCTAAGAGGGGAGATTAGTATGGTGTTAGTATTAAATAAAATCAAACAAAACATACTAAGAAAACCTCACACCTCTAGCTTAGACACTCAAAGATCTAGTGAACTATATAAGCAACTAATAAATTAAATAAAAATAAGTAATTTTACCTTCCATGAGATCAAGTGTGTTATGTTGGCAATGAATTAATTTTCTCAGTTGTGTGATGAAGAATTATTTGGCAATAGATCTCCTTTCATTTTTACACAAAAAGAAAATTATTTTGATGAAGAATTATTTTGATGAAGAATTATTTGGCAATAGATAAAGAATTATTTGGAAATAGATCTCATTTCTTGATTAGTTAGTTCATTCTGCTTAGCATTTTTACACTTTAAGAAGTGTTCGAGTTACTCATTTAATGGGTCAAAAGGCCATATTGTAACATTGCTAGATCATAAGGTGATTGAAGATGATACATGATAGGTTACTATTGCATATAGGATAATACAAAAAATAGGGATGCCTCAAAATTATTATGAGAACCAATGTCTGATGTGTTAATGAAAGGGACATTGAGTGATTTCTAGGCTTAATTTGCATTGTTTTGTAGAAATCAACTTGAAGTCCAGTTGGAAGCTAGTTGTGTCCAGAATGGGGTGTCTATATTGTTCCCCTATTTTTAAAGTCATTAAAATCTATAAGTGTACTAACATCTTCTCAAATAATGAAAAAATTGTTATTGAGTAATGCCCTAGAAGAGGATGGATGAGCCCTAGATGCCCCTTTGAGAGAGTGGATGGTAAAATAAAGGCATCAAATGGTCCCTCAAAAAGAATGAAATGATGCAACATATAGGTAATGGGTCTAGATAAGATTCATTTACCCTAAGGTGGTTATAATCATAGGCATAGTGAGATAAAAAGAATGATTTTCCCAAAGGATTTTATTATCATTAGAATAATGAAAAATGTTCTAGTAGGGTGGATAGAGATAATTATATTTCCAAAGGTGGTTATAATCATTAACATCTAGATATATCAAAACATAGTGATTTGCTCAAAGGCAAGTATAATCATTGGTTTTGTGGTGTGCCCCACTAGGGAGGATAGAAACATGATATAAGTTAGGTTTTCCCCATTAAGTAAAATTAGTAAAAAGGGTATTACATACTAAATTTGATCTCATGGAGTAAGTGTAAGGTGATATAGAAGATAGGCATGATTTTTGGTGACTTTCTAGTAAAGAGATGCATATCCTAAATAGTAGGGTTTGAAATTCATTTATGATTTAATTTATTTATACTTTAGAAAGATTTGGAGAGGTTAATAATTTATTCATGTAGAAATAAAGAGATTTAATAGGGAAACATTACCTGTAAGAACCATTGAACTAATTTTTTGTAACAATTGATGGTATGCACCATGATATAAAACACCATGATGACCTAACTAAAATATTCATAAGGACTGACACTTGATCCAATAAAAAAGTGAAAAAATGCACTAATGATAAGAACCATGATTACAATGTTGACATATGAGTATGGATGGACTTACGTATTGTGTATAAGGAATAATCTAATGAATGCATTCATAATAACTTAAGTCATAATAATGAAATCAAATAAATAGGCAAACAAATAAATAGATAAACACAACAAAATAGTAATAAACAAAAAATCAAAAATAAACAAACATAAATACAAAAAACACCAATAAAGAAAGAAACAAGCAATAAATAAAATGAACAAAATAATAAAAACATCTAAATAATACAAAGCAAAGATAAAAGATAAATAATGGTTAGTTACAATGTTATTTCAAACATAAAGCAAATGGTTCATGCATGTGTAATGTAAGTGTTAATCATGACAATAGGGTGACCCCTAAGATAAGCATTCATAACACTAGTATAATAATGAAAGAACCAAAGGCAAAAGGATGTCCCTAGGTGATAGGGAACAATGACACAAACAAGATGGAAAACATTACCCCTAGGATTTAGGAGATAAAGAGACAAAACAAATAAAATGGGGGAAATAGGAGAAAAGGAAGGGGTAGCCAAGATGACTCTACAGGCATTAGGTAAGTGGATGCTACCTACATAGTTCCATGTACACAAAATTTAACATGAACTTCATGCCAAATTTAGTTCTCCCAATATAATGGAATATAAGAAAATTGATGATAAGAAAACATGATTGATGTGTATAGGAATATGGGAATGGTCTCACAAAATGGTGAGTGCATATATAAAAAGAGAGGGATGGAGTTATTAATCATGAAAGTGTCAATATAAATAAATTATGCGAGTGTGAGAGTATGGTTTAAGAAAAAGCCACATTGAAAGGAAATAGAAAAGTGCATACACATGAACTAGATTTATAATGTATACTACATTTAAGGATTATAATTAGAATAAGCTTGTAAAATAACAAGACTATAAAAAGAAAGTGCTCAAAAAATGGAGAGAGAGTAATAAAATATAAGTAGTCATTGTTGTAGGCTAGAATTTCACCCTTGTGGGAATGTTTTTTAGCCTCTCTCACTCTTAGATAAAATATTAGAACAACCTCAAGCTGTGGGTATCCTATAGTGAGATTAAACCTCTAGGCATTTTAATGAGGCTATCTCCTCATATGCTTCACTTTGGCTTGATTCCCACAGTAAACCCTACTGTTGACTAAGCAAAAGGGAGAGAAATATGACATGAAAGGGGAATCTAAGATAAGGATGGTGATGCACCAAATATGGAATGATCCACTTTTAGCCTAGAAGCCTTAATGACTACTAATGAATTTAATCAAGACATAGACTAATCTGATCCTATCTCAAAATCAAAAGCATAAGTATTTGTGTGGAGGTCAAAGGGAAACCCTAAAATTTAAAGGACATAAATAAATAGGTCTATATGAGACATTATAAACTTGTGACACTTAAAGAAGGCACCAATGTCTAACACTTCACACAACCTGCAAGGAACCAAAATAATTGAAGAAAGGTGCATGGATGATTCATAGATGATGAAAAGAAACATACATTCTAAAAACTAAAACTCCAATAATGTACACTTGACTTCAAACTAGAATTGTAAAATTCATCTTATTGCTTCAAGAGAGTGTTACAAGTCAATTTTGACAAAGTAACTCTATCACCAGTTGAGGGATGCCTTTATAGGCTCAAAATCTTGTATATATAGTAGAAAGGGATGAGAGAAAAGGGGGAGAGATAAAGGAAGAGGGGAGCCTATTTGAGACATGATAACTAAACTGATACCTTATTGTAATGAATTCTCCACCATTTTTTTGACTAATTGGGGCACTATTTGCTTTGTACAAATGAAACTTTATTTTTACTAATAACCTCGAGCTTCTTCATTGATAAGAAAACATGTTAGAAGAAAATAAATTCTCCAAGAATGCTTTTAATACTTGAGAGACCTTTTCTAATCACCTGATCTTCATCTTTCATCCCCACACCATCTTTCACTTGTCTTGCATGTATAAGGATAAAATCCCCATAACTCTAAACCTGGACTGATCCATGTTGCTTCTATGTTTAGTGGATATATGTTTTATATGATGGCCATGTCAAAGGATGAGATCCTCTTAATTAATTGCATACACTAGATCCTACTTTGAAACCTAGGCCAAATATTTTTTATAGGTGGAAAACCAATCTAAGGACATTAGTTTTCCTATATCCATTTATGTCGATGTAAGTCTATATATTGCATAGATTTTTTTTATATTTTTTAGGTCTAAAATGCCTATTTTCCTTCTACACAGCCTTAATAGTAACACTTTGCCCTTTTAATACACATGGTTCAACTTAGGTCTACTTGAGCTTCTTTGTATTCAAGTCCCTTTTTGGAACTAACTGAGCCATGTCAAAGGTAGCTGCATATCCCTACCAAGTGTAAATAATTTGATATTTGCATTTTAAACTTAGCATGATCCTTCACTTTACATGTTCCATATGTAAGTTGTAGACTACATCATCGAAGTTGAAAGGATAAATCATCATCATCTTTTGTTGATTGGCTGGAGACCCCTTTGATGTCTTTTGAATACCAATGGATATTTTATGAGCTTGAAATTTGACACTGGCATGAATGTCATGTTTCCTTTGAATAATTTCTTGTGGGCCTTTTTATTTTAGGCCTTTTTATTTTAGATAATTTTCTTGAACAATTTTTGTGTAATTTTTTCTCAAAGGAATTAAACGTCTAACTTTTTGACAATGACCCTTCAGATTTTGAAAAGTCCTTTGAAGAAGTTCCCTTTCTGAAGGAAAAGTATCTTTTGGCCACTTTGAAAATTCCCATTTCCAAATGTAAAGTACCCTTTAAAACTTTTGTAAATGTACTTTGGTTATTTGAAATGAACTATCGGCCTTTTTGGGAAAGACCCTTCAGACAAATTTTCTTCAGCCACTTCCTCGAAAGAAAAAGTCTTCGAGACTTTGTCAAAGGTCCACTTCCTCAAAATATACCCTTTGAAATTATTGCATAAGACACTTTGGCATGGAAATGACTCTTTGGAAAAAGTGTGTTGGCCCTTTAGAACTTGAAAAGGTCCCTTTTTGGTGAGAAAAGTGCGCTTCAGCATTTGGGAAATGGTCTCTTAGGTCTTTTGCTTTGGCACTTCTTCTCGAAGGAATTCCTTCAAAAAAATTTCCTTCAAATTTTTTTAAAATACCTTTCAAATATTTTTCCTTTGGAACTTTTCCAAAAAAGTACCTTCATAATTCTTTCTAAGTATCCCTCAAAAAAAAAATTTCAGACCATTTTCCTGAGAAAATCCCTTTGAGAAAATTGTCTTGGACACTTCACTTTGAAAAAGATGCCCTGCATAACTTTTGATTGGTACACTTTCTAAGATAAAAATTGTTTAGGCCTTTTGTTTTAGACAAAATGTCTAAAACAATTCCAATACTTAGCCAAAAATACCGAAAATAAATCTCTCAAAAGAAATAGGTCTTTAGGGAAATTATTGCATAATAATTTCCTTGAAAGAATTCAGTCTTTGTATTTTACTTCAAAAAATTTATCTGAAAGAATTATCCCTTCAGAAACTATCTTAGCAATGAAAAGGCTGAAAGAATTTCACACTTAACCAAATAATTTAGGAAAAGGTCCCTAAAAGAATTCAACACTTAGCCAAATAATTTCCCTGAAAGAATTCAACACTTAGCCAAAAAAAGGTCCTGAAAGAAACTATCTTAGCAATGAAAATATTGAAAGAATTAAAAAGTAAAGACTTAGCCCAAAAGGCTTTATACTTAGCTTTTCCAAGGTCTATAAGCTCTTCCAAACTTGTTCACAAAACTATTGTTTGACCTTTAAGCTTTAGAATTCTACTCAGCTCATTCATCTAAGCATAATCTTGGTATGTGGGCCAAAAAAATGCCCAACATCTTTGGTGACTCTAAGGGAAGCATGCCTACTACGCTTGAGAACCCAGACCACTTGCCTTATCTAGTCCATTGGGTATGGAGTCATTAACCTCTACAATTAAGCTAGTTTGAAACTAGATACAAGCCTGACCCTTTTTAGAACTTCCTCTCAAAGTAACAAGGACAATAAGAACAAAACAAACAATGTGCCCATAGCACTTAGGGAAGGGAAACACATAACTAAAAATATGTGCACAAGGCACTTAGGATAAAACATGAAAAACTATACAAAATGTATAATATATATAATTTTTGCAAACTCTTATAATATCAAGGCTTTAAATGAATCTCATTGACTGGGATGGGTAGTATCTCTCCATCTATTTGGGCCAGTTGAAAAGCATTATTTTGTTTTCATTCATGGATCAAATAAGGACCACTCCATAAGCTATCAAATTTTGTATGGTTCCCTGGCTTGGCATTATTTTAATCCCACTTGAGGACTAGATCCCCTTCCTTGAAGTCCCTTATAGTGGCTCTCTTGTTAAATGCTTTATTGAATTGATGTTGATGTGAATCTAGTGTTTTCATTAAAAGGTCTCCCATATCTTCAAACTCCATGAGTTCTATCAGTCTCACATGCATGGGCTCATCTTCCATCAACTCCAGCAAATGGGCTCATTCTAATGTAGGTAGCTCAAGAGAAATGAGTAACTTGTCCTCCCTTCCATTTACTAAGACATATGGAGAATTACCAATGGTAGCTTTAGGAGTCACTATATCAACCCATAAGGTTGCCTTTAGTTTAGTGTGTCATGTCCTCTAATTCTCTTCCATAGTTCTCCTGATGATTCTTAGTAAATTTTTATTTGTGGACTCAACCAGTCCATTTCCTTGAGGATAATAGTTGCAAGAGGTGTTGAGGTAGATGCCCATTTTGAGAGCCCATTCACTCATTTTCAAACCAAGGAATACTAATTCATTATTAAAAATGATAGTGGGTGGAACACTAAACTTGGTCACAATGCTATCATACAAGTCTAAGACTACACCTTCATTAGCTTATTTCAATGCAATGTCTTCCACCCACCTGGTGAAGTAATCAGTTGCAGTGAGCACCCATCTATGCCCTGCACTTGATGGAAGGTTGATCATTCCTATGAAATCTAGCCCCAATTATATGAAGGGATGTTCCACCTGAATTGGGTTGAGAGGAAGGGATACCAATCTTTTCTTACCCACAAAGAAATCACACTTTTGACACTTTCTTACCCATGAATACACATCTTTGAAGAGATTGGGCTAATAATAACCGACCCTTATTATCTTTGCTACTATATTCCTTCAAGTAAAATGGCATCCTACAGGCCCATCATGTAATTCCTCTAAGAGCCTTGTCACTTGGTCATCATCTATGCATCATAGGATCACTCCATTAAGGTCCTTTCTGAATAAAACTCCATCAACTAATGCATAAGGTATAGAGTAAAGTCTAAAATACCTTCTCTTTTACCTGTCTATACCTTGTGGGTAATCACCTATTATCAAGAAATGTGTCATATCTTAGAGCCAACTAGTATGAGGTGGATGCATATCTATCTGTCAGATATATTATATCACCATGGAAATTTCTTTGTCCTCATGAAGGTCATCAACCACATTCACACACAAGCCTTTACCTCTCACTAGATTAGTGACCTTGGTTTCCATGTCATACTCTATGGCCTTGGTAATCCAACCAACTCTTTTTTCATTCAATTTTTTGTTAAGAAGGACATCCCTCACTCCAATATGAGACACCATAAAATAGATTTTTCTATTGGAGATAATTGGCCTAAACTTTTTAAGGATTCTTACTACTATAAGAACTTGTTTTTATAAAAAACTATACCTTACCTCATACCCCTCAAGCCCCTGATTAAAAAATGTTATTGGTTTCTCAAGTCCTTCATCATTATTTTGCATTAGCATGGCTGATGTATTATCAATATTGGCAAAGACATATAATATGAAATATCCTGAGAAATCATGATTCATGAGTGTGGGTGCTTAGGCAATGGCTTGTTTAATATCCTCAAATACTTATTTACCTTCATTTGACCAAGTGAAAACTTGGTTGTTCTTTAGGATGGAAGTGATGGGTTTGACCAAGTTTACAAAACTAAGTATAAAACTTTTCACAAATTTTATTTTCCCAAGGAAACTTTGGATTCCCTTCTTATGCTTGGGTAAGGATAAGGCCAAGATGGCACTTATTCTATTAGGATCAATAGATAATCCTTGTTTTGAGATAATATGTCCCAAGAGTTTACCCTCATGGATAAAAAGCACACACTTATTAGCATTCAAAGATATCCCTTACTCTATGCATCTCTCAAAGATCAACCTCAACTGGTCCATGTGTTCATTAGCATCCTTGGAGAAAATTGTGATGTCATCCAAGTAAACTAGCACCATTTGATTTATCAGCCATTGGAAAGCCATGTTTATGGCTCTTTGGAAAGTTGCCCCAATATTTGATAAGCCAATAGTTATCTTTTGGTATGCATATGTGCCCCATTTAGTGGTGAAGCTATTATTTTAATAATATTATTTCTTTACTAATACTTTGGTTGTAACCTAAATATCCATCCAAAAGAGAAAAACATTCTAAACATGAAACTATTTGAAGAAGTTTCTCCATAGATGGTAGAGGGTAATGGTTCTTCAAGGAAACCCTTTTCAAATCTCTAAAGTCAACACACAACCTAATCTCCCCACTCTTTTTCCTTATAGGAACCAAATTGGCTACCCATGATGAGTCCTCAATGGGAAAGATGATCTTGGATTCAATTAACTTGGTCAACTCTATCTTGATAAGCTCTTCTATTTTGGGGTTAATGGGCCTTTGTTTTTACCTCACAGGTTTAGCATTAGCCTCTAGGTCTATAATATGTTGGGCTAACTTTGGATCAAAACCTTTCAGGTGATTGTACTTCCAAGTGAAGATGTCTATCTACTCCTTATAGAGTGTTATGAAATCTTATCTCTTAGCCTTGTTGTTTACCTTCCCAAGCTTTAGATGTTTGTCTTTGAATATGAGGACTCTCTAATAATTTTATTCATTGGTTTCCATTAATACCTTATCCTTTCGCATATGGTCTCCTTCATGGAAGAGACTCTCAAGTTTAAACGGTCTCTTAAAAATCTTGTTGGATTTTAATTGGATAATTTATTCTCCATACTATCATTGAAACTTATCCTAGTTTTTGGAGGAGAACTCTACTTCTTGCTATAAGAAACAAGTAATTTATTTGTCATTTGCAAAGACCTACCAATTGGATTCATTATTTATTACTGATGGCCTCACCACCACCTTACCATGTGGCTAAACCTTGGCCTCTTTTATCTTATTTGGAATATCAAATTTGGCTACCATAGTTTCCAACCTATCAACATGCTAGTTATGATTCCTTGGCACATATTGAATGCTAAAGGCTTCAAAACCTTCAATTAGGTCCCACACTCTATTTTTATAAGACCTCATCAAAGGATTACTTATAATGTTTAGGACCATAACTTGGCTCACTATAAGCTCATTATCTCCATATACTTTTAACTACTTGATTCCCCTCTTACTATCCCACTGAAGGCCATGGATTAAGCCTTCATATTCATCTACATTAGAGGAGCAACTAAAATGGAACTTATAAGAAGAGAAATACTTATCATCTAAAGGGGAAACTAGCATTGCCTCTACACCTACTCAATTTTTACTCCTTGAACCATCAAATAAAAACTTCCACATACCATTGAGTTCTTCTTTAGGTTCAATGAGGGAAGGCATGAGTTGATTTTTCTCATGTATCAAATAGGAACCCATGTATCTTTATTTTATACCTTCCAAAGGGTTGATAAATTTATTATCGCCCATATCTCATCCAAGAATAAGTCTAGAATCTCCTCAAGATAAGTATTCAATTCTTGACCAATTATAAATTCATCCTCATCAAGGATAATATAATTGAGGTTTATGCTATCTACCTAATGGGGATCAATGTGAAATTATGCCATGGGTTGAGCCTTGATTGATAACTTAGTCCCATACCTTTTTATGAATGCTATGTATGACCAATCTCCTATGAGATATCCTCCTATCTTTTTTTTGAATTCTCTAGATAAGCATAGATTAAAATGACGAGGCACCTCTTGAATCAACACATCTTCAGCCACTAAAACACTAAGAAAAGCATGTGGGGTCAATATAAGACCTCTAATAATACCAGTTTTTTTGGTGGAAGATCCTTCAAGTTGTAAAACTCCCTTAGATTGAGGTTCATACTTTAAACCGTGTTGGTCTGCTATTGACTTTGTCATCACTGAGTTACTTGCTCCATTGTCTACCATGTAGTTATGTACCCAGAAATCACTAATTATTATATAAATGTATGAGGGAGGAGGTTTGACCACCTTAATTTATCCTTCTCCTATAGGACCTTTGGTTACATTGGTGAGGACCTTAGTTTCTTTGCTTAGTTGTTTGCCTACAGTTGTGGTAACACCTATCTTGGACAAATCTTCTTGAAGGATGTTCACTTGATTGGGCATGGAAAACATGTCCCATATCAGTACACTCATACTATATTTCTTCATTTACTAAATAATGTTAATTAGTCAGCCACCAACCTTCACCTATGCTTTAGGGGCCACTACTATATTTTGTTAAATTTATGAGTTTTGTGGATCAAATCCTTTCTCCCGATTCTAATTTTTGGGAGGTCCAAGACCTTTGGAGTGATATCAAGCTCATTAGGCTTAGATAATAAAGGATTTATGATAGGAGGTTATTTGAATGCTTCATGATTACCATCCATATTCATTCTTTTAAACCTTGTATTAGTTGACACTAGAATGTATGCTTGGCTAGAACTAGCCTATTGATTGAGTGTGTAACACTCTTCTTGCTCACTCATGACCATTATATCATCTGACTACTTTGTTACCTAATTATATCCTTGTTCTTGTGTAGACTACCCTAGTTTTATATCATGGGCATCTCTATGCTTTGAGACATGAAGGCTTGATTGTATCCATAAGCAACAAATTCCTACAATTAGTCATTAAATGCCTAGTTAAAACCATTAGTTGGGATAATGGATTGCCCAAAATATTGATTCCAAGGTATGGTCCCTTAAACTTCTTAAGCCATGTTATTTTGAATAGGAACCAAAGAGTTATAAAATCCTATAACATTTGGGTTATAGCCAATCTACTTATTGTATCTAGGTTGTCTTTGCCCTTGCTCACAGTTCTGGTTTTGGAAACTTCCTTTGAAGGGTGGTCTATTCCATTGATAAGATAGTTGCTAAGGTTGATATGGAGATTGATGAGGTTTATTAAACTGAGCTTATTGCCTTTTAACATTTAACACATGATTTCCCAAGGATTGGATCATTTTCTTAAGTTTTAGGTAGTTTTTATACTCTCGAGAATCCCTTGATCCACTAGTGGAAGCCTTTTCTTGCTTGGGTGAAGGTATAGCAACAATTATTGGAGTTGGAAGAATAACATCAAGTGGGGGAATAACTATAGGGGGTGGTATGATTTTAGGGAAAAGGGGCATTGGGGGTCTAGGATTAAGCTTTCCATCCTAATCTAGGAAATTTTATACTTTAATAGGCACCTCATAAGCATTTAGAAATATGTCCCCTCCCATGGATTGGATCATTATACTATATCTCTATTTAGAGCCTTCAATTAGTATAGGAACACAAAGCTAGGGGATGGTCTAACAGAGGCTAGAACTATGTCCCAAGCTTTTTAGAATCTTGTGTTGAAGTCTTTTATGACTTCATGGGTAGATCTCTTGATTGTGGTACATTTTTCTACTAGTGAAAAATGGTCACTCTTGTCTAAAAATATATTACACAAGGCCACTCCAAAATGATTCCATGATTAAATAGAATTAGAAGATAAGCCTCTATACCAATCTAATTATTTTCCTATAAGGGATACAACTAACAATATAATAGTTATATTTTCTACAATGACATTATGGATATTGAAAAACTTGGATATGTCATTAATGTGCTCAATAGGGTTTATGGGTTGGTCTCCTATAAAATACAAGACACTTTTGAGAGTTGTTACTAGCATAGCATCGTATTATGGTAGATTCAAAGGAATTTGACCACTGGAGCCTATAAAATCTCTTTGGGGAATCATGGTAACAAGGGGAACTATCAATAGGTTGCTTGCAAGGGTAGGCCTTGAGACTTGATTAGGAAAAGGTTTCCTTACATATGGTAGAGTATTGGTGAACCTTAACTTTTTAGCTAAATTTAAGGGGAGTTCAATAAAATCAAAAGGAGTACCTCTAGAAGTTGATCTTGTAGCCACCTTTGGCATGAAAAATTGTTACTATTCTACAACCATATTGTTAAGTGTTCTTCAAAGTCACCAAATACTGAAAGATGAAATCTATAACCACTAAAAATTGATTAAACTATCATCAAACTTGACCAATCTTCCTCAAAAGTGTTCCCACTAGTAATTCTAGAAACTATTGTAGGCTAGAATTGTAACCTTGTGGGTGATTTTTTTAGGCCCTCTCACTCCTAGCTAAAATATTGGAACAACCTTAGGCTATGGGTATCATGTAGTGATATTGAACCTCTAAAATTTTTAATGAAGATAGATCCTCAGATGCTTCACGTTAGCTTGAGTCCCACACTAAAACCTACTAATGACTAAAGAAAAGGGAGAGAAAGATAACATGAAAAGGGAATCTAAGATAAGGATGGTGATGCACCAAATATGAAATGATCCACTTTTAGCCTAGAAGCCTTAATGAATACTAATTAATTTAATCAAGACACATACTAATCTGATCCTATCTCAAGACTATAAGCATAAGTATTTGCATGGAGGTTGAAGGGAAACCCTAAAATTTGAAGGATAAAAATAAATAGCTCTGTATGAGATAGTATAAAATTGTGACACTTTAAGAAGGCACACATGTCTAACACTTCACACAACCTACAAGGAACCAAAAAAATTGAAGAAAAATGCATGGAGGATTCATAGATGATGAAAATAAACATACATTATACAAATTAAAACTCCAATAATGTACACTTGACTTCAAACTAGAATAAAAAAATTCATCTTATTGCTTCAAGAGAGTATTATAAGGTGATTTTGATAGATTAACTCTATCACCAGTTAGGGGATGTCTTTTCAAGCTCAAAATCTTGTATATATAGCAAAAAGCAATGAGAGAAAAGGTGGAGTGACAAAGGAAGAGGGGAGCCTATTTGAGACTTTATAGTTAAGCTATTACCTTATTTTAATGAATTCTATACCATTATTTTGCTTTGTATAAATGAAACTTTGTTTTTCCTAATAACCACAAGCTTCCTCATTGATCAAAAAACATGATATAAGATAAGAACTTATCCAAAAACAACCTTTAATACATAAACTATATTTTATTATCATCTAATCTTCACCTTTCATCCCCATGCCATCTTTCACTTATTTTGCACGTATAAGGACAAAATCCACATAGCTATGAATCTAGAGCGAGCAATGTTGCTTCTGTGTTGAGCGACTGTTTGTTGGAGATGATGGCCATGTTTAAGGATGAGACCCTCTTCATTAATTGCATACACTAGCTCCTACTTTGAAACTTGGGACAAATCTTTTCTATAGGTGGAAATCCAATCTAAGGACATTGGTTTTCCTATATCTATTTATGTTGATGTAATTTTATAGATTATGTATCTTCTTTTGATCTTTATTAGGTCTAAGAGGACTATTTTCCCTCTGCAAAGCCTTACTAACAACACTTGGCCCTTTTAATGCACATGGTTCAACTGGGGTCTACTTGAGCTCATTTTCATTCAAGTCCCTTTTTGGAACTCACAAAACAATGTTGAAGGTAGCTACATGTCCCTACAAAGTGTGAATGATTTGATCTTTACATTTAAAACTTGGCGTGCTCCTTCACTTTACATGTTATGTATGTAGGCTATAGACTACATAATCGAAGTTGAAAGGAGAAGTCTTCATCATCTTTTATTGATTGAATGGAGACCCATATTATGGCTTTTGAATGCCAATAGTTATTTTATGAGCTTGAACCTTGACACTAAAACAAATGTCATGTTTCCTTCAAACACTTTCTAGCAGGCCTTTTTATGTTGATCCTTTTTCTTTCAAACAATTTTCTTGAATAATTTCTGTAGACTTTTTTCGCAAAGGAATTAAACTTCAAACTTTTTGAGAATGACCCTTCGGATTTTGAAAAATCCTTCGGAGAATTTCCCTTTCTAAATGAAAATTATCTTCTGACCACTTTGAAAATGCCCCTTTCCAAAGAGAAAGTAACCTTCAGAACTTTTGTGAATGTCCTTTGGTTATTTAAAATGAACCATCAACCTTTTTGGAAAAGACCCTTCAAACAAATATGCTTTCACCACTTTATAGAAAGAAGAAGTCTTTAGGACTTTTGAAAAGGTCCAATTCCTAAAAAGACACCCTCTAGAATTGTTGCATAAGACACTTTGGCATGGAAATGATTCTTTGAAAAAAGTGTTTTGGCCGTTCAGAACTCGAAAATGTCCCTTTTTGTCGAGAAAAGTGCCCTTCAGCATTTAGGAAATGGTCTCTTGGGTTTTTCTTATTTCAGTAGTTCTTCCCAAAGGAATTACATTGAAATTTTTTCCATTAGATATTTGTAAAATACCTTTCATATTTTTGTCCTTGGGCACTTTTTTTTTAAATTACCTTCAGAATTCTTGCTAAGTATCCTTCAAAAATTTTGTTTCAGACCATTTTTTTCAAAAAATCCCTTCAACAAAATTGTCTTGGCCATTTCAATTTGAAAAAGATACCCTTCAAAACATTTAATTAGTACACTTTCTAAGAGAAAAATAATTTGGAGCTTTTGTTTTAGACAAAATGTTTGAAATAATTCCAATACTTAGTCAAAAAGACTCGAAACAAACCTCCTAAAATAAATAGGTCTTCGGGGAAATTGTTGTGGGATAATTTCCCTTAAATATTTTAGTGTTTGTCTTTTCTTCAAACATTTAGTCTAAAAGAATTATCCCTTTAAAAAAATTATCTCAGACAACTTGTCCAAAAGAATTCAACACTTAGCCAAAAAAGGGTCCCGAAAGAAACTATCTTAGCAATGAAAAGGATGAAAGAATTCCAAATTAAAGACTTAGCCCAAAAGGCTTTGTACTTAGATTTTCCAAGGTTTTTAAGCTCTTCCAGAATTATTCATGAAACTATTTTTTGACCTTCAAGATTTAGAATTATGCCTAACTTATTCATCTAGGCATAGGCTTGGTATGTGGGCCAAAAAAATAGACAACATTAATTATTACATCAAATTTGGTTGCACAATGCTCATAATATAATCTCACGATATGAAAAGATCATATAATAAAGGCCAATAAGTATGAGTGAATTAAATTACAAATGGTTACTCATGAAATAGTGAGGAACCTTAGGATCCTTAATGTAAAGATATGGACAAAAAATAAAAGAAGGTACAACTAAACTAACCTAACATACCCCATGTATTTAAGTGCTTCCTATATTCTGTGTGAACCTCAGGTCAATGCATTTATCCAAGAAATGGGAGGAAAAATACCACAATGGTCTACAAATAACTTTAATAAATAAAATATCCCATCCTAACAAAATTTGATGGATTTATATCTTGCATGGAAATGATAAGTGAATTTTCATGATTTTGTGATTGTTAGGATTTTTAATATATTTTACAAATGTTTTTGGAATTTCTGAAGCATCTCAACTTGATTAATAATTATGAGAGACTAAATATTCCAACTCATCAAATGATGAGAGCATAGCTTATGTTGCTCAAAAAATAGTGAGAGCATTCAAATGTAAATTTCTTACAAAATAATTAGTATGGAAAAAGGTGACTGAGATGACCTCAATATGAATCAAGCACTACCTATAAAGTAATAAATGGAACCTCAACTCACCATAGTTTTGCCTTATAGTGGAGTAATCTGAATAGGTAGAAATAAGTGTGTGAATTAGGCAAAAAACATAGTATATCACATTAATGTCAAGGTGATATGATAATGCATGGTGAAGGTGTTACTCCTAAGTTGACCATAGGTAGTTATAATTAAGAAAAAAAGGCATAGGTAAATAATACTAATTTTCCCAAAGGTAGTTATAATTAGTGGCACTATAATAAGATAGAATGTGACAATAATGAATAATTTAATCACCAAACTATTGTCATACTACTCTAAGATACTGATTCTTTGTAGAATACTAAATCGACACCTAAAAATTTATATGAATCTCATCATTAAAGGTGCCCAAAGAACTAATGGACCAAAACAAAGGTAAAAAATGGTGGGTGGAGAGGGTAAAACAACTTCAATTAGTGAATTTATGGAGTGAACATTATATGGTATAATACAAAGAAGATGATAGTACAATTGATGTAAATGATCCTCAAAGATAATAATTTGGGTTTCTTAAGTGAAATAATGATTAAGGTGTATTATTTTCATGGGTTCATCAAGTTCATCTCTATTTAGTGTAGCTAACTTGTAAGCTCTACATCCATAATTAGCAATAATGACATAAAGTCATATCTAATAAAGCTTGAACTTTCCTTTCTTATTTTTCTCAGTTGTGGTGTTCATTTGGATTTCTTTGAGGAAAAGATCACCAAGATAGAACTCTCTATTCTACACCCACCAGTTATATTGACCACGTAACTAGGTATGATATAATTGAAGGTTGTTTATAATGGCTATTCATTTTTCATCCAATAACTCTAGCTCTTATAGGTGAGCTATTTTGTAATCTTCATAATCTAGGATGTTTTTTAATGAGATATGTATATAATACCACTTAGCCTCGATATGAAGAATGAACTTGATGACATAGATAAGTAAATATGGTGTAGCTCATGTTGGAGTATGATAATTAGTACAATATGCCTAAAGGGCATAGAATATCTACAAGTGCCAATCATGCTAACATCATTGAAAATATTTTTAATAATGTTGACAATATTTTTGTTAGATGACTATACTTGGACATTACCTTGTGGTTAATATTTAGTGTAAAATTATTGTGTAGTGTTATACTTAGCATAAAGTTCATTGAAATTCACGTTCTTAAATTATCCACCATTATCATATACAATGCCTAATGGGATACCCTATCTATAGATGAGATGGTTGAAAATGAATTTGGAAATATGGTTTATAGTCATGTGAGGGGTATATCTTGAACCCATTTAGTTAAATATTTAGTGGTGGTAAGGATGTGTTTATGCCCATCAGAAGAGATATGGTTAATATTCCTAATGAGATAAATTCCCAACATTGAAAACAACCATGGTATAAACATCGATTTGAGTGTTCTGGCTAGAGCATGAATATTATTAGTCACATCTTTTAACATAAGAAAAAACATCTACATCCATGGTTGGTCAATAGTATTAGTATGTAGGAGCTTTTTGGTAAGGATCATCCCACTGGTGTGGGTTCCACATACTCCTTTGCTAAATTACCTCAGTGTTAATGTGGCTTCTATTGAAATGAAATAATGAATAAAAGTTCCATCAAATATTTTCAGTAAATATTTGTGCCTAATAGAGTATATCGAGAGCTTGTTGGGTAAGGGCTTTTTTTATGTGAAAGGTTGGGTGGAAGAATGTGATCATGAAGGTAGTTATATAGGTTTGAATACCAAATAGAACTAGGACCAATAATATGACATATCATTATAATGGTTGAAGTTACATGAGCTAGTTTTAGAATATGTTCAATGGAGAATTGATAGTCTCTTGCAGTATCTGTGTTAAATATCAAAGAACCAATGGTAGCCATAGAATTAATTGTCCTATTATTAACTTAAGGTATGTGCTCAATATGAATATGGGAATCTGATGTTTGATAATGTCCACCATGGCCTTTTATGGTACCAAACTATCATCTTTAGTGGTCTTTAATATGATTGATGATTAATTGAGAATCACCATGAACCATAAGATGTTGAATGTTCCATTATACTTCTTGACGAAGCCTTGTAATGAGTGCTTCTTATTTATCCATATTATTAGTACAATGAAAGATGATAGAAAATGATTTGGGAATAATATCTCCTTATGGTGTAATAAGTAACATGCCTACCCCTGATTAATGATATGTCAATGACCCATCAAAATATAACTTCCAATGGTATTTCTTAGGAGGTGTTTCTATGATGGTCATGATGGACTCATTTATGAATGTAAAAGTGAGTGGTTAAGTATCTAAAAGAGGAACTTCAATAAGTTGGTCTAGAAGTACTTACCTTTTTATATCCTTTAGATTAACATACTCAATCTTGAACTCAGTCAGTAGCATGATCCATTTATCCATGTGGCCCTATAAATATATCTTTGATAGTATATACTTGACTACATTTACTTTTGTAATTACTATGGTCTTATTTTCAAGCATGTAATGCTGCAACTTTTAGGATGCAAAGACCATAACTAAATACGATTTTTCAATTGGCTTATAGTCATCTTCATACATTACTAATGTATGACTTAGATATTACATGACATGTTCCTTCCCATTTTCATCATGTTGAGATAAAAATACCTCTAAGGATTTTCCAATGACATATAATTATATGAGAAATGACCTTCATGGCATTGGTGCTGATAAAATAGGTAGATTGGCAATATATTATTTCAGATGCTCAAAGGTTTTCTGGAATTCTTAATTCCAAATAAATTAAAAACCTTTCTTAAAAAAGTGAGTGAAGGGGTTAAATTTATCATTCAACTATGAAATGAAGCATCATGTAGAGTATATTTTTCCATACAAACTATGGAGCTAATTCAAATGGGAAGGTGGGGTAATCTTTTTAATGGCTTGTACTTTGTCAGGATTAACTTTAATGCCTCATTGAGAGACATTGAAGCCTAAATAAATTAATTCTTTAGATTGATTCAAACCTTGTGCTCACTAATCCTTTCAAATATCCTCTATAGCATGATTTGATGAATGCACATATCTCTAATTTACCCAATATGTCATCTACATAGTCTTTGACAATATCATGCATCATGTCATGAAATATAATGGTCATAACTCTTTGATATGTGACCCCACCATTATTGAGGTTGAATGACAAAATGTGGAAGTAAAACATTCCCCAAGGAGTGGTGAACATTGTTTTGTGTTTGTATTATATCATGATGTTGATTTGATTATATCTAGAAAATCCATTAATGAGGGAAAACATTTCATACCTGGCTATGCAATAAATTATCATGTTGATATTTTATAGAGGAAATTATTCCTTGGGATAAACCTTATTGATGTATTTGAAATTATTATAGTTTCTATTCTCTTTTGGATTTTTATGGATAGGCACAATGTTTGAGATCTACTCTAAATAATCAATTGATCAGATGCATCTTGCTTTCAAGAATTTTTTGAAATATTTATTAAATAAACCAGAAATACAAGGATACATCTTACATAGTTTATAATTCAAATTTTGGCATCATGATGAAAAAAAAGGTGGTATACATCTGAGGTGGTATCTAAAGCTAGCATGTCTGAATAGTCCTATGAAAAAATGTCAACAAACTCCCTCTAAAGGTCTGTAAAAAATTCACATTCTTCCTCAGTGAGGGATACACCTAACTTGATCTATTTTATGTTTTCTATATTCCCAATGTTGACCTCAATAGTATCCACTACTAAGAGAGTTAATCCATCTTCCATAATAGTTGGCAAGGATGTGAATTAGCTTGTAATGTCAATGTCCTCTAGTTGAACTGGTTGTTCAAGATCTCCCAAGCAGGATGAATCTGAATCACCTAATGGTAGAAATGACCATGTAATAAATGATATAGGACATTTTTAGACAATTTTATCAAAGGCATGATGTTAATTTGTAATGAACTCAGACCTAAAAATCATGTTCACCATTGGTGGTCTCTTGAGATTCATTCGAGGAAAGGTGAACAACCCCATTTAGTGGTACTTGAAACAAGTTTTCACCAAAATAATGGCCTTTCTCTTTAATTTTACCCTAGTTTAAAAGTGCCTCAAATAGGTTTTATATAATTCCCTAATTTTTTCCAAAATTTTAGGTAATTTTTTGCCAATAAACACACATTCTAAGAAAGACACAAAATTAAGTTTGTTAAAACTCCCATTGGAGATCAACTAGAAGATAACTCATACCTAGAGCTTAAAACAAATCTTAGAGGTAAATTTTTTGGGTATGTCGAAGGAAATATGTTAAAATAAATATTCAAAGTTATAAGAGGGTAAACATAGACTCTAACCAAGGAAAGTTGACTACTACCAAACGTAGCAAGAGAGACCAGTATGCAATTTAAGTTAGAAGCAATGTGTGACCTATCTTTACCTATGAGAAGATATCTATAATTTAAATTATTTTAATAATATTTACTCTCGAACTCTAAATTAATCCTTTATATCATGAGTTACAAATATGTGAAATAATTCATTATTGTGATTACAATTTTATCAAACATAATATTTATTGAGATGCCTACATAATTTGACTTCCCAAACTAAATCCATCTCCCTTATATTTATTATATATTAAAAATCACAATTTAAAACTTTATCTTTTATCCTTTGAGACACTCATTTTTTCACTCCAATCCTCTAGAAATATTTAATTATTAAGAGCCAAATAATTTTTTTTGTTTGAACATACTACCATGTTAGTCATTCATTTTTAAACATTAGTAAAATAAACTTATATTATCATAATGAATTTTATTACAGTTATTTACCTAAGAGGATGTCTACATTAAAATATATATTAGTTTATTAAGATGGAACCAAGAATTTGTAAGGTTTCTATTAACGAGACTAAAATATTTTAAAATTGTTCTTCGGTCATTAATATGTCCCTAAAGTATTTCAATTTTTTTTTGTTCTAATCATCCAAAAGAGTCCCTATAACATAAAGTCAAATATTTCATTTTGTTAGCTTACCTATGTTTCTAACACCATTTCCTAAATCAATGTCCTTATATAAAACCATCCTCCCAATTTGACACATTAATAAACCTGAGTAACCATACACCAAATACAAACCGTACATCGCAACATTGCCACTTTCCATCCATTTTTAACATTAACCTAATTTTACAACAATTTTTAATTCAATGAGTATACCATATCAAACTAACATTATCATTGATAGATTTACAATAAGGATTACTCTGCATAGTAAAGGAAATTTATTTAATTAGTTATAAATGAATGGTTTAATCACTTTTATAAGTTTAATGAAACAAATTACTCATTTTAATATATATTCATAGATTATTTATACCATAGTTAAATAAAAATGTTTCATCCTCACAAGAATACATGAAGGTTTAACATCTACACAAATAAATATATATGTTATGGTGCATTTCTATCCTTCAATATAGGGGAGTTACATTCAACACTTTTACTAGAATAAGGAAATATAAAAATGAGATGAAATGAAGTTAATGATCCTAGTAATTAATTAATAGACTATGATAATATTCAAGATTTACATCTCAATTCAAGGATGGTATCAAGACACAAATCACTAGATTAATAATTTTTATTCAAACAACAAAAAAAAGAATCTTAAGTAAAAAATATTAAGCTAGATATGAACTTAAATTCAATGATGCAATGATATTACCAATGTCACTAAAATTTAAAATCAAATCCCTATCCATATAACACTTGATAGCTACCCCAATTAATACTAAAATAATAACTATAAGGTTAAGTGATTAAGATTACAACCAAGGCCTACACCCATATTCAATCTAGATTAATATGAATTTTTTGCACAATAGTAAGGATAGGATTAATACAATAAAACTTATTTAATACAAAATAATTTTATAAAACTCTAAAAGTAAATATCTTTGCTATATATTGACTAGAACTCCTCTACCTACACTAACATCACACAATAATGTGTCAGCTTAAAGCTAAAAAAGTATATATATTTCTCTCAGTCTATCAATAAAATTATTTAATAAACATGTCAAGTGATACATTAAGATAACAATTTTATTCCATTGCTTACATAAGAAATCAGTTCAAATTGATTATAGTCTAAAGCATGAAATTCATCTTTGTCCCTAAAAGATACAATACAAAAATTAAAATATCCTTTCACTCTTTATTTAAAATTGGAAAAACACTTATAAATAAAATAAATAAATACTTGAGATCACCCTCAAAGTTATTATGATGCTCCTTGGTAATTTGATTCTAGAAATCCATCTGATCTACATCCCTTAAACCCAAAAATAATATGGAATCATCTGTTACCTACAATTTTGATAATGTTAAAAAAAAAATTATTTACAATCATCAAGTAATTTTGTCTCTTCAGACACTCATTTTTATATGCTTCCTTAGCTCTTTTATGAATAAGACAAAGCATAAGGCACCATCTGAAGTATTCACAATCATTTTTTATTTATTTTTATTTTCACCATAGCTGAGTAGGGATGAAGCTATCTTATTTTACCATACCCAACCCTATCTTATACCCAATTACTGATTAGTTAAATATACATAAAAATTAAAATTTCTAAGGCATGACTATAGTGCCACCTGCTAAATTACTACGTAGATATCTACAATGTTTCTTCTTCTATTTCATGTTTAAGGAAAAGTAAAATTCCATTGTTCTAAATAATGGAGGTACATGAGACTAGGGAGGAGGATAAGGACAACACCTATCTATATCTAAATATAAATTTCCAAACTTGACCCAACTCAATGTCTTACACCTACAACAAAGGGGAAATAAACAAGCTAAAACCAAAAAAAAAGTTGTCAAATTGTAAATTTTTGTTATGATCACTTTAAATTTAGATAATAGAAATTAATAATTAGCATACCCAACATATTTAAAATATGTAATTAGCTTAATGAGATAATAAAATATGATGGTGAAATACAAAGGTCAATAGACTGGACCTTCTAAACCTGTTCTTGATAGTTATCTTCTTTTAATGAACTATTACAAATCTAAGAGACCCTTTTTCCAGCCATAAAGTTACATGATAATGAAAGGAATTTCTTAGTAAATTATTAAACTAGTTATTTAAAATTTATTGACATAGCAAAGGTTATCAAATATTATTAGCTTTAAGGATGCAATCCGGTGAAAAATTGGTGAAGAATTTTAGGCATATGACAAAGGTTTTCAGATGGACTCCATAATGTAGATGAGTTAATAGTGCCAAACTTAGATTCCTACTAAATTTTAATACCTAATGCCTATTGAAGTTTCACTACTAGCAATATTATGTTGCCAAATTATCATCACCAAAGGTAGCCAAATAAATCACCATTATCAACACCAACTAATTCCAAGAGTTATATTTAGTTACAAAATAGTGCAAACTTGAGGAAATAAGTAAATTAATAAATATATAAATGTCACTCCCTTATATCTAACTTACTTTAGCAAATAGATATTTTTTAAGCCCATTCAAGACAAGATTGCTTAGGTAAAATAATATAATGTTAAATTAAATTATAGGGGAATAAAACAACTCAAATCTCTAGGTATTTGACCTACATGGAGGGTGTCAATTACCATAAAAAAACAAACTTCCATCCATATCTAATGTAATGAAAAACAAGTTTCAGTTGGTATTAGCTAAAAGAGCCAAAACAAAAATGAAAGAAAATAAAGTGCCATAGTTTTAAGCAAAAGGTCATTTCCAACAATAATATTTTATCCAAAAGGTGTTTTGAGAGTTTTTTATAGCATAAAATAAAATGGACAACCAAAGACAAATAAACATGGTGTTTTTAAATATGATTCACTTATATATGATATCCTATCGGTTCTCATATAAAATACATTAACATTTTTTTTGCATAACCAAATGCCTATTTTGGTAGTGGCATTTATAACACATCCATGATTCTCATAATAAAGGAAGATTGAAAGAATATAATTTAATTTCATGAATCTCAAAATATCTCATTTTTTTATTAGTCTTTTTATCCTTTGTTGCTCTAACACTTCCTTCTAACTCTTCCTCCAACTTCAAACAACCCTCCTCTTATCTAAATTTCAAGCACTTATTTGTTCTCTTAGACTTCATTTAACGTCATAAGTTTTAATCCTATCATAAGGAGGAGATAGGTGGAAAAATTAAATGTTTTAAGGTGGGATAAGAATCCAACATCCCCACACACTCAAATACATAAATATATATGACTAATTTCCAAACTCATCTCTCTTTCATTACACCATACAGACCAAAACCAAACAACACCATGTTCTTTTGACCAGACTAATATAATACACCTTAATATGGGTCACATCATAATTATGTGGTTAATAAGATGGTCTAGGGGTAATTTAAATTCAAACAAAAAATTGTTTGCAATGGTCTCGACCTACATCCACTAATTATCTCACAACCATATACATACATACATACATACATACATACATACATAAATATATATATATATATATATATATATATATATATATATATATATATATATATATATATTACATCAAAATCATTATGTTTTTCATTAAAAATGCAATATCACAAGGAGGTACCTAAATGGTATAAAAAGGTATAATTAGTCTGAAGCTAATGACATCTATTGGTCCAAACTACGATCATATCAATTAGTCTTGTTATGATTTTCAAACATGAAGATGAGGTGAAATAATGTAGCCATAGGTTATAAAAATAATGGGGACTAGGGGGGCAAGGGGTGGGGGTTGAACAAAATTGTAATAATGGGGGATGACTCAAAAACAATAATTTTCATGTAAAGAAAAGATGAAAGCACACAATAAACTATGTTAATCACTAATAAATGATATAATATCACCCTTAAATATGATAGAAACATTTGGTCCATTGTTTAAAATATGTTTTCTTCTGCTCGAATGCCTATCAACTTATTTATGAATCCCAATATGAGTAGTTGTGTCTACACAATCAGTTGTACATTGATAATGACCATAAGACAAGTTTAATTGATTAAACACTACAACCATGACCATTGATTATGAAATATTTAATAGGTTTATTAGAACACATCATAAGGGTGGCACTACATTCTCCACTAGAAGAAAACATAGTACTCGATGCTGAAAGTAGAAAAATGTTTTAACATTTATAGCTTGTTCATAATCTTCCTAAAATACTAATGTCACTAGTACCTAAATTTATAATGATAAAATAATTAAATCCAAATAATCATTGATATAAACATGTGATCATGAGTGTCAATATTTCATAAGATCATACAAATCAATTCTATCCCATCCCACATGAATATACAAGGTCATGAATACATGTTAATCCATTGAGAATATATCATGTAAAAAAATGTGCCAAACCATGTTATTAAATTGTGATGTAGCAAGAACTCTTAGCAATGTTGAATCAAACTAATGTACTATGCCATAATATCAAATTAGCATATTGATCAATATCATAAGGTGTTAATTGAAACATAATTAACCTCCTAAGTGAGAAATAAGGAATATTGTCAATCTAATGTAATATATGATGTCATATAAATCTATCCCAACCATCTAAAACACAAAATATTTTGACATGATCATCAAAGCTCCAACACCCATCTGATGTATAAATAAATCATTCTGAGATTATAAAATGATGAGTATCAATCCATGGAAAAATTATATTGTTAAGATAATTTTTATATCCATGATAATACCATTCTAAGTAAATATATATACTATTGAATCATGTTAAATCATAAAGAACAATACTGGAAAAGTTAAGTCATAATTTGTAGTTCAATATGAAACACAAGAGTAAAACCACGGATATATAGTAGGATCATACTAAATAGGTTGTAAGCATACAATAAAAAAAGTATGTGTTGAACCATATAATCCAAATGCAATATTGAATCATGCTAACTCATATTGAGCCAAGATGAATTACACTAAACTATACAATTACATATCGGATCCCAACATCCAACATCATCAGATTATGCAATACCAACTATTGAAGTAGCTAGAATATTACTATGATTTATCATGTAAACTCCTTAGAACTCCTAAAAAGAGTAATATTTATAAGAAAGGACCAAATATATATACATATATATATATATATATATATATATATATATATATATATATATATATATATATATATATATATGAAAGTCCACCATGTCTTGTGGGGTAGGAAGGATGGCATCATGAATTGATAGGACTAGTTCCCATCATGACCCACTAGCTATATCCCAAAGTACTTCTCCTCCACCATACCATGCCATTAGCATAACAATTATGCACATTACAGACACATTAAAAACTATCAAAATAATAACCAAAATAAATTTAAAATTAATCAAATGATTATTTAAGATCAAAACCAATAAAAATGAGACAACAAGATCTCAAAAGAAAAAGGTAACATGGAAATCCAACTATAAATCTCAAAAATAATATACAGGATTAGTCCATTGATTAAAACATACAAAGATAAGAAAGATGGTGTTTGTTTCAAATCAAATTAAAATTATAATTTTAGTCAAAAAAATATATAATAATTTTAATAAAACACCAAAAAAATATAGATCACATTATGAACACTATGTGACTTTACAAGTCACCTAAGGAGATAAGGAATAATAATCATCTCAATTACCTCCCAAAGGTAAAGAGGAATATCAATTACCTCTCAGCGGTATGAGTCATCTCAATTATCTCCCAGAGGTATGTGGCATCTCAATCACCTCCAAGAAGTGTGATGAACACTGACTGCTACCTCCCAAAAGAAAGAGAAATACATGAAAATCATCATATAAAAATCAACTAAATTACTCCCATCTACAACATCCAAGTGCTATAAAAGTACCAAATATAATTTTATTTACATATCCCATTAACTTCCCTATAGCTAATCCACTATCAAATAACATAACTAGTGTAGAATATCTCTATCAAAACATATCCATTTGAAATTATATAGCTGAAGTACTAATAGGGAAGGTTGTATATGTTAGATATGGCACTTAATAACAACTATCATATGCCAAAATTATTTAACTATCAATAGGATCCAATCAATCACCTCAAAAATAATATTGTGCATTGACTTAACTACTCTTCAAGCTAGAATGTAATTAATATTTCACCATTCTCTACTAGGTGTGGTATGGATAAAAAATGGTTTTCCAAACCTCAACACATGAATCTAATATGATATTCCAAGTTACTTAGCACAACTCATATAAGGATAAAATTATGGATCAAAAATATAAGGGTCACCTTAAAATGTTCATCACCCACAAAGTTTGATAATCATAATTATGGTGAAACTAACTGCTCTAGACAAATTAGCATAAATGTTATCCACCCAAGGTGATTCCTCATCATGAGCATGCTTGACTAAGGGAGATGTTATTTAGGGTTTTCTCACTTGTAGGGATGATAAGTATGTTATTCTTATTTACTTTCTTCCTATTATCAATTTATATCAAGGCTAAATTATAATCAATAAAATAAATTGACCGAACATAATTCATTAGTATGAATAAATTTTCCATAAATAGGAAAAATAATTACAACATCAACATAGTATTCTTCATGAAATCTAAGGAGTACAAAGTTTGGCACCTAGTGCATCAATATATCAGTGCATAGTATAATAGTATAACAAAATTTGAGTTCCAAATTGCCCCAACTCAAGGATTTTATGGTCCTACCATTGGTACCTCATTATTGTAAACAAGATACTCTTTTAAAGTTGAGTTATTCTTGATCCATCCATCCTTCATTGGTTCAAATGTAAATTGAACTTTATGTTGGTAATTCTTACCAAAATCGCCCACAACCCTACATAAAGAACATGCTTTCATAAAATATTATTTAGTAGATGGAATCTCTAATTGATGATGTGGACTTGTACTAGAGATATATGTTGGTATTCCCCGTGCATGTTGACACACTCAAATCTAGTTGGTATCCTCCATAAAATTAGAATAAAATAAAATAAGAGTGGCTCTTTGGCACCTATGATTACCTATTTCTATACCCTTGAGAAAAACATGGTTGGCATACTCTTGTGGGGTAGTATTATATGGATTTATGCATATATTATTGACAAGAAGGGGCTTCTTTAGGTAGATAATGATTCCACAATAATATATATTCTAAAATGTGTACCAGGTACTAAAGGGTCTATAAAATATGTTGGTTTACTTGAATTAATTTCTCTAGTGATTTTTCTTGATGATTTTCATCAAAATAACTACACATACTATCTTTGTGTGACATAATACAATGGTCCAAAATTAAAGTTAATTAGAAATAGTTGAATCTAAACATCCCAGAGCTCTCAATGTTTCAACTTGGATATGATACCATAATTACATGCCCTAAATTTTTGTGCTAAAATATTGGGCAATTTTTCTGACAATAAACACACATTCCAAGAACGACACAAAAATAAGTTTAATAAAACTCCCACTAGGGATCAACTATAAGATAACCCATACCCAGAGCTTAGAATAAGTATTGGAGGTAACTTTTTAGGGTATGTTGAGGTAAAGACATTAAAATAAATATTTGCGGTTACAAGAGGGTGAACATAGACTCTAACCAAGGAAATTTGACTACTACCAAATGTAGAAAGAGAGACTAGTATGCACTTGAAGTCACAATAAAGGTGTGACCTATCTTTGCATACAAGAAGATATATATATATATATATATATATATATAATTTAATTAATTTTAATCATATTTACTCTCAACCTCTAAATTAAACCCTTATATCATGATCTACAAATGTGTGAAAGAATTCATTATTGTGATTACTATTTTATTAGACATAATGTTTATTGAGATGCCTACACAATTTTACTTACACAAAATAATCCACCTCTCTTATATTTATTATATACTAAAATCAATAATTTAAAACTTTATCTTTTATCTTTGGAGACACTCTTTTTTCTCACTCCCATCCTTTACAAATTATTAATTATTAAATAACAAATAAAAGTTTAAGTTTGGACCTCCTACCATGTTCATCCTTCATTATTAAACATTAATAAGTTAAACTTATACTATGATAATGAAGTTTATTAAATTTATTTCCATAAGAGGATATCTACATTAAAATATCTATTAGTTTGACTATCTTAGGATTTGATAGCAAAATCTATTTGGAAAAGAGATTTCTTGAAACACTGCACTAGAATTTGTAAAACTTCACATTTTAAGTCTTTTAATGGAAGCCATCATCAGGAGAAAAAAAAATTTATTTCCAAAAAGAGAGGTAAAAATATAAATAAGATCTTCATCAATTCTTGACTTTCCATATTCCCACCTCTAAGTTATTATTTTTTCATTAATTGTATTAGAGGTTTCCACGATTTAATTAAAATAAACTTGTCATATTTATTAAAATTTTGAGGAGTATTTTCTATTTCAAGTGTTTCCCTTATTCTACATTCTTTCCAGTGATCTACCTTAGTAATTAGTTTTGTATCTTCAATGGAATTGTGATGCTTAAACTTATAAAAGGCTCTGCCAATGTTGATTTCTTTATTTATTCATGTAAAATGTCTCTTCCATGCAATTTTATTCAAAATTTTACTAATATTCATATCTCCCATATATATTACTTACCACATGAACAAGGAATGGAGTAGACACCTCCATAAAATTTTGGATCTTGTGGTTCTTTCACTATGTCAAGGATATTTGCTAGAGTTTCAAGAGGGGTGAATACTAATTTGATGTCCATATTGGCTAATGTTCAATCAAATTTATCTATGACCCCTTGTATGTAAGTTAGTTTTACCATGTGATTAATTTGATCATACTTATTTCTTTCATTGGTTTTTATTCTACTTTATTTAGTAATGGCACATTTGAATGATTTTTGAATTTATCTATTTTCATATACATTAGCTTGAAATACCTTTTTAAAATTATCCAATTCATGTTCTATATGGTCTCTATCTGACACTCTCACAACTCTTATTACCAAAGTATTTAAAACTACCATTTTTTAGGCAGGATGGTGGTGTGATTTATTTCCTAAATAGATATCTATATGTGTCTTCTTCCTATATACCTGATGATATAAGGACCCATCGAGTCTCCTAACCACTAGTACATCTAAGAATTAATGAACCATTCCCTCCTCTAACTCCATAGTAAATTGGATATGTTCTAATATACTATTGAAATGTTGAATAAATTTATCAAGATTGTCTCTAACATATGGTCATCATACATTAGAATCATCTATGAATCTGAGCCACCATCTTGGTTTTTGTATGGTATAATGAAGAGCTTATTTTTCAAAAATTTCCATTTACATGTTGGCTAATACTAGGGAAAAGGGGAATCTCATGGCCACACCTTTTACTTGTTCAAGGTATTCTCCTATAAATGTAAAAAGCATATATTTAAGGAAAATTTGAACCAATGTTTTAATTTCCTACGTGGTGTTCATTACAACTATTTTAACAACTTCAACAATTAGAATTTTTGTAAATAGTTTCACTATATCAAAGCTTACCAAGATATCTTTGTATGTTACCTTCTCTTCTTTGATCTTTGTTATAAACTAAGAAGAATATTTTACAAAGGAACATGTATGTCCGACCAAGTTTTTTAATGTTTTGGCTAAGAAGGATGTTAAGTCATAAGTTAGTGATCCGCTTGTATTGACTATTGGCTTCAATAGGTTCCCTTGTTTATGAATTTTTAGAGCTCCATATATTCAAGGGACAATGGGAGCATTGGGCATGATTTTCTTTTGTATAGCATCTGAGAAAGAAGAGTCTTTTATTTTATGTTTTAGCCCCCTCATCATTTTTTCCATGGGATTTTTAAGGAATCTTTTATAACTACCAATCTCATTGAGATGCTCCAACATTTTTCTAGTGAATTTATCTTTGTTTAAAATGATAATCATGTTTCCTCTGTCTACTTTGATAATTTCTAATTTCTAAATTTTCAATCTTTTTTAGTTGCTTGAGTGCTATTACTTTTTCCTTCATGATATTATGTCATAGTGTCTTGTCTTTCTTTAGAGTATGGGTTCATTCCATCCTCATCTCCTCAAGATACTTAGTAATTAAGTCTAATAATTTATCTTCAATTGACAATGTTGTCATCATAATTTTTTTTGAAAGGTGTGACAATGAATCCCAGTCCTTTCTTTAGGACCCTGACCATGTGTTCATTCAAGTTGGAATATAAAATATTAAAAGTCTTGTCTATTAATATTCCATGTGGTTTATTATTACCTTCACTATTTATTTATACTACTACCTCTATAATTCTTGACTAATTAGTTTTACAAGTTCTAGTGCAGTGTTTCAAGAAAGCTCTTTTCCAAATATCTATTATTTTATTGAGATGGAACCAAGAATTTCTAAGGTTTATATTAACAATACTAAAATATATTAAAAATTTTATTTGGTCATTAAAAGTTCCATAGATTATTTCATGTTTTTTTTATAATCACCCAAAATAATCTTGATAACATAAGGTCAAATAATTCATGTTGCTAATTAACCTAAGTTTCAAACACTATTTCCTAAAAAAATTCCTTATATAAATCTATACCTCCAACTTGGCACTTTAAGAAACATGAGTAACCATACACTAGATATAAATCCTACATCGTAAGACTATCATTTTCCATCCATTTTAGTATTAACCTAATTTTCTAGCAATATTTAAATTCATGATTATACCATATCAAACTGATGTTATCATTGGTATATTTATAATAAGGTTTGTGCATACACAATATTTTCAAAATTTTATCACTTACTAACACTATTTATCTTGTACGAACGCATTGAGTCTTAATCTCTCTAAGTGTATGCCTTAAGGGGTGTACTAGGAAAGGGGTGGATACACTGTTGGTGCTTCATAAGATTATTGTCCCTTTTTCCACTTACCATATACACACTTGTCTCCTAAAACCATTTACCCTAAGCTTATTCTTCTCTATTATAAACATTCCAAATAATTATAATATCATTATCCTCCTTTTTCTTACCTTGACCCCCTTTCGCTAGTTGACTATCCTAGGTCGACTAGGCTAACCCTATATAGTTTCCAACCTTTGATTACGGTACAAGGTCAACTGGGTTGACCCTATACTATTTTTGGGTATTTTCACTTTAGAGTTTTGTTATCCCTTTGGCAAACCTAGTTCGAGACCTAGTGAATTATCTCCTAAAAATATATAGGGTTGACTGGGTTGAACCCATATAGATAACATATTCGAAAGGATTTAAGGTAAGATCCACCTATATATACAATTTCATTTCTAACCATTTGAGAATATATAAGTAAATAAGAATAAGTGCGAATGAAAATCTACTTACTGACCATTATAATTGAGGAATAAAACTTAGGGTTCCATACTTTCTTTGGAGATACAAATCTTATCTTTCAGAGAAGTCTTTTGGATGCATAGATAGGTTGTGTAGCCTAGAGATGATTTGTCTTTTTTATCCTTAAATACCTATTGACCAATTTTTTTTCCCTTCAGGTTAAAATTAGGCACCCCTATATGAAAATTTAGCCTTTAGATCTCTTATGGGTAAATATCATGTCATAGTGTCATCTCAAGTTTATTTAACAAACTATTAATGTTGTTATCTTTTATTGGTTTGTTATCTAGGTCCTTTTAATTTCTTTGAGTCATGTTAATAGGTCATAGTAGAGTTGAAATAACATTTTCAAAGTGATATATCTTACACATGCAACATTTGTAGAGGAATCTATGCATGTGGGTTTGATTATCCTAGTTCAAAGTTATTATGTATTAACTTTGAGGTCCTTCATCGAAGCATAAGCAAAGTTGTTCATGTTTAAAAACTTGCTTAAAAAACATTTCTAGACTTAGTCATTCAAGCTCAGCCATTCACTTTGGGTTTATCTTGGTCTTCAACTTCATGTCTACTTATTATGTAGAATTCCTTCATAGGAGATGTTCCATACAAATCCTGCAACAAAAGTACAAGTGTTCATTCTTTTAGAATTTTTGTTTTGTTTTTTTTATTTAAGTGTCTGGAATTATTTCAAATATTTTGTCCAAAATAATCTCCCCAAAGGACCTTTTTAGGCTAAGGGACCATTTTAGAAATCTAAAAGGAGACTTTCAAGATTTTTGAGGGACCAAACAAAAAACCTAAAGGAATTCTTTCAAAAAAAATATCTATGGAATTGGTTCAAGAAATTTTTTTGCATTGAAAAAGAACTAAGGCATAATTATTTTGGATTTTTTTATCTAAAGGAATTACTCAAGTCAAAAATTCCATAGAAATTGAGCTTGAGAAATCCCAAAAGATTTATTTCAAAAATATTGTTAGAATGATTTCTTCAGGAGAAAGTTTGAAGGATAGGTTAGGTGAAAAATCTCAAAATATTTTCTTTAGGAAAAGGTCCAAAGAAAATATAAAGAGTGCATATAGAAAAAATCTTGAAAGAATTCTTTCAAGAAAAGTGGCTACAAAAAATATTTTGAAAGAGAACCTTTGAAGTCAAGTGCCCCAAAATGTTCCCTGAAAGACATGTTGCAAGCAAAAGTGTCCCACACATAGGTTATGAAAGGGCCCTTTCCATGATTCAGAGGGCACTTTCCATAGTTAAATATCACTTGAAAAAAGTTTGAAAGAAACTTAAGTTTGAGGAAAATGTTCTTAAGGAATAAGGAAGGTGATGTCCCCATAAACATCAACTTTAAACTATAGAAAATATCCATTGGAATCAAAAAAGCTTGGTGGGAACCTGAGGGTAAATATGGAGGTAAAAAATGGCAAGATCATAAGCATTTGGTGTAGGAAAATAAATTTAATAATAAATAGGTTGACGGTTTGGATCATTATTGAAAGTCATTCAAAACAAAGAGCTCCCATGAAATCGATGAACATAGGTGTTCATAGATTGGTTGATAGTTAGAAAGGGTGTTCTCTAACTATCATGATGAGTTTCATATCCATTGAATAGTGCTATGTGTCAATTTCCCCATTTTAATTTTCAAATGCTCCTATATTTTTTATGATGGAGGCAGTTACCTGTGCAAATTTTGGAGGTTTTGCACCACTTTTTGCCATTCTTAAGACTAGTTTTGAATGAGTAGACTCCTAACATGACATGACTCATCTCATCCCTCTTTCACATGCAATTTTAATTGATATTCTCAAGGTGACACATGTTTGAGTGACCTTTAGACTTCCCTTACTTGATTCCTTTCTTAATATATATATATATATATATATATATATATATATATATATTCTTTCGGCTCTTTTTAGGAGCCTCCACTAGTTATTGGGAAAACTCTAGCTAGACTTATACTTGAAAAACTCTTGAAGAAATATACAAGTGTTGTTGCCAATAATATGTTTTAATATTGAGTAATGACTTGAATCTTATTTTTATAGTCTAGTGAATGATTATCTTTCTATATTTTAATCTTAATGGCCTACCGATTTGTAGAAAGGAGATTGTTACAGGTCTTTTCTAATATTATTTTCTAAAGTGTAGATATATCGTAGAAGTGGTTCATGATTGTATTCCTCCTTGGAATCATCCAAACCCTTCCTAAGAATCATATACCTTCTTGAATATAGCATATTAAACATTGATGTAATAATGAATCCTAAGTTGTCAGTCTTGTGTGAGAAACACCTTGTTTGTCTTTAAGTATTTTTTTTCAATCAATTGAGAGGACATTAAATATTGGTGCATCACTATTTGGTTTCTTAGTTGTTTTCCTTATCCATTTTCATAAACAAATTGTTAAGTTAGAGAGAGATATTTTAAGGTGCCTCAAGGGGAGTTAGCCCCTTATCTAGAGATTCATCTCAATGAAATTGTCACCCATATCAAGAGAGTTGTTTCCATTGTTCCACTTGGATGAGGAGAATTGAGCATGTCCTCAAGGGTGAGAATCCAAGTGTCAACAATACCACAATAATCTATTTTAAATCACCTTGGCTAAGGGAGACATTGAGGTTTAGTGGGTTCCTATTTAAAGGTGAATATTCCTAACTTTATTTCTCCTTTGTAAGAGTAGATAGATAATGCAATTATGTTTCTCTTACATGTATTAGGACTCTTTATACATTCACATTAGTATATGTCTTCTATGCATGTCTAGTTTAGTTTGTTTTATTTCTAACTATTACTTTATGCCACAAGATTTGGGGTGCATTATATTAGATTTATTTTCTTATTTATTAAAAATACATGAAATATCAAACCTAGGACTCTTTTAGGGTTGTTTCATGATTATCTTAGACTGTAGGCTTAGGAACCCTTCTTAGGATGGTGTATTGTGTTAAGTGATCCCTTAATCAAGTCTAGTGGATCCCAATATTGGTCATGATATCACTTAACAAATGTATTCCCACTTAGAAGTGTATATATGTTCTATCTTATCTAGGCTAGGATTGATTTATAGACATGATACATTTATGATTGCATATATTCTGGTGAACCCAATGTGAACTAACCCTTGCAAGATTTGTTCTTTTTTATTATTTTATCATTATTTTTATCATATGTTTTCCATAATAGGTTAATTGCATTGACCCATATCTAACTTGTATGTTTAGGTTTAACACACAATCATATCAAGATGAATTAATTCTATTTGTGCAAGTTTTTCATCAGGTATAAAAAACACACTAGGTTGACCTAATTGACCCTGTACATTTTTAGACATGCATTTTGGCATACTAGGTCAACCCAATCGACCCTGTGTAGTATAGGCACTCAATAATAGGTTCTTATAGATCTTGATCAACCCATTTAGTAGGTTTTTAAAGAATTCCACGAGGCTATCTAATATGAATCTTCCTTCTCTACATATTTGATCCACCAAGGTTAATTTTTATACTTATATCTCTTTCTTTATAGTCCTTTCTTTCATAGTTTACAATCTTCAAATTTACCTTTGTACAATCAATTGGATTAGCCCTATCGACCCAATTCTATATTCTATGTATTGCCTAGATAACTAGGCCAACTCTACCAAACCTATTCATTTTTAGACCTTGATTTTGTAGTATAGTGTCAAACTTATCGACCCTATTCTATATTTTTTTGATACACTGTTGACTATATCAACATTGTACCTTATTTTAAAGTTGGAATTAACTTTATATGTTAGTAATTAATTCACACTTTCATTTCTTATTGCTTGTATGATTTAAATAGATCACATAGATTAATTAGCTTGTTTTCAATTAATAGTTTAGTTTCACTATTTCTATTTTTTATACACATAACCAAATCACAAAATCTAAACAAGCATTTTAACATCTGACTACCCAATGCCAACCTACTTGGATTTCATCACCAAGGGGGAAGTTGAATTAATGTTATGGTAAAGTATAAAGCATGGTTAATGGTATATTTTGTCTAAGCATCTGACAACCTTATCACTATAGTGTGTGAAGTGAGGGTGTAGGCCTCAATACCAAGCCTATATCATTACCATTACAGATCCCTTTCAACCCAAACTACCTAAAACTATCCTTAGATTGATTTTTGATTCCTTACTTATAGCCAACTTCCCATTAAATTTTAAAACATATCCTAATAATCTTATAAATATTCAGGTTGACCATTTAACTAGTTATTTACTTTCAAAGTTGATTCTTTCCTCTTTACTCAATTGTATTTTATATTACAAAAACATGCATTAGCTAATATTGGTACAAGGTTTTGTGTTGTGTGCTTCAATTGGATTGACCAACATTAATCTAATTGATTGCTCACTTTCCTTTAGTTCTTACTTTTCAGATTACTTCCCAAAATTATTTTATTTCAATTCACAATTTGTTATAAGCTTCCTTATCTTCCATATCTATTGTACCTAGTCAATGATGTACCTTTTTCTAGCTTCTATTCAATATTTTGGATCGATCCAGTTGACCCTATACTATTTGTAGACCATGTTTACTCTTTTTATAGCCTATGTTTACTATAATAGATTGACCCAATCAACCTTGTAATATCTATAGACCCTACTTCTATGCTAGGTCGACCTAGTTGACCCTATAATATTTTTGTCATTTCCTATTTCCTTACTTTCTCATCTATCTATCTTTGCCTAAATCATGGAATTTATTATTGATGAAAATACTGAGTAACAATCAATAGACATGATGAATTTTACCAACCCTTATAATGTCTCCCATATACAAAGTAGGGCTCCTCTCTTAGATGCTAGTAATTTTCATATTTCCACTTGTACAATGAAATATGGGACCCCTCCTAATACCTATTCATAGTGTAATCCTCTTTTATCATTAGAATACCAACTTGAATTAGATTATACCCATGAAATTCTCTTCTTTATCTCTAAATTTACTCAGCATCAAGTAAATTATCCTTCTACTATTTACAATCTTATGATTAGTGGTCAATCTAAGGAATCTCATTCACCTAGTATTTTATTCTAAAATGGATTTGTGGGTACCACTTTATTTTTTTCTTAGCCTCTTCCTTCGATTATGACCCCTTATCATACCATGGCCTCTTCTTATCTAACTTCTTCCACCTCCATGCCTATTATATCCACTAACAAGGCAGTTTTTACATTTAGTGGGCCTCTGATAAGATCCATTATCCTTAATAATTCCACTAGTGCATCATTTTTTACCCAAGGTAATCATGTTACCAATGATTCTTCTTCTCAACCATTCACTAGTCCATATTTTTCTATATAAGAAAAATTTGCCACTAGTGCCTCACATTCTCATCATTCCTCTCAAGCTCCTATCAGCACAATAGTGGTACCCAAACCACTAATACTAAATTTAATGCTTATAATAATGATAATCAAACACATCAACTATTGTTACAAACACTGAATCAAATGAATGCCTTTCAAGATCATAACATAAATCAAATGATGAGAATGCAAAATCACCTTCTCCATCTTCAAATTCATCCTCAACCAATGGCTTAGGGCACACATAAATAGAATGTTCCCCCTCCTCCTCTTTTATATTCTTAAGGAAATCTCATTACTCAACCTCCTTTGGTCAATAAAACCATTAAGTATCTCCAAAATGAACCTCTCACTACTCAAATTTCTAACATTGATATTAGGAGGTATCACACCTAAAATTTCTTATAATGGATCAATCAATTCCACCCTTCATCTTATAACATTTGGAAATATTTATAAGGATTATGTCAAATTAAACACCTTTGATGCTACCAAACTCTTAGCCAAAACTCTCATAAGTGATGCCTTGGATTGGTATAATCCAATTAAAACTTATTATATTGATATTTTGGAATATTTAGTGAATGCTTTAGTTTAAGAATTCTAAACTAATGATCTTCTTCAAAACACATTGGCCCACTTCATAAATTTCTAAAAACGTGAAAATGAAATTGCTTAAGCCTTTGTTAAAAGATGGAAAACTTTGTCAAATGAATGTGAACATAAGATGGTTGATGATAATCTTTCCCATCTATTTACCAATGATCATTTTCCTAAACTTTAATATCATGTATACACTCTCTCTCTCCATGTACATTAGAGGAGGCTATTGACTAAGATAAACAACAAGATTTGCTTATGCATAAAATTGAGCCACCCCAACCTTCTCTGAGTCCTTGTCTCTTACTTAAGAATAAAACTCACAATGCTAACAATGATGGTATTATAGATTATTATGTCACCATTCATAATGTTCAAGATATCATTTTGACCCCTTCATCAAGACTAGCTCTCCCTTCTCAATAATATACCAATCCTCACTTATTTTTACCAAACAACATTAATGTTGATAAACCTCTATCCTCAGCTAAATTGCTTAAGTATCTACCTAGGCCTCTTCCATGCTAAATTGAACCTATCCATCCTATGAAATCTTGGTATCATCCTAAAAAGTTTTATTGGTTTCATGATATTGGGGTCATTCTCATGAGACCTATAGACAACTTCATAATTTTGCTGCGGACTTTATTCTTGGTCCTAATTTTGATCATGATTCTATCATTCAAAAGCATCAACAAGCTTATGAAATTGATTTCAAAAGACTATAAATCACATGATAAATCTCAAGATTTAAATAAATCATATGTTCATTTAACTATATACAAACACCTCTTCATAATCATCAACCTATTCAAGATAACCAAAATCAAGCCACCCCTTCCACCAATAATGTAGAAAGTCTTATTGACCCCACTCCTGAGGATAATGTGGTTAACATGACTAATATGTGAAGGGTAGTTTCTTTTATTGATTTCCAACCTATCTACACTCCATCTCAAACTTATCATGTTATTCAAGATTCTTCTCCAACTTATTTATATGAGTTGGAACAAAATGATCTTATAACTTTTGATGATACAATTTTTGATTCTCCCTCGGATAAGACTTCCTACCCTATTTCTACAACTCTTATATCATCTTTTGACATTAATGATACTCAAATTTTTACTAACACTTCTTCTACCTTTTCTTAAAATCAACTTGAACAAGCTAATTCATCATCACAACATAATTTAAAACCATGTTCTACAACTTCTTCTTATCAACAAAAATTCAAATGCACTTAGGATCATCCTTTTTAGGACCTCCTTAATCATTATGCACCTATATCTAAAAACATTCTTATGAGTTATGATTATTGGGATCCCATCATGGAAATCACTAATCTCCCATCCAAAATTATATTCTTTGAGATTAAGAAGACTTCTCTACATCATATAAATCATCTTATGTAACTATTATTTGAAATGAATATCCCTTATTCTCCCCTTGAAATATGGGAGGTAACCTTATCTAGAATTGAGGATAGTATATTAAAGTAATGTGATAATATTTATATCAATGTTGAAAAAAGTATGGACACTTATCTTTCCTTAAAATTTCCTATAACATTTATGATTCTTGATAATATTCTGGTGTGTGTGTATGATCCTCCCTTATTTATTAATGTCCAAAAGGGTGATATCCAGGTTAAGCTTGCATTGATTGATGAGGGTTAGGGCACCTAAATTTTCTCTCTCAACTTATTAATTCCATTATATATTCAAAATTCAATCTCAAGTCTACATGAAGCACCTTATAAGGATATGATACAAGGAAAATGCCTCCTCTAGGTTGTGTGTCAATTTAAATTATTATCCCACCTATCACCATCAATTTTAAGGTGATTATATTTAAATTTCCCATTTTTTATAACATCTTACTTGGTAGGCCATGGACTCACCATATGAGAGCTATTGATTCTTATTCCTACCAATGCATTAAATTCCCTCATAATGGAGCCATTTATAGGATTTAGGGTGATACTAACCCTTATAATTTCAAAAAAATCCAAGACCATGGTGTATTCAAGATTCCAACTCTTAAACCTTTTTCCAACATTCCATTTTGTGAGTTTTAGCATCTAAATTTTCCCATTAATTCAACTTGAGGTTATAATGGGCATCCTAAACTCATCAAGAACATTCATCTTAACATCTTAGATTCATATGATGATGAGATTTATGGGATTAACATAAATATTAAAAATTATGATCTCTTACCTCACTTCATCTAATATCTTCCTACTTCTTTGTAGCGTCATTCTCACGAGCCTCCTTATAATTACATTCTTGTAATATGGACCAAGACTTCACATTCTATTCACCACACTTCCTCAAATGATAAGTTCATCCCTAATTTCATCATTAACCTTCACACATTGGATTACAATGATGGTTATTCCTTAGATGATCCATTTTTAGATGGTCTTGTCTAGGCCCATAATTTTGAAAATATCCATTAGTGTTCTTATTTACTTAAGTCTTTTCATGTATCTTCCCATTTTCCTTCATTTATAGTTCTTAATTTAAAAATTTTTATTCTTTATAATAGGGTAAATATGGCACCAACACTTCTAATTATTAAGGACTCTCATAGGAGTATGCTCATAGATTATGCTATGAATAGGCCTTACCACTTTGAAAGGTACCCTAACCACCGTAGTTAGTTAACTCTTGAGATTAGTGTGAATCTCTTTAGAAATTTTGTATATCTCACACATCCATTAGGAGAACCCACATTAGAACCCATTGATATTAATATTATATTTGATCTATTTACTTCTATTATTATTGAGTCTACCCTTGTATTTTATCCCATTGCTCTTTCCATTGAGCCTAGTTTCATTCCCCCTCCATTGCCACCTTATCTTGGTGATGGTCTGATTCCATTTCCTAAGATGGATTTTTTTCCCACAAAATTGGATTATGAGTCTTCTTTAGCTTCTTCCACTGTTGTTACACCTCTTTTTGTGAGTGATTATTCTAATACCACTCACAAGCATATATGTTGCTTTCATAAAATAAATAACCATTATTCTACCCATTATTATAAGCTATGATAATATATTTATACTGTGTGTCCCTATCTATCCTAATACAAAGACATACTTCCCCAAAAACTTTTACCTAAATATATGCCTAAGTATGGTGAGTTATATTATTTGTGGCACCAATGTGGCACTCATCACATCGACTGTTGCCACATCCTCTAACAACATGTCAAGGATAATCTTATAGCTATTCCCAAACCTTCTTCCATTCCACCTATAGTTCATTCCTAAAATAAGGCTCCTCCTTATTATCCTGTATCTCCAAATCCTATGGTTCTATCATCTTCTATGGTCTATTAATCATCTTCTATGCCTCCATCCATGATTATTTCACATGTGGATCTTCCCTCACCTATGGATTCTTCCCCACTAGTGATTCCTAAAACTCTCATAGAGCCAACTCCCATGAATTCTCATAAGAATCCCTTGCTTTATTTCCATCCTTAGCATGATCCGTTGATTATTTGAAGGATATTGGAAGAGAAGTATTTTCCCAGTTTTCTTTGAAGATTGACAAGACATTAGTAGTAGCTCATATCTAGCTCCATAGAGTTCTATTAAATGTTTTGGATAATGTGTGTGGGTAGATTTATTAGTATTTATGATCACATTCATGGTTATTTTTCATTTATATTTAGATTGAACGTGTGATCCAATCTTATTTTTATCTATTTGTTATATCATTTGACACTATGTCAAATTCATATTTTTCGTCGATAGTGATTTTACCTTTTATACTATATCTTTCTTATATTTTCATTTATATTTGAAAATGATTGTCTTTATTTATCATTTTTTTCTCTTTATTTCTTAGTTTTTTTTATCAAAACTCTCTTCTTGTGTCTTTAGGATTATTTCCTTTTTTATCTCTATTTTTCACAATTAATTGTCATTATGAATGGGTTATAAAAACCATGTTCCCTTTGGTCCTTGTCCTCTTTTACCATATGATCAGTTAGAAAATAATATATATCATTATAATTTCCTTATACCAGTCCACATTGGATTTATTTATTTACCTTTATTTCCTTTTGATAAACTACACATGTACATGTTTGACACTTGAGATCACACGCTATTTCATTATTAATCCTAAGTGTCCTAGTTAGTCTTTGTCTTTGGTTAATTATATTCATTTATCCTTATCATAAAGCTCATTCATTTGTATCACTACATCTCTCATGATTGGTCATTTCAACTCTGTATGGAGGAGGAATCTTAAAAATCCATAAAAAGTTACAAGCCAAATCATTTTACAAAAGGCAAAAATATTCTTAAAAGTCAAAATCACAATAAAATACATGATTATAAGCACATATCCTATCTCTAATCAAATATAAAAATCCTAAATTGGCCTCACATAGATCCGATTCTATTGGGGTGCATTAGTCTAGTAGTTTGAAATAGGAGAATTCAACAAACTCTATGGTGCTACCTACTTTCTCACAAAAGTACCCAATATTCATAGTAGATAAATGTATTTTTAAGGGGTCATAAAGAATGGGGAATATGTTTTGGAAAGGTATTTACACTTTAATTTTCATCCATATAACCTTCATGGGTTGATCTATATACTGCATTTATTAACCTAAGACTTGTGTAACTAAGAGAAGTTCTTTAGAGTCCTTAAGGTTGAAAGTCCTCTTATTTTGACAAACCTAATTTGAGTGTCTTTAATTTGATAAATATTTCCTCTACATTGGTCTTTCATTCATTCTCACCTCCACCCATTTCATTTCCCCCCTTGATAGACAAAATGTGATTCCAAATCTATTTTTGCTTTTCTTTAAATTCCTTCTTCTTCGCCTCTTAAGGACATGCTACCACTACTTTAATTTATTTGTATCTATCCTTAGAGTAAAAAAACATGTTTGATAAACTATGGATTATACCATTACATCATTTATTTATTACACTATCTCATTTTCATACTATTCATGTCATTAGGTGGTTCTGTTTTCTTACACTGTATCGTAGAACCAATACGAAATTTGAGTTTTCATCCTTTAGAGATTTTGATTTTCATTTCTCCATCATGTTATTGTTTTATTTTTTGTGGACTTAACTTATATTATAAACATCACTTGCCATTATTACATGTTTCTTTATATGTATGCCTTCTTCCTATTTGTCTCACATATTCAATTACATTTCATTTTTAATATTTCACATTTTTATTTTTTCTTGTCTTACATGAGCTTACTTTTCCCTTTATTCAATATCTTTGTTCAAGTTTTTTTTCATTGATATTTCATTTTCCATTCATGTTTTACATGATTCAAACTATGATTTAGTATGTTTTACATTAATTTTTGCCATTTATGTTTTCCATGCTTTCCAATGTGATTTATTGTATTTTACAATCATTTGTCATTCATTTTCCAATAATTTATCATTCATTTGCCAATAATTTATCATTCATTTTCCAGTCATTTTGTCATTCATTTTCCACCATTTTTTCATTCTCTTTCCATCATTTTTTCATTATTTTACCTTCAATATTCTATCCATGGCTTAGCAATCCTGATTTTCCATTTTTTCATAATACCCTCATATCTTTTCCTTAACTCATTTTACACTACTATATACCTATCTTCCCAAAATTTTGATTTTTGGATTTTTTTTTGCACTAACTTCTATAAGTTCACCTAATGTTTTTCACATTAAATACCTTCACATTTTATTTTAGTATACATATTTATCTACAACACTATGGTAAGTAAAGGTATGTGATTTTCAATTTTGTCCTTTCATTTATTTTATTTTCTACTTACTGCACTTTACTTAGCATCAATTTTGTGTGTCATCATGTTCTATTTCCTAAAGTACCATCCCATGTTTCACTTACATGACACATAATGAGCTTTGAGTGGGGCATATTATACACATAATATTTTCAAAATTTTAATGATTATCAACATTTTATATCTTCCAAGAGTCTCAATATCTCTAAGTGCATGCCTTAATAGGTACATGAAGAAAGGGGTGGGTAGAGCATTGGTGATTCGTAACATTTTTATCCATTTTTTCACATTCCATCTACACACTTGTCTCATAAAACCATTTACCCTAAGCTTATTATTCTCTATTGTACCCATTCCAAACATTTGTCATATTATTATCGTCATTTTTCTTGCCTTGATTCCCTTTTGCCAATTGACTATACTAGGTTGACTGGGTCAAACTTCAATAGTTTTTACCCTCTAATTACTATAAAAGGTCAACTAGGTCAACCCTATATTGTTTCTGGGTATTTTCACTTAAGAGTTTTGTTATCCCTTTGGTTGACCTAGCTTTAGACCTAGTGAATTACCTCCTAAAAATATAAAGGATCAACTGGGTTGACCTCATACAACTAACATATTCAAAAGGATTTAGGGTAAGATATACCTATTTATACAAGTTAATTTCCAACCATTTGAGAATAGAGAAGAGAATAAGAATAAGTTCAAATGAGCATTTTATTATTAACCATTCTACTAGAAAAATAAAGCTTTGGGATCCATACTTTCTTTGAAGATACAGATCTTGTCTTGTGGAAAAGTCTTTTGGATACATAGATAGATTGTGTAGCCTAGAGTTGATTTATATTTGTTATCCTTACATACCATAATAGTATCCTATGAAGTGCCTTTTCAAAGGGAAAGATTGAGGCTCAGTGGGTTCATCTTCAAAGGTAAGTATTCCTAAATTTATTTTTCATTTGTAAGAGTGGATAGATAATGTAGTTGTGCTTATCTTCCATGCATTAGGATTCGACATACATTGACATGAGTATATGTCATCTATGCAAGTTTAGTTTAATTGTTTAATTAATAACCCCCACTTTATGCCATAAGCTTTGGTGTGCACTAGATTAGATTTAAATTATTGTTTATTAGACATAAGTGAAATATCAAAATTAGGACTTTTTTAGGGTTGTTTCATGATTGTGTTAGATTGTAGGTTTTGGAACGCTTCCTAGAATGATGTATTATGACAATTGATCCCTTGCTCAGGTCTAGAATATCCCCATATTTATCATGATCCCACTTAATAAATGTATTCCCATGTAGAAGTGTAGGTATATTTTATCTTCTTTGAGTTAGGATTGATTTATATACATTATGTATTTTTTATTGCATATATTTTACTTTGTATAGTAAAATAAATATATAGGAACAGTTATAAATGAATGATTTAATCCCTAATTTAATAATTAGAATGAAAATAACTACTCATTTCTATACATACTCACAACTTATTTATACCATATTTAAATCATAATGTTTCATCCTAACAAGAATACAAGAAGGTTTGACATCTATACAAATAAATCTATATGTTATGGTGCATTTCTATCCTCCAATGTAGGGGATCATCATTCAACACATTGAATAAATTGAGGTAATATAAAATGAGATAAAATGAAGTTAATTATCTTAATAATTAATTAATACACTATGAAAATATCCAAGATTTAAATCTCAAGCTGAGGATGGTAACAATGCACAGATTACTAGATTGGTAATTTTTATTCAAACAATAAGTAAAAGAGTTTAATTAAACAATATTAATTCAAATATGTACTTAAATTCAATGATTTAATGATATTAACATTCTCAATACAACTAAATAACAAATCCTTATCCATCTAACACTTACTAGTTACCCCATTTCATACAAAACAATAACTATAAGGTTAAGTGATTACAATTAAAAGCAAGGCCTACACCCATCTTTAATCTATATTTTAATGATTTTTTTGCACAGTAATTAGGATAGGATTAATACAAGATTGATTATAAAATACAACACAATTCTATATAAAAATTAACATAAATATCTTTGCTATCTATTAAATAGAACTCCTCTACTTGCACTAACATCACATAACAATGTGTTAGTGATTTAAAAAATTTCAGAATATTAGAGTCTTATTCCTAATTTAGTTAAGGATCTAAAACAAAAATATTAATAAATAATATTGAAATAATTATAGTATTTATTTTTACAATTTACTGTCTTTTAAAACTTTCTAACAATAATAATAGAGGAGAAATGCAACTTAGCTTAAAACTAGATTGAGATGACTCAGACAGAGGCTAAAATTGACTATACATGATTGGGACATTTCCATGAACTAGGATATTAATTTTATTTATTGAAATTATAGGAGCACAAAAAATAGGACACTCTAGGGTTCAATTCTATAGTCCAAGTCCTACTGCTATTGTCCAAACTAGTGACATAGATCTGAGTTTTATAGGTTTTGTCTACTATCCCTGTGTGAACCTGCTTATGAGATTTTAGATCCTAAATGTTGACAAAGATCATTATAGATTTGATTTAATATCTAACCTTAAACCTTCATAGTTCTTGAATAGAACTTAAGAAAGATGGGGGGTTAGTGTGTGTAAGGTGCACTAAACATGTATCCATACCCCTTATATGGGCATGCTGCCTACATACCAATACTCCAAAGAGGGATCAATCCATATATAGTTCTCCCACTTGATGTACTTTTTTCAATAGTGTTATATGGATGTAAAAATTCTAAACTAAGAGTGCTTGAGGAGGATAGGAACTAGTGTTAGAGTTTGAGTATGCTTATAGTTGTATTAGATGGCTATATGCAGAGAATAGGGAAATTTATCTGAATGGTTTATATTATATTCTTACTTGCTTTGAAATATTTATAGACCCTATAAATGAAATATGAATGGTATTCTATAGAGATCTATTGGTTAGGGGTTAAATGCATTCACGCTAGGCTGACATAGTGAAAAAGAGGAATCAGAAGGAAACTATAATTTGGTATCAAAATGTGATTGGATAAGAGTGCCAAAAATGGGACACCCTAGTGTTTAGAACTATAGTCTAACCCCAGTGCTCTTATCCTATAGGTTCAGGACCTGGGGGGGTGGAATGATCATGGGAAATATAGCCTGGCTGAGCTAGAATTAGGTCTCAAAATTCTATGGATGACTAGTTATAAGCAAAAAGGTGTCTGGAAGCATTATGAGAGCATGAAAGAGGGTCATATGGATTGGGTGTCACAAGCCACACTCAAGCTACCAATTTATACATTTTATAAGATTATTTTTCCCACTTTATTTTAGTTTTGTAGCAAATAAAAACATTAGGATAAAGTAAATTAGAAAGCATACCTAAGCTTATCTTTAAGGGTGAAGCCCATGAAGCTATGTGATACTGAGTGTGTATAGAGAGAGAACATTGTGAAGTTTAAAAATGCAAGATAAAAACAAAAGATTAGATCAGTTCTTACTAGATACACTATATCTAAAATAATAACTTACAAAATTTGGGTAATAGAGAGAGGAAGAGAAAGGAATGAATACACCTCATCATGTACATGAACTAATACAAAACTTGTTGTGCTATTGAATGATGTTAGGTATGTGTTGTATCAAGAGTAATATCATGAATGGAGCTAAGTGCTTAATTCCTCAAGAGTGGCTCAAGAATATAATGGATAACCCATTGGATCCATCATTTCATACTAAGTGAAGCTATGTAATCATGCAAGTGTTAATTGATGTTTGGGATGTGTGTCCAATCCCTCCAAGTAGGTGGTTCAATAATACAAAGGCTAGCTAGTCCTTTGGCTCCATCATTTCCAACTAATAAAATCTATGAACTGATAATGGTATGGATGTGTGTCATATGAGATGGATCTTGAAACCCATGAATGCTATGTAACATGATAATATGGCATGGATATCTAAATGGTATTTGAAACTAAGTCAATCTTCGCCACTCTAGAAAGAGGAGATTAGGCTTCTATGAAATCCAATTAAAAACTAAGAACTAGGCTTATGTGGAAGCCACTTAAGAATGTGGAGGTTAGGCTTGTGTGAAGTCCACTTTGAAATGATTCCAACCACTAGCAAATGGATTAAGGAACACAAGTACTATGAATGCTTGGGTAATATACTAAAATTGAAAAGAAAAAAAGTCAAATATGCTATGCACATTGCCCCCAATCAGTAGTGTTTATATCATGGATTTTGATATGGGAGTTATACCAACTTCCCAATCTAAAATTGAAAGTGAGAGCCATCATGATATGCATGATGCCCCTATATCTAGATTCTCTAAGAAAAATTGTACTAAAACTACTGAATTTGAACTAATTTGTATGTGATAAAAGCATAAAAAATAAGACACCCTACTATTTGGTATTATTTTCCATGTCTATCATTTTTGTTATTTGTTAAATGTAATGACTATTCTATAATTATCACTATTTTTTGTTCTATCCTACCTGGTTTGACCTCTGATTGTTGTTCTAAGTGTTTTAAAAACTAATTTTTTCATTGATAGGAGCTATGATCTCAATGATAAAACCCCTAATTTTTTCCCCATCTTCTAACATTATAAATTAAGACCTTGCAATGACTATCCTCAAAATAAATATCCATGCAAGTATGTTATTCTATGAAAATACATGATATAGGAATGATAATTGAAAATATATCTCAAGATATACCATAATTTTTAGTGGATATTATTGGATTAATAAGGGTATGCCTATATAGATGTACCAATATAATAATATGTGCAATATAGTGAATAAAAAATAGAAGTATGGTTAGTTGTTAGTTGTTATTTATCAAGGAAGGATGGAACATGATGTCTATCATGACATCCAAGATAGTAATAAAATTCATGATGTTGATCATGGCATTGTAAATAGTGAGAAGAAAAAAAGCAAGAAGCACACAAGGTAAGAAGGAAGAAACATACAAGAGAGGCTAAGGGGCCAAGTAAACAAGGGACACGGGAACATGCTACTCAAATTAGAATGCAAACATATAAGGCATGTTCAAATTCCACATACACATACAATTGAAAATAAGTAAGGTTGGCATGAGGGCCACAATCACATATAAGAGTAAAATTAAAGGATATTGGCAAATATCCTAAGGCAAACACAAGAGACAAAATAGGAACTGAGAAATACAGTCACATCTATCTATTCAAAGAAAGAAAGGAAGGCATGTAATATGGTAGAAATACAATTGCATCTAACTAATTAAAGAAAGAAGTGAAAGTATGCAAAAGATGGAGTAAAAAATTAGGTAGACGTTGAGAAATATGCAAGTGTTATATACTAGTGAGTTCCGATAGATTAATCTATGTAAGCTAGTAAGTAATGTACATCATCATGATAACTAGATTATGTGGTGTAGAAATGACATAACCTAGATGGTTTAGTCATGTAGAAGATGCCTCCTATGGGTAGATATGTCAATATACATCTCAAATGTAGAATTAGGATTCCCCCTCAATGGATAGAGTGAAGTAATCAAGGATTTAGATGTCATTACACACACTCAAACAAGATGAAGTGAAGCAATCAAGGATTTGGATTTCACTACACTCACTTAAAGAAGATCAAGTGAAGCATGCTAATGTAGATAAATCAAAAGACTATAGCATATAACAGAAAATGTAAGTCTAACATGGTATTAGAAATGTAAAGCATGGATAATTCATACAATTGAAATAATTTTGTGTTTTTGAATTATTTGAATGTATTTGGATTTTGAAATTCTATATTATTTTTGGTATTTTTAGTATATTTGAATGTTTTTAGTATTTTGAGTTATTTGGATGTTCTTGGATTTTCAAATTTTGTATTATTTTTGGATTTTTTAGGTAAAATATATGTAAAATCAATCATGAGGAGACTATATACAAAAAATATTGAGAAATTATGTATAAGTAAAATGAAACTATGTACAAGTAATTGAAAAGAAGCTATTTATAAGAAAGACTAAGAAGAAATGATATTGATCGATGATTCTCATGAGAGACTCCCTATCATGGTGTCCTATATCAAATAGATAGATCATGCATGATCTTAAAGCATGATGGAAGGGATGAGATTGTGGCTCTAAAAGCTATGTATGTTGTAAATGCTTTGAAATCTCTATAATGGGAACTGATTGTGGGGTCCCCCTATAACTCTAAGAAGTAGATGCAACTATAGGGATCTTAAGTACCCATCTGGTAGTAGGATAATCTCTCTAAATATGTGCTTTATGTATATAGGAATGAGACATCAATGATACTACCCTGGTTGTAAATACTATAGCTATATCTAGAAATTTTAGTAGAAGGGGATGTAAGATATCACTCTATGCATATCAGCCCCATGGCTATTGTATCACTATCTAAATCTTGATGCCCAACTAAAAAAGTGCCCATACTACTCATGTTGTTTAATAACATGCCCTATATATGATGTTATTTATGGTATAATAACTATATTTATGCATGGAGACTCTACAAGATGCAATCATAATGAATGAGTTTATTTAACCATAATCATAGCAGATTGTTATGTAAAATAATACCTAGCGGCCTCTACTATGATTCATATGATTAAGCAATATATTTAGATGTAACTATAACCTATGATGGGGGATAATCTAATATTAATCATAGTGGGTCACTACATGAAATGGGTCCCTAAAAACTCAACCATCATGAATATCTCTTAGGAGTAGTACTCTATGATGTGGGTTCATATAATCTTAACCATAGCAAGTTTTTACATGAGATAGGATACAAAAAACATGGCTATAGTGAATATTTCTCTAGAGTGGTGCTCTACTATGGTGCCTATGATTGTGTTGGATATGTATATGGAACTACATGGTGTAATCCTTAGACTAAACTTATATATGTAGGCTTCTCTCATTGTATAGGTCTACAAACATTCTAATTAGGTGGGACAAGAGATCTCCTATGATGCTCTGTCTTATAAACCACATTACTCTCATGATGAGTAACTGATGATTCTTTCGAAGGAATTTACTGGGATAACTCAGTCATGGATGAATGAGGTTTATGGATCCATGATGGAGGAGATATCAATTCCCTTGATTTAAGTGTTATGATGTTGTTATGAACACATCTATTAATTCAATCCCTAAGTCTATAACAATCATTATCTCTATGTCCATGGATACGATGATAGTTATAAAAGGGTTGATGTGGCTATCTATGTAAGATATGTGGATCTCATCGATAAGTAGAAGGCAATGTGATTAACCTCCTATCTAGTACTATTGATAGTAGGACATATGGGCTATCTTTCTTTGAATCATATTATAGTGGTGTCTTATTGTTGTTATCTATAGTGCATATCATAGGAAGTGATCTGAGGACTAGCTCTCTATTCTAAACTAGTAGGTTTTCTGGTTGTGGTATCCTATATTTTTTAGGACATGGTGCATGCTAGGAGATATAGATGGAGGTACTACTTTGAAATCTAGAGTAAGATGGTCAACTCAATCTACCTCAACCAATCCCAATTTCTTATCCAAGGATAGAACTATGTAACATAAGTGATTGAAACAAGACTCTATTTGATATAATATATGCTCTAGGAAGGGTTGGTGAAGCCCCTTAATAAATATATGTTAAATCTCTAGATCTATTGGTTTATAGATCAATCGTAACATTTTCATCTTGAATCATAAGATATAATTCCTAACTCATTCTAAATGATTTTGAATTAATATGGAAATTTTCTCATATGTAACATGAGGGCCCATGTTTGATCTGTAATATCTAATAAATGCCTCCTCCCGGTCATCATATGTATGTAAGGAACCAATAAGCAGTAGATGAAATAACCAATGTTGTGCATCACCCACTAATATTTTTTGGAAAAACCTAAGTAAAATAAAAGGACTCACATGAGATGGCTAATCCTTCTGAAAGTCTTTAAGGTGTGTAAATAGATTTTTAGTTCCATTAAATTGAGTCAATGGTGGTATTTGGAAATGCTTATGCAATGAAGCTTTGAAAAATATCTTTAGAAGAGGGTTACTAGGTAAGTAATTGGAATCTATTCAAGACTTATAAGCCCTTATTTCTAAGGTAATGAGATGTACTTAGTGTTTTAATTCAACAACTAAATGCATCAAATAAATAATCTCCTAGAATGGTATATTAGCATCTTATACTGGTTCATTTAATTATTGAATTTGATCATTAGTTTTAGCCATGGGAATGCTACATTTAGCAATTGGATCATAGAGAGGGGTGTGCTCACCTGAATCTTTGGAGGAATGGTAACTTAGACCTTAGTAGAGGGATGTGGGCTACCATTCTCTTTGGGTGAAGAGTGACAAATAGGTGTTACTATAGTAGAGGGTGGCTTAGGAGATTCATTGGTATCTTTATTATTTAGTGAATCACATTCTAATGGAATAGAAGATGTGATTATATCATTAACATCTACATCATTTGAAATAGAATCATGCATAAAAGTAGAAGAAACATTTTGTAATGCATTAGGTTTGAGATAAGGAGTGAGAGAATAGTTTGAAACATGAGATGCATTTTCTTATTCACTACATGCATAATAATAATCATTATTCCATGCATTATCATAATTAGAGATTTTTTTCATATTCACTCTTATTTTTATATTAATTTTCATGTTCACTATCACTTCCATTGTCACTGGGTAGAGGGGAAAGAGAAGAATTTAATTCTTTTTTAATATGTAATAAATTGTTATGTGAAATTGGAACATTATGTGTATTTATAATATCTATGGATGGAGTGTATGTATTATTTACATTTTCAATATGAGAAGTAAGATAAATAAAGTTATCATTTAGACATTCTTTTGAAAAAGTAGAGTTAAAAACATGAGATGGATCATTTGAACTATGCATTGGAATTTTTATTCTATTGCATTTATATTATTTTAATTTGAGCATAAAAGTAGAGAGAGAGAGAGAGAGAGAGAGAGAGAGAGAGAGAGAGAGAGAGAGAGAGAGAGAGAGAGAGAGAGAGAGAGAGAGAGAGAGAGAGAGAGAGAGAGAGAGAGAGAGAAGTTTCACATGGAAGTAAACAATCACCAGTAAGAGGTTCACTTAGAATTGCTTGAATAATTTGTTCATTTGGTGTATTGTGCATAGGATAATGAGGTGAAAAGTATCTTTCCCATTTATCATAATTATTTTCTTTCGAATAAGCAATAAAACAAATAGGTTTGAGAAAAGAAGATGCATCTAATTTTTCTTCACTGTCACTTTCACATGTACCATCATATTCCTCATTAAAACAATATTAATTATCTTAATTCTAAATGATATCGTTTTCCACATTTTTAGATAATGTACAATTTTTCAAACTTGTCCATTCATTATCATAATTATGAGAAAAATTTAGAAACTGATTTATGGGATGAGAGGAAAGAAGTGCCTTAGTGGTCATTTTATTTCTTTCACCAAAGAGAATATGTAAAATTACTATTAAGCAAATAAATGCAATAATAACTTCTAACATAGAGATTTTGAAAATATTTTTGGCACTCTAAATAATTTGTAAAAATTCCAAAATTATTATCTAAAAATTGCAAGGAAGGAAGGCTTGGGGTTGTAGGACATAGTTTGGAAATATAGGGTCTTGGGTTGGAGTTTTAGAATTTTTAAAAATTATTTATATAATTTAAATTCTAAAATAAATTTGAATAAGATAAATGCACAAAAAAATATTAAAAAATCATAAATTTGAAATTGAATTTTTGCACAAAATAATTACCAATGTAGAGATTTTGAAAATATTTTTGACACTCCAAAAAATTTGCAAAAATTTAAAAACTTTTATCTAAAAATTTTAAGGAAGGCTTGGGGTTTGAGGACCTAGTTTAGAAATCTAGGGTTTTGGGTTGGGGTTTTAGAATTTTTGAAAACTATTGTAATAATTTAAATTCTAAAATAATATTTGAATAAAATTAATACAAAAAAATTTATACAATATTTAGACTTTTAAAGTCAAATTTTTGCACAAAATATGAAGGAAAATCCCTAAGTGTACCTAGGGATGTTATAATTTGTTCGAAGCAAGTTTGGTTCACCAAATGATTTATCAATTTTGGGAATATTGGATTCTTATTTGTAATTTAGTTAAGGGTCTAGAATAAATAAATTAATAAATAATATTTAAATAATTAAAGTATTGATTTGTATAATTTATTTTGCCTTTTAAACCTTTCTAAAAATATGAATAAATGAGGAGAAATACAACATAACTTAAAACTAGATTGAGACAGTTGAGATAGAGGCTAAAAATTATTGTGAAAAACTAGGACAATGTCATGAACCAAGATCCAAATTTCATTCAGTGAAAGGATAAGAGCACCAAAAATAAGACACTCTAGGTTTTGGCACTATAGTCCAGGTCATATCGCTATTGTCCAAACTAGTCACAAATATCTATGTTTTCTAGGTTTTGTCCATTGTCCTTGTGTGAACTTGACTAAGAAATTTTAGATCCTAAATGTCATGGATATCTTTCTATATGTGATTTAATCTCCAACCCTAGACCTTCATATTGATTGGATAGAACTTGATAAAGAGGAGGGATTAGTGTGTGTAAGATGCACTGAATGTGTGTCCACATCCCTTGTGTGGGCATGTCTCCTACATACAAATACTTGAAAGAGGGATCAAACCATATTTAATTTTTCTACTTGATGTGCTTTATACAATAGTGTTAAGTGGATAAAAAAATGCCAAACTAAGAGTGTTTTAGGTGGCTATGGAATGGTGTGAGGGTTTGAGTATGCTTATAGTTATATTTGGATGGCTATATGTAGCGAATAGGGAAATTTGACTCAATAGTTTTGATTTTATTATTTATTACTTTGTAATATTTTCCAACACCCTCTAAATGAAATTTGAATGGGCTTTTAAATAGATCTAGTGGTCATGGGTTAAATTTATTTGCACTAGGCCAACATAATGAATAATAGGAATAAAAAAGAATAAATCATTTGGGATTAAAATTTGATTAAATTATAGTGTCTAAAATGGGGCACTCTAAGGTTTGGTGCCATCGTCTAGCCCAAACACTCCTATCCTACAAGATCAGGACCTAGGGGGATGAAATTAACATGGGAAATATAACCTAGCTAAGTTGGAATTAGGTCTCAAAAGTATATGAATTAATTTTTATTAGTAAAAAGGTGTATGGAAGGGTTATGAGAGCATGCAATAGGGTCTTATGGATTGGGTGTCACAAGCCATACTCAATTTAGTAATTTGGACATTTTATATGACTACAGTCAGCTTAAATCTAAGAAAGTATATATATTTCTCTCAATCTATCAAGATAATTAGCAAATATTAATTTTAATTTATAAATTAACACAATAATTTCATTCCATTGGTTACATAAGAAATCAATTCAAATTGATTATACTCTAAAAGCATAACATTTGACTTTGTCCCTAATAGATAGAACACATAAATTAAAATATATTTTCACTCTTTATTTAAAATTTTAACAACACTTTAAAAAATATATAAATAAATAAATAAATCCTTTTGATCATCCTCATATTTACTGTGATGCTCCCTTGAAATTTGATCTTAGCAATCCATCTGATCTACATCCCAAAAACCTAAAAATCACTAAATATAAAATAAAATAAACTCATAGGTTACCTACAGTTTTGATAGTGCTAAACAAAATATTTTATTTACAACCATCAAGTAATTTTTTATATCTAGACACTCACTTAGATATTCTTCCTTAACTCTCTTAGGAATAGGAAAAGCATAAGGCACCATCTGAAGTATTCATAATTTTTTTCTATTTTCATTTTTATTATTTTATTTTATTTTTCACCTTATCTAAGTAGGGTTGTGGTTATCTTATTTTACCATACCAATAATTACCTTATAAATAATTAATAATTAGTTAAATGTGCATAGAAATAATAATTTTAAAGACATGACTATAGTGCCACATGCCAGACTACTATGCAACTATCTACAAGCTGTTTTCTTCTATTTCATGTTTTAGGGAGAAGTAAAATTCCATTGTCTAAATGATGGAGGTAATTGAGACCATGGATGAGGATAAGGAAAACACCCAAATATAGCTAAATATTAGGCACCAAACTTGACCCAACTAGATGTCATGCACCAACAAAAGGGAAATAGAAAAGCTCCAACCAAAAAATAGTTGTCTAACTATAAATTATTTTTAAGATATATCTATAGTAAGATAATAGAAATTAATAATTAACTTACCCAAAATATGTAAAATATGTAGTTTTAATGAATATTTAATAAAATATGATGGTGAAATATAGAGGTCAATAGACTATACCCTTTGAACCCATTCTTGATAGTTATCTTCTTTTATTTAACTATTACAAATTTAGGATGGCCTTCTTCCAGCCACAAAGTTACAAGATAATGAAAGGAATTTATTATTAAACTATTCAATTAATTATTTAAAATTTCATGACATATAAAACATCATCATCAATTATTAGTTTTAAGGATAATATCTAGCAAAGGTAAAATTGGTGAAAAATGTAAAATATATCACAAAATTTCTAGTTGGAATCCACAACATAGATAAGTTAATAATAACACACTATATTCCTATTGAATAACCATACCTAATGCCTATTTAAGTTCCACTACTAGCACCAATATGCTTCCAAATAAGGTTCCATTATTATCACCAAAGGAGGCTATATAAAGCACGCATATTAGCACCAAACGTTGCCAAGAGTTAAATTGAGTTAAAAAATAGTGCAAGATTGAGGAAAGAAGTAAATAAATAAATAGATAAATGTAAATCCCTTCCATAAAAATTCCTTTAAAAAATAGATATTTTTGAAGCCCATGCAAGAAAATATTACTTGGGTAAAGTAATATAATGATAAATCAAATTACTGGAGCATAAAACAACTCAGATCTCTAGCTATTTGACCCAGAGGGAGGGTGTCAATTACCATAAAAACATAAACTTCCATTCATATCCAATGAAAATAAAAACATGTTTTAGATGGTATTAGCAACAAGACTGCAAAAAAACATAAAGTGCCATAGTTTTAAGTGAAATGACATTTCTAGCATTAGTATTATATTCAAAAGGTGTTTTGAGAGGTTTTTATGGCATAAAAGAAAATGAATGCCATAAGACAAATAAACATGGTGTTGTTAATTATCATCCACCTATAGGTGAGATCCTACCAATTCTCATATAAAACATAGTAACAAAGGTTTTTCATAACCAAATGCCTATTTTGGTAGTGGTCTTTTTAACACATCCATTATTCTAATAATAAAATACTTGTGCACAATAATAATAATAGTATACACATAATATGTTTAACTTTTATCAAATACTGATGCTTTACATCTTGTAGGAACCCATCAAGACTCAATCTCTCTGAGTTCATACCCTAAGGGTTACACCAAGAAAGGGGAGGGCAGACCATTTTCACTTCATATTATTATTATCCCTTATTTCCACATTATTACCAATTCAAACATCTCTTAAAACCATTATTTAAGATATTACTCCTCCCTTTCACACTCCTCTAGTATTTTACTCTTTCCATCCTCCTTTTCTTTCCTTATTTCCCTTTTAGACTATTGACTAAAATAGTTCAACCATGGATGACACTGTATAGTTTAGGGGAATTTTTCAATTTCTGGGTTTATTATATTTTTGGCTGACCTAGCTCAGACCCAGTGAATTATCCCTGAAAATGTACAGGGTCGACCATGGATAACCCTGTATGGAAATTTTTTTTGGGAGAATTAAGGGTAAGATACACCTATAAATATAAAATAATTTCTATCATTATTATAAATTGTAATCAAGATTTATTATTCGCTCATACTTCTTTGGAATCTACTCTTGCATCATTTTACTTGAGGAGTCTTAGCTTAGGGTTTCTACTTAGAGAACATAGTCTTGTGGATAAGTCTTGGATGCTTTGGCCTTTCTTAGTGATCCATAAAATCCACAAAAATTATGAAGCCCCTTTGGCCAAGGGAGAGATTTAGTCTTGATGGGTTCATATTCAGGTAAGTATATTCTAGCTTTATTAGATCCTCTTTTTAGTAGACAAAAGTAGTATAGGTGTTGGCTCAAATAATATTACTCTTCATATTCCATGTATTAAGGTCTTACTCATACTTAACTTAATTCATATTCTCTTATACATGTTTTGATTACTTCTAACACCTTTATTATGCCATAAGCTTTGGTGTGCACTATATTTAATTTACATTCTTATTTGTTAGAATAAGTGAATATTAAACCTTAGGACTCTTTTAGGGTTTTTACATGATTGTGTTAGATTATAGGCTTTGAAACCCTACCTCACATGGTGTATTATGATAAGTTATCTACTAATTAGGTATATCAAATCCCCATATTGTTCATGCTCCTACTTAACAAAAGTATGCCTAATCAGAACTGTAGGTATGCTCTATCCTCTTCAAACCAGGATTGATTAATAGACAAAATGAATTTATGATTACATACATTTCAGTGAACTCAATGTGAAACTAACCCTTACAAGATTTATTTCACTTTCTTTCATTATTTTTATCATTATTTGTATCATATATCTATCATATTGGATTGACTCTATTGACCTAGTTCTAATATCTCTATCCAAGTTTTTAAGAATAGGCAACTAGATCAACTCAAATGACCTAGTTTAGTTTTTTATATTTCCAAACTTCTAGTTCATACTACTAGGTTAACCTGATCAAACTTGTACACTTTCAAGCATCCCAAAAATATACTAGGTTGACCCTATTTGACTCTATAAATTTTTAGTCTTCTGTAACATGTCCTTACACAACTTGATCGACCTAGTCAACCTAGTTAACAGGTTTTGCCAACATTATTCAAGGTTCTTGATCAGTAATCTTCCTATGATGCATCTTTGATCTACCAAGGTTAATTTTTATCTCTTTATTTATATTTTACTATATTTCCTTTCGTATTTTTTAGTCTTTAAAACTATCCCTGTGTAGCCAACTAGATTGACCCTCTCGACCCAGTTCTATGTTTTATGTGTTGTCTAAAATAACTAGTTCAACCTTGGATGACCTTGTTAATTTTTAGACCTTGCTTCCATAGTGAAAGTTTGACCCTATTGAACATGTTATATATTTTTTCCATATAGTTTCAACATTATTCCTTGTTTCAAGTTGGAATTAATCTCTATATGTTAGTGATTAGTTCACACCCTTCTTTTCTTGTTGTTTGCATACTTAGAATAGTTCACATAGTCTAATTAGGGGGGTTTTAGTTAACTATTTAGTTTCACTATTTCTATTTTATGCACATATAACCAAATCACATAATCAAAACAAACACTTTAACATTTGTCTACCCAAGGCCAACCTACTTGGATTTCATCACCAAGAGGGAAACCAACTTGATACTCTAGTCAAGTATAAATCATGGTTGATGGTATATTTTGGCTATGCACCTGACACCCTTAACATTATGGTGTGTGAAGTTAGGGGGTAGGCCCCAATACCAAGCCTATATCATTGCCATTATAGTCCCTTTTAGCCTAAAGTACATAAAACCATCCTTATATTGCTATCTAGTTCTTCGATTTACAACCAATTTCCAATTAAAATCATATCTTAAAAAACTAATCAAACATATTAGGTTGACCAATTAGTTATCTCTTTACTCAATTATGTGTGCAAAAACTTGTATTATCCAATGTTAATGCAAGTTTTTGTTTTGTGTGCCTCAATTAGATTGGATAGTGTTGATCTAATTGACTATTTATTTCCATTTAGCTCTTTCTTTCCTAGATTAGCTACAAAAATTATCTTATTTTAGCTCACAACTTGTCATCAACCTTTTATTTGTCCCTATCTATTATACTAGGTCGACCTAATCAACCTTGTACCTTTTTCCAGCCTCTATGTACTATATAAGATTGACCCAATTGACTCTATACTATTTACAACCCCTTTTATCTCTTTTTCCTAGCTCTATTTACTATATTGGATCAACCCAATCTACCTTGTATTATTCTTAAGCCATATTTTATATGCTAGGTCAACCCAATTGACCCTATACTATTTTTTTATTTCTTTGTTCATTAGTATAGTTTCCCATTTCTCTAATTTTGTATTTTATTCATCTCTCTAAAATTAGAATGAAGTCTCCTATTATAATCTTCTTGGATAGCCTAAATCCATTTAGATACTATATGGGATGTTCATTTCTTCATCTCTTTTCCTCCCAAGATAACCATCACTCTTGGGGAACCTCTTCTCCTCCATCTTGAATTGCAACATGGTGTAAATAACACCTTAAGATGAAGTTGATGGATCTGATCCTTTCTACACTTACTGATAAACTTCTCATCTTCAAAATATTCAAATAAATGTGGGAAAAATTGATACAAGTTTACTTAATAGTCCCACTAGTATTCCTTCTTCTAGTAATCTTCCTCCTAACGCCAATTTGGGGAGTGTTCCTACCAACACTAACTCACCTCTTTATACAACTCAAATTTTATCCCAAGTTATCCAACAAATGAACATTATGAAAAATTCTAATACCAACAAAATAATGAAACTTCAACAACATCTAATCAATGTGGCTAATCAATCTCCAACTATGTATCCTTAAGCTAATCCCAATTTCATTCCTCCAACTCTTAGGGATGCCTCAGGTAATGTTATTTCTCAACCCATAATGAATAGAAAAATACTTCAAACCATTCAATATGAGCCTTTAGTCCCATTTATTGTATCTATTGATATTGGTAACATATCCCCAACTATCAAATATGATGGAACTGAAGACCTTGCTTCATTTCTTAAAGCCTTTGGCAACCTTTACAAAGAGTGGATCCAAACTAGTACCTTTGCCTCAACTAAAATTTTAGTCAAAAAATTTACCAGTGATGTATTATAATTATATAGTCAACTACCTAAACATTCTATTTGGAAACTTGAATATTTGGTTAATCTTTTGATTAATTATTTTCAACATAATGATCTTTGCAAAAATTGTCTTAGCCACTTCATCAATGCTAAATAATCTCCCACTAAATTAGCATATGACTTTATCAAAATATGGAATCATTGACTCATAAATCCATTCAGAACATAACTGATGATAACTTATTAAAACTCTTTATCACATCTTTAACTCCCATTCTTCAATATAAGGTTTGAACCTTTGCTCCCCAAACACTTAATGAATATCTTGATCAAGCTAAATGTCAAGACTTTGTCATGAATCAATTCAAACCTAATCCTAAACTTATTAAAATATCTTTCCAAACATATATTTCTATCACTATTAATGCTCCACAAACCAAATGTGGAGTTTCTAAAAATGATATTCAATCACCTTCTCATACACCTCTTTCAGTTTAACAAATGAAATAATTTTTAACACCCTCTAAATCTTTCATCTATCTTAATGCTCTTCCTAAGTGGTATGACCCTAATCTATTTTTTTGGTTCCATACCAATATTGGGCATTCTCGTTAATCTTGTAGAGGGCTCACTAAATTTTTTGTCTCTTATGTGCTTGGTGATTTATTCAATCATGAATCTATGATCAATCTTCATCATCAATGGTACACTATTGCCTTTCAAAAATGACAAACTTATAAATCCTCTACTTTAAATAATAAAAACTTTTCTCCCAATAATCAATCAATTTCTAGGGATGTTTATACCATTGACATTGATTATGACCAATACTTTAATGATTCTCAATATGTCAACACTGCTAAGGTCAATTATCATTGTAAACTAGATCACAAATATCCTATTACTAACCCTAAAAATCCATCTTTAGAAGAACAACTTTTTAAAGATACTACCACTATAAATCTTGATTCAAAAGCACCTGAGGAACAAGTTCCTCATTTTGATTCTCCAACTACATCTAATCCTCCAAAATCTAATCTACCTCATAAACCTCATGTTGGTTCTTCTAAATCTCACTGGAACTTTCTTGAAAAAAATAACTCTATGCTTTGTAAGATTATAATTATGGATTTGGTTTGCACTTCACCTTATCACCATAGATTTATTATGTAACAACTTCAATAGATTGAATATCCATCTTTCATATATGAAGAACCAATTTCTATCAATTCTCAACCTAAAAACATTAATACCATTGAAATCATGTGTCCTTCTTCCAAACCCTCTATTGAATTCCTTGAAGAGGACATGATCAATGATGAAATTATTTTTCATGTTGATGATCCACCACTCTTTATCAAAGTATCCATTAATACCACTATTATTTGAAAAGTTCTATTTGATGAAGGTTTACGTATTAATGTCACATCTTTATGGCTTATACAACAACTTGGTTATAAGAAGGATGATCTTAAATGAACCCATCTTACATGTCATGGTTTTGATAAGACAAATCAGAAGCCACTTGGTTGTATTTGGCTTCCATTAACCATTGGACCTATGACTATTCAAACTAAGCTTATGGTGCTTGATCTTCCTTTATCTTATAACATATTCCTTGGTCGTTCATGGATTCATCAAATAAGAACCATTACTTTTTTTGGTATTAAATACATTAAATTATTACATAATGTAAAATGGTATAATCATGAAGTTGATCCCAACCCATGGAGCATTCATCTTCCTAATCCTAAATCACAATATCATGTTCCTATAATTCCTAAAATCAATAGTTCTCCTTTACTTGAGTTCATCAATATGAATCTTGATTTACAAGTAACTCTTATGAATTCTTATTATGATGAACCTAATGAATTGAAACATACTTGAAATACCACTAATTTCCCTCCCTACATTTCATAATGGCTTCCTCCTCTCTTACCAAGAGACTATATTATTCCTCTCACAGATGAGATTACTAATTTTCCCCCTTCATGCAATGATCAGAAACCTTCTATACTATTATATACCTTAACTTTAAATGATTTTACAGTGGATAAATTATTTCAATATATTCTCATCATGTCTCCTCATACATTTAGTAATATTAGTATTTCATCCTCTAAAAATCCTTAGATTCTCAAGCATGTACAATTTCTCTAATATATGATGATAACTATATCATTTCCCAAGCTCAATATAGAGACTTAGATGTATAGAATTATCAAAATACCTTATCCCAAATTCATGATTTTAATTGGGATGTTCATACCATTTTTTGGATCATACCTTAGATCTTGATGGTCATGTGCCTCCCATCAATCATCCTCTTATTGATACTCCTTGGGTGGTAAAGCAAATTATAACTTATGAACCTCCATAAATCTCTACATATCCTTAACCACATATTAATCCAATCATTATATATAATCCTTTCCTCATTACTAAACCCACAAACACACCAATCCCTTCTACTCCATCTACTTCTACTCTTAAAATTACACAAGATGCTAAGGTAACCGATGTTTGTTAGGTACATTATGAGTTTGATCACCATGGAAATAAAATACTAGATCTTGAAGTATATGTCAAGTATTATGGTCCTCTTCCTACCTTGCCTAGTGATCAATATATTCTTGAGTTACTTTATACCTAAGAACCTCAACTTCCTTAGAAACATCATAAAATTGGAAATTTTAGGACAAACTCCTTCGTTCAACAACTTAGTTACTAGCATTGATCTTAACACAAATCCAATTTCTACCTTACCAAATGCACCATGCCACTTTCAAGATGAAAATCCATGCTTATTGAAGAGACTACTCTCATCAAATATAGTATTGCATCTTATCCTCAACAAGTTAAAGTTTCATGAGAACTCTCAACTTCTAAACATGATAATTTTAACATATTCTTTGACAAATATCATGAGTCTTTCACTTGGTCCTATGAAGACATGCCTTCTATTAACCCTAGAACTATGGTGAATAAAATCATTACTTATCCTAATGCCAATCATGTGCATAAAAATAAAATATAATATAAACTTGATGTTTCAACTTTATGTAATAAGGAAATCATCAAATTAATTGAGTCAAATTTATTAAACTAGTGGATTATCCTGAATGGGTTTCTAACATTGTTCCCATTCAAAATAAATTCATTATGATCATTCTAATTTATATTTATTTTCATAATCTTAATATCTCTTTTCCCAAGGACAAATTACCTTTACCTTGAATAGATGCCATTGTTGATTCCACAGTTGGTTACGAAATGTTATCTCTTATGGATGGTTTCTCAGGATACAATCAGATTCATATCACTCCTAAAGACCAGCACAAGAATAATTTTACCTTGGAATTAGATAGCTATTTCTATGTCAAAATTCCCTTTACCCTAAAAAATTATGGATCCACTTACCAATTAGTGATGACTCACATCTTTCACAATCTCATTCACAAAACTATTGAAACCTATGTAGATGATCTTATTGCCAAATCCAAACATCATAAGAATAATATTTCTGATCTCACTATCATATTTGAATGTCTTCTTAAATATAATGTTAGACTTAATCCTTAAAAATGTGTCTTTGGAGTCACATCTGGAAACTTGTTAAGATTCTTAGTCTCTCTCCATGGCATTGATGTTGATCCTACCAAAATTAATGCTATCATGAACATGCCCATTCCTCATTATATTATTGATATTCATACTTATTTAGGAAAAATCAGGGAAATTCAATGGTTTGTCCCTGAAATGGCATACCAAATTCACTCCATCAATTCCCTACTCAAGAAAGGTACTGCTTTAGAATGGACAAATCCAAGTCAAAAAGCCTTTGATAACATTAAAAAGTCATTGCTTCATCCACCCACACTTCATCCTCCTTTCAATGATAAACCTTTGATTTTATATAATTTTTCCATGCCTATTTCAATTAGGGCAATGATTTCCCAACATGATGATATAGGATGAGAGTATGTTATCTAATACATTAGTCGAGGCCTCATTGATTATGAAACATGTTAAACCAAAATTGAACATGACTGCCTCACCATCTATTTTGTAGTTGAAAAACTTTACCACTATGTGATTTACCAAACTGCTTATGTCATCATTCATTTTGACCCCCTTCATTATCTATTCTACAAAGCCTTTCTTCTTGGAGATAAAATTAGCAAATGGATAGTCCTGCTTATGGAATTTAACCTCTACATTATTACTCAAAAAGTTATTAAAGGGCAAATCATAGCTGATCAACTTACCATAGTTCCCATACTAGCCACTTCTTCCCTTCAAGATAACCTTCTAGATGACAATATCCTTTACATTGAAGGTCTTAATCAGGATATCTCTCTCAAAGATTACTTTCATACCTTTATCACTGATCTTGAAGCCAATCAATTTGATGAATCTTCCATTCCCTCTAGTATTACTAAACTAAAATTAGTTATTGAGGAGCTCCCTAAAACTAATATGATTTACATGAGGATACTTGGACCCTCCACTTTGATGGTGCTAAATAACTTCAAGGAGATAGGGTAGGTTGCATTCTTACAAGTCCTCTAGACAAGATCATTCCTTTATATTTTTGTTTCACCTTTGATGTCACCAATAATATAGCCAAATATGAAGCTCTTAGCTTAGGCATGAGAGTTTCTCCTGATTTAGACATTTAATGCTTTCATGCTTTAGGTGATTCTCAACTTATCTACCATCAAGTTAGTGGTGATTATCAATGTAAAAGTGAGAATATTATTACATATCATCAAATTTCAACCACTTTTTTGTTAATCATGGGATATACTGAGAGGGGTGGGAATCAATATATCATATATCTTATAAATCTTTTCCTTAACCAAATTTCAATTAATCAAACATTCAAGATATGCAATAAAACTCAAACAATAAACACAACACAAGATAGAGAGAGACACTAGATATAACATGGAAACCCAATGTGGGAAAAACCATGGAGAATAATCTCAAGTATATGAATGAGCACCAACACAAACAATATTCACAAGCCAAGCTTGTAGGATCACCATACCCCTTTGCCGAGCACCAACCCACAGGAGCACCAACCCCTTTGCTGAGCACCAACCTAACAACAATTCATGAGCACCAACCCACAGGAGCACCAACCCCTTTGTCGAGCACCAACCCATAAGAGCACCAACCCCTTTGTGTATACCACACACCTATCTCTCAATGTTGTTATCTCAACAAATGATAGATCAATACAACATCTCTTTCCTCTCTCTCACCTTTGCTCTTCTAAGCTAGATATAACAAATAAAAATCATATTCATCTCTTACAATTTCTCTTCTGAGCTAGATATTATAATATCAAATCAACCTCTATCTCTCATATTACAAATGGCTTATCAAGCCTTTATTTATAGCTTTCCAAATGACCTTTGGCCTTCCCCCTTTGTGACCCTTCAATCCTCATGGAAAATGGTGCCAAACTTGTATGAAACTTCATATTCAATCCTTTGAAAAGTCATGTGGTGACCCTTCATGATCAAAAACGTCCATCCCTCTTTTGTCCTCATCTTGGTGACTTTTCATATTCCTTAAAGTGTCCCTTCATGATAAATTGTGTCCTTCATCTTTTATCTTCACTTGGTGACTCTTGGAATTCCCCAAGATGACTCTTCATGGTAAAATGTGTCCCATCCTTCTTTTGTCTTTATCCCGTGGCTCTTTGACTTCTCCATGGGCCCTTCTTTTGTCTCATACGCAACCAAAAATATATTCGTTAATATTAAATAAATATTAACTTATATTAGCCAAGATATATTTATTACAAAAAACATTAAATGCAATGGGGCCTTTATCACCAATAATGATAGACCTTTGACATCAATGAAAAAATTTCCAACAATCTCCCCTTTGTCATTGATGGCAACCTCAATCCTGAAACTACCACATCCTGTCACCTACACATCTTGTCATCTAAACACATACAATAACTCCAACTTACTATAGCAACTTGTACCTATTCCCTGTACCTATTTTTTGCACCTGTACCTGTACCTATTATTCTCCCCCTTTGACATCAATGGCAAAGGGCATACCTGAAGCTAACACTTAGCTCCCCCTCAACTGATGTTGAACATCAATGGCAGGAAGTAATAGAAATTACTCCCAATTCCTTTCACAGATCTTTGAATGTGTCCTTTGATCATGCCTTTGAGAAGATATCTAAGAAATCATTGCCTATCCTTTGAGAATATGCAATCAACTCATTTGAATATTTCCGTCTAATCTCAAAACCTTTTGCATGAAACTTTAAGGTGTATCCTTGATCACATATTTGACTTACACTCAATATATTATGCTTACAAAACATTATTAGCTTTGGTTCTACTAATATCCAAAATTAAAATACCTTTCTGGCTATCTTAGTAGTGGTTTTATCTTCTAATTTCACTATGCCACCATTGATCTTCTTTATTCTTATCTCCTATCATATGCCTCAAACATCCACTATCAACGAACCATGGCTGATATTTATTTCTTACATGCAAAGCTATTTACACCAACAAATTCTTCTACCATGAACATGACTGAACCTTCTTCCTAATTAATGGAACTTTGAAACTCTGATCCTTCTTCTTGATGAATGGAGCTTTGAAATTCTGATCCTTCTTCATTGAATCTGTATGAGTATCCTTCTCCTTCTTTTTGAAATTGTTAGCTCTTTTTCAATATTCTAATTTCTTGTGACCATAATCATTTGAAACACTTTAAGACTTTTAAACACTGCATATCCTCAAACCATAATACTAATGCAAAAATTTCTTCAAAAAAAAATCTATCCCCTCAAAAGATATACAAATTAATCTGCCAACTCAGCTTTTTGTCATGCAACATAGTCAAGACCCAAAATCATCCACCATGCTTTAATTTTTCTTAAAAGTGTCTCCTTGAAGCCTATAAGAGGCACCCCACATAAAAGGGTCCTAAAAACAAATCTCAAGAGATTCCCACATCTCCTCTGTTTCTTCCTTGATCTTCTTGTGTTTTTCTTTTAGAATCCTTTTAAACATGTCTAGCCTTTTTGACTTACTAACCTTATCATTTATGATGTTTTTCATCTTCTCAAATTTTACAACTATCTTATCTTGACAAAGCTCATGCTCAAATGTAACAAGAGATTCTACACAATCCTTCCTATCTGATTCTTTATCTACTATAGGAAGTAATTCATTTTCACTCTTAAACTCAACCTGATCAAGCTTTACTATTTTAGGTCTTGAAACTTGAATTTGTCTTTTCTCATATTTTATACGGGCTCTATATCCTTTGACATACCTTGAATATCTCTTAACTTTATTTTGACATAATTTAGCAATATGTCCAACCTCATAACAACAAAAGAAAACAATATTTATCATACCTTTTTCTTGAATGTGACTGAGATCTCCCTTTGATTGATTGCTTCTCCTCATACAATATCTTGCCCTATGACCAACATGATGACAAATAAAAAAATATCCTTGAAAATAATTTGAAAACTTAAAAGCATTGGGCTACCTGATCAGCTTCTTTGATTTGCCTTCAAAACCTACATCCTTCTTTCCTTGGACCAATATTTCATGATCTTTCTCAACCTTGATTATAAACTTCTCATGATTATCCTTTAAAGAACCTAACTCATCCTTCAACTGATTACACTCTTCTTCTTTTGATGTTAAAATTGAATTTGCAACCTCTAACTGATTCTTAAGATCCTGAATAAATATCTTATTTTCTTTTACTTCTATAGCCAACTTAGAATCCAAGATACACACCTTGTCCTTAAGAGACTCAACCACAGATTTCAACTCTTGATTCTCCTTTTTTATTTGCTTGGCCATCTTATGCTTTTCTTTGATCTACCTTCAAGCTGTTAAACCCTTTTTGAAGGAACATCCTCTAATACCAATTGTTAAGCATGGGATATACTGAGAGGGGGGGTGAATCAGTATATCATATATCTTATAAATATTTTCCTTAACTAAATTTCACTTAATCAAACATTCAAAATATGTAATAAAACTCAAACAATAAACACAACACAAGATAGAGAGAGACACCAGATATAACATGGAAACCCAATGTGGGAAAAACCACAGAGAACAATCTCAAGTATATGAATGAGCACCAACCCAAACAATATTCACAAGCCAAGCTTGCATGAGCACCATACCCCTTTGCCGAGCACCAACCCATTTGCCAAGCACCAACCCAGCAATAATTCATGAGCACTAACCAATAGGAGCACCAAACCATGGGAGCACAAACCCCTTTATGTATACCACACACTTATCTCTCAATGTTTCTATCTCAACAAATGATAGATCAATACATCTCTTTCCTCTCTCTCACCTTTGCTCTTCTAAGCTAGATATAAAAAATACAAATCATATTCATCTCTCATAATTGCTCTTCTAAGCTAGATATTACAATATCAAATCAACCTCTATCTCTCATATTAAAAATGGCTTCTCAAGCCTTTATTTATAGCTTTCCAAATGACATTTGGCCTTCCCCCTTTGTGACCCTTCAATCCTCATGGAAAATGGTGCCAAACTTGTATGACCCTTCATATTCAAGCCTTTGAAAAGTCATGTGGTGACCCTTCATGATCAAAAACGTCCTTCCCTCTTTTGTCCTCATCTTGGTGACTTTTTGTATTCCTTAAATTGTCCTTTCATGAGAAATTTCACCCTTCCTCTTTTGTCTTCACTTGGTGACTCTTGGAATTCCCCAAGATGCCTCTTTATGGGAAAATGCATCCCATCCTTCTTTTGTCTTTATCCCATGGTTCTTTGACTTCTTCATGGGCCCTTCTTTTGTCTCATATGCAATCAAAAATATATTCGTTAATATTAAATGAATATTAACTCATATTAGCCAAGATATATTTATTACAAACAACATTAAATGCAATGGGGACTTTATCACCAATATTGCTAGACCTTTGACATCAATGACAATATTTCCAACATTTTTCTAATTATTTTCTCTTTCACTATTGACCCTATTCCTAGAGATCAAAATTCCATTACTGATTCTCTTACCTCTTTAACTTCTCTATTTCATCCAGATCAAGTCCTTTTTGATCCTACTTTTCTTATACAAATAAGAAAATTTGCATCTTATACTCAACCACTAGATTCACTTATCTATCACATTGAGATTGTTACCATTAGACAAAGCACATAGTACTAAAACATCATTCAATTCTTAGAACACCAAACTTATCTTCCTAATTTATACTCTCATGAAAAGACACGTATTCATAAACAAGATTTCAAGTATGTATTTCAACACAACATACTTTACTATTGCAATACTGAAGGTACCTTTATCCATTATGTTATGTAAGATGAGGTCTCTCCTCTTCTTTAACAAGCTTATGGGGGAATTTTTAGTGGTCAATATAGTAGACATGTTACATCATGCAAATGCCTATGTATGGGTTACTATTGAAAAGGATGCAATTGAATATGCTAAAAATTGTAATTTTTGTTAGCTTCATGGTGATGTAATCCATTCACCTTTAGTCAAAATTCAAACTATTGAATCTCCTTGGCCATTTTACACTTGGGTATTTGATCTCATTGGTAAACTTCCTCACTGTCATGATGGGCATGTAGTTATCATCACTTATACCAAATATTTTACAAAGTGGGTTGAAGCCATGCCTCTTGTTAACATAACCTATCCCACCATTTCAAAATTTATTCTTAACCAAATCATTTTCCACTTTGGTATTCCATATACCATAATTTTAGTCAATGGTGGTAACTTGAAAACTAAACATGTTAAATAAATTTTCACCAAATTCAAGATTAATCACAACTTTTCCATGCCTTATCATCCATAATGAAATGGTAAAGCTAAGTAAACTAATAAAATTATCAAAAAAATTCCTCAAAATACAATTCATGAAACCTACATGGATTAGCATCTTCATCTATATCATACACTTTAGACTTATTAGACTAGCATATGTACTACCACTGGGGCAACTCCATTATCTCTAGTATATGGTTCTAAGTTTATTCCTCCTTTATAAGTTTATATTCCCTCTCTTCATCATATTATTCATGATGAAGAGTTATCTAAATCTCATCTTCATGACCTTGATCTTTTTGATAATTGTCATCTTTTTTGTTTACAACATCACTACCAATACAAGACTCGTAGTGTTAGACAACATAACAAATGTGTTAAATTTTTTGCATAGATTAAATTCATGGTAAATAAGGTAAATACACCAAAAAATGGTGGGGCCATTATTTAGTTAAAGATATTATTAGTCTAAGCACCTACCATCTTCAAACCAATGAAGGCCATATTTTTAAAGAGCCTGCTAATGCTCAATTCCTTATAAATTACATTTCCTAAACATTTACTTATTGTCATGATTTATATCCACATATATCTAACACTTTTTGTGGGTTACTTAATCATGGGTCTCTCCCTTTATAAAAAATTCCTTCCTTTCACAAACCTTTAGTCCTCTAGTTTGGTCTTTTGATTTCTTGATGTACCATAGTCTTCTTTATCTTCTTGTATTTTAATTTATTTTTTACACCCTTTAGGTTTATATTTTTTTAATTAATTTGTAAGAACATGGATAGGACCTATCATTCCTCACAAAACCACCATCTTTTACTTATTTTTCTCACACTTTTTGCTTTCCAATGTTATTTTGGAATCCCTTGGGTTTTGCTTTTGTGAGTTAATTTGTAAGACCATGGATAGGTCTCAACATCCCTCACAAAACTAAAATATATTTTCTTTATCTTTTTCTATTTTATGAAGTTTTAGTGTAAGATCGTGGATAGGACTCAACCCTCCTCATAAAATTACCTTCTTTTCATGTTTATTTTTATGATCCTTGTTCTCAAACTTTAGCTTTACTTCTTTTGTTAGATGGAATTTGTACAAAAATATATGTTAGTATATTTTACTCCATTTCCATCATTCTTATGATAAGGAATTACCCTTTACTGTCATTGTATCCCTTTTTTCCCTTTATCACAATTTTGTGATTTGAAGCAATTCAAGTTGTTCCATGTGTCATTCCTCTTGATTTCCCCTTTCTTTCACTCCCCATTGGATAAAACAAGGTTGAAGTCAAGATAACACTTTTATTTAACCTAGATTTATGAAACTCTTAGACCCCATTCTCTTTAAAGTTGTCTCTCTTACAACCTTGTCCCAAGTATTCAAATTAAACTCATCTTTAGTACCCATGTTTGGTTTTCCATAGCCGTATGGAGGAGGAATAAAAAAATCTATAAGAAAGTTAAAAGATAAATCATTTCAAACAAAAGGAAATCATATCTAAAAGGAATCATACAAATTTCAAAATTCAAACATCACACCAAAAGATGTGATTTACAAGCACGTCTCCTATCTCTAATCGAAGATCAAACTCCATAGTTGGCCTCACATAGAGCTAGGCTCCTTTGGGATGTGGTATGATAGTATATTGAAATAGGGGATTTCAAAAAAACTCTATAGTACTACATACTTTCTCACATAAGTACCCAATCTTCATAATATACCAATGACTCTATAAGGGGTCCTAAGGAATGGGGAACACATCATGGGGAGGTAGGTCCATTTTACTTTTCATGCATATAGCCTTCATGGGGTGATCTATATACTTCATTTGTTGACCTAATATTTGTGTGGCTAACATAATTTTTTCATAGTCCTTAAAGTTGAAACAACTCTTGTTTTGATACTCCTAATTTGAGTGTCTTGACTTTGGTAAAGAGTTCCTCTACCTTATTTTTTTACTTCATTATCCCACCCACCCATTTCATTTTCCCCCATTGATAGACAAATTGTGATTTAAAATATATTTTCCCTTATTATTTACTCCCTTCTTCATCTCTTAAAAACATACTAGCACTACTTTATTTAAGCTTTATCTATCATTAGAGCAAAACATGTTTGAGAAACTATGGATTCTTATTTATTTACATCATTAATTTTCCATTTCTAGACTTACTTTAATTTCTTTTTACCATTTATCATTGTTTTACTACCTTTATATTATGGACACCTGAGTTCATACCCTTTTTCCATTATTGAGTGAGGTTTACTTGTTATTTTTCACTTGATAATGTTGTTTTCATTTTTTATGCACCTTTTTCCATTGTTGAATGAGATTTGCATTGTTATTTCTCACTCCTCAATGTTGTTTTACTATTTTGTCTCTTCCTTTTACCATTTATTTGTTTTTTAACCATTATGTTTGACATGTATCCTTGGTTTGAGTTGGTGAGTTTGTCTTTCTTACTCAAGGATAGCTTGTTTGAGTTTCTTGGTCTTTAGTAGCCTTGGCTTTTTGGTTACCATATTTACTCTTTTTTTTGACTTAGTCATTTGGTCTCACATATCACCTATCACCCTAGCTTGCTAAATTTTCTAAGTACGTCCTATCCTCATAGCACCAACTATCTTGGATTTTCTTGTGTGTTTTTTTTTGCTCTTTAGTTTTGTATTCTTGGGTTTGTCAAAACTAGTCTTTACACCCTACACAATCAAAACTAACAACACAACAAACAATCATCCCATGATAAAGGTAATTTAAGGTGTGCATTTCATTTAATTTTTAGTTATTTAATTTTTAGTCATTTACTTTCAATAAATTTTGCTTTAAAATACTACAACTTTTTTAGCATCAGTATTGTGTGTTACTATGTTATTTCTCAAAGCATCATCCCCTATTACACCTTAGTGACACGTGATGAGATTTGAGTGGGAAATATGTATACACATAATATTTTCAACTTTAATCAAATACTAATGCTTTACATATTGTAATAACCCATATAAACTCAATCTCTTTGAGTTCATACCCTAAGGGGTGCACTAAGAAAGGGGTGGGTAGACCATTGGTGCTTCATATGATTGTTATCCCTTATTTCCATATTATTAAAAATCTAACCAGCTCTTAAAACCATTCCCTAAGCTATTAATCTTCTCTTTCACACTCCTTCAATCTTTTCCTCTTTCCATCCTCCTCTTCTTTCTTTAATTACCTTTTGTACTATCAACCGAACTAGGTCAACCATGGCCGACCCCATATAGTTTAGGGGTATTTTCAATTTTTGGGGTTTATTAGCCTTTAAACCAACCTAGATTAGACCTAGTGAGTTATCATCAAAAATGTATAGGGTTAACCATGGCTGACCCTATACAGCTGACATTTTTAGGAGGATTTAGGGGAATATCAACCTATAAATACATTATCATTTTCATCATTATTAAAATATGTAATCATGATTTATTATTCATTTGTGCTTCCTCATAATTTTCTCTTCCATCCTTCTACTTGAGGATTCTTAGCTTAGGGTTTTTAGTTGAAGAATATAGTCATGTGGATATGTCTTGGATGTTTTTGCCTTTCTTAGAGATCCTTACAAACAACAACAAACTCTTGTGAATCCCATTTATCCAAGGGAGATATTGAGTCTCGATGGGTTCACATTCAGGTAAGTATATTCTAACTATGTTCTCCTCTCTTTAGTAGATAAAATTAGCATAAGTGTTGGATCAAATAATATTACTCTTTCTATTCTATTTATTAAGGTCTTACTCATACTTGCCTTATTTAAGATTCTATTATACATGTTTTGATTACTTCTAACTCCATTATTATGGCACACGATTTGGTGTACACTAGATTATAATTACTTTCTTATTTGTTAGAATAAGTGAATATTAAACCATAGGACTCTTTTTGAGTTATTACGTTATTATGTTAGACTATATTATTTAGAACCCTAACTTATATGATGTATTGTGACAAGTGATCCCCTAATAAAGTCTAGAAGATCCCCATAGTGGTCATGTTCTTGCTTAAAAATGTATCCCCAATCAGAAGTGTAGGTATGCTCTATCTTCTTCAAGCCATTATTAATTTATAGCCATGATGCATTTATAATTACATATAGGGAGGATGTCAACTACCATAAAAACATAAACTTCCATTAATATCCAACACAAATAAAAACATGTTTCAATTGGTATTATCAAGAAGATCCCAAAATAAATAAAGTGTCATATTTTTAAATGAAATTCCATTTTCAGCATTAGTATTTTATCCAAAAGGTGTTTTGAGAGGTTTTTATAGCATGAAATAAAATGGACACTAGAAGACAAATAAACATGGTTTTGTTAATTATCATTCACTTATAGGTGAGATCCTACCAGTTATCATATAAAACATAGTAACAAAGGTTTTACAAAACCAAATGCCTATTTTGGTAGTGGTATTTTTAACACATCCATTATTTTGATAATAAAGGCAATTTGAAAGAAAATAATTTATGTGCGTAAATAAAAAACTTTCTCAATTTTCTATAAGTATTTTTCTCCTTTGTTGCTTTGACACTTCCTTATATATCTTCCTCCATCTTCCAATAATCCTCCTCTTCTCTAAATTCCATGCATCTATTTATTATCTTTGACTTCCTTTAGTGTCATAAGTTTTAAGCCTAGCACAAGGAGGACATAGGTTTAAAAATTAAATTATTTTAGGTTGGATAAGATTCCAACCTCCCCACAAACTTAAGACATATATAAAAATGACTAACAACCAAACTCTTCTCTCTTTACTTACACCACCCTAACCAAAATCAAATAATACCTTGGTCTTTTTATTGGATTAATATAATGCACCTTAAGAGGGGTCACATCATAATGATGTGTTTATTAATATGGTATATTGATTAATTTATATTCAAACATATAATTTTTGGCCATGGTCTTGACCTACGTCCACCAATTAGTTCACACCCACACACACACACACACACTTGTGTGTGTGTGTATATTTTTTTACAATAAAAGCATTATATTTATCATATAAAAAAATTATATTTAAAGGAAGAATTTAAATTTTATAAAAATGTATAATTAGTCCAAAACTAATTATGGATCTTGGTCCGAACTACAATCATCTCAATTATTTATGTTCTGATTGTCAAACATGAAGAAGAGGTGAAACAATGTAATCATATGTTATAAAAAGAATAGGTGGGTTTGAAAAAAAATTAATTAAGGAGGGATGACTCAAAAAAAATAATTTAAATGTAAATAAAATACAAAACAACACAATAAATTATGGTAAGCACTAATAAAATATATAAGATCACCCTTAACAAGGTTACAAACATCTAGCCCATTGTTGAAAGCCAGTTTGCTTCTAATAGAATGCTTAGTGTATTTTTTATAAATCCTAATATGAGTAGTTAAGCTTGTGTAACTGATTATAGATTGATGATGATTTCAAGACAAGTTTAATATAGTCACACTATCACCATGGACATTGATTATGTAAGGTTTGATATATTGATTACAACAGATCATGAGGGTGGCACTACATTTTCACCATGTTTTATTCTATTATTTTTGGCTAAGGGTGTTCACCCACTCTCCAAAATAGGCTACAGGATCTAGTTTAATAGAGAACCCTTTTTTGTTGTCTCCCAATGGAACATTGTCTATTAAGCCTAGAAAACCACATAAGGAATCATCATTCTCAAACTCATCTAATAGTACTATGGATTCTTGTCAATCCTAGTATATAGTTTGAGAATGATAAAGGGGATGCATGGAATGTCAAATTACTAGTGTAATGGTGAAAATCATATATGGGTCAAATAGCTTGATACTAGAAAGGTCTTTGTATATGCTATGATTGAACTCTACTTCACTGCCAGCGTCATCATTAATAGTCATTATCATTAGAACACAAATAAGATATTTGGGGTCACCTCTATGTGGATTAAATCCAAGGCCATAATATGCTAATATATCTTGGATTTATTTCAAATATTTAGTATTTTAAGCTAGATATGGATCCATCTCACAAACTACATCATCACCATATGGGTCTTGAAAAATGTTGTCATTCATGACCATGTTATTGTAATCAAGATTGTACATGGTTCAACTAAGTGTGTTTTAAGGCATATTAAAATATACAAATAAAATGTCTATAATTCTCAAAACACTTAAAACATTGTCTAAATGGAAAATGGGCTAAACTTGGTATGTCTAGAAACATGGTTTAAAAGTCAAAATCAGTTTAAGATTGGCCTAAGAATGGATTTGTTCTCCAAAATTGACAATGAAAAACTTGGTCCAAAATGTTCTCAAAGTCTAATGTCTTGCATACAAATGTTCAAGTAAATGGTAATTTTTCGATCCTAATTTTTGGCAAAGTGTTTCAAATAACTTGAATCTAGGTTTAAAAATAGAAAATGTTGCTAGGTCCTTGGAAATAGGGTACAAAGCTAGGCTCAGAAAGGCATGAACAAAATATTAAAACTAAGGTAGATGTTAGGTATTTGTAAACATGACACAAATTTAAACTTGAAAGGTATGAAAAAATTGTAAAATTAAGGAAAATGTTATGTCTTTGGAAACATGACACAAAGCTAGACTTGAAACAACACTAAGTCTAAAAAATAAAAGGAAAATGTTGTCTTTAAAAACAATGCACCAAGCTAGACTTGAAAATAATTGGGTCTAAAAATTGAAAGGTAAAATGCTAGGTCTTCGGAAACAAAGCACAAATCTAGACTTTAAAATAATTAGGTCTAGGAAAAATGGCAAGGTAATTAATATAAAAATTTAAAACACTTAGACTCAAAGTAGGCACAAGAATTCAAACACAAACTTGACCATTGGTAAAATACATTAGACATTAGGCACATGACTAAAACTACTTAGGAAATTTAATATCAAGTGATCAAAAATAATAATGATGAGTAAAGCATTGAATCCCAAGTGAGATAAAAACTCACATGTAAGCTAATTATGTATAAGCTTGTACTTGAAATTTGAGTTCTAACCTTAGTTATAAAAAACAAATTAGAAAAGAGGCACACATAAAAGAGACAACTTCCTAAATATAAACAAATAATATATTCAAAATAAGAGAGGAATTAGTCTAATTTTCACCATTTAAAAGTAAGAGGTAAGCAACTAAGACAAAATTAAGTGAGGCATAGGCATAAACCACTCATCGTTTGAATTTGGACATCACAATATAAATTTCAAACTTGGTTTAAAAGACTTGGTTTCCAAAATGGATAACATTATACACCAAAATGGGCAACATAATGATACCAATTGTAGACCAAAAGGCATACATGGCTTTGAAATAGATTTGACATAAGGTAAAGGTTTTGAAATAATGTGATCATTGTAATGATGCTATCTCATTTTAAAAGTTATGACAATGTTTTCTATTTCAAAACTCTAAGGCAAAAATTTGGGAAGAAAATGAGCAACGTAACGACATCCCTTTCAAACAAGTAACACACACACATAAATGTTTTGAAAATATCTGAGGTAATGTGTGGTATCAAATGGGTAGAATAACATGTCTTTAGGCTAAAATTGGTTTACAGATATGTGATTAACACATGACTTGTTTTTACATGTTTTTGAAAAATACAATAGTTTTAGACTCAAAATAATTGAACTAAATATAAATAGAGACAATAACACCTAAGTGTATCATCATATCCCTAAAAATTGATAAGGTTGCTTCATTTTTCTGAATTCCATCAATATACACCTTCTTGAGAGGAAATAATTCATTAATCTAATAAATTTATATGCACATGAGAATTATTATTTTAGGCCCCCTATTCTCTAAATAATTTGTATTATGACATGGTACTTCAAGCCACTCACCCTTCATTGATAATTTACTTAAGACAAGTGGGTTTTGTCAAAAACTATAAGTTTGACACAGTCTAAATGGTCCTACATGTTATTAACTATAGAGATTAAATCACATCATTTGGATCCAAGATAATGATATTATTGTAAAAATGTCTTATCCTATTTACCAAGATAATTATTTTATTGTAAAAAAGTTCATCCTATTTACAACCACTACAATTGTCAGATTACTCAGTGTAGTATGATGTCTAAATCAGGATATTATTTTGAGGTAGATATCACTAATGAAGTTAGTTTAATTACTCAAAATAATGTCCTAGTGAGTGACCCTTAGTTTATATACCTCACTATGGAGTGGGGTTGAAATGATTCTGGGAGGTGAAATCTTGGGTCAACACTTCCTCTAAGAACTTATGGAGAGGAGATGAACTCCCACCCATAAGCTAAGTGCATAAAATAAATAAAACTATAAGGACTTTAAAGGTCATTTTTTGAGTCACACAAGTTATTTAAACTTTGGGAAATCATAGATGATGTTCCTTCTAAGTTTTGACTAAGTGAAAGGCAATGAAAAAATATATTTTGGTCACTTGATCTCCATAAAAAAGAATAGGGGAGAGCATATGTGCAAAGTTTGATTTAAAAGAAAAAAAAACAAACAATAAAGATAAACAAAAGACCCGAAGAGTACTTAGTACAGGATTTATTTTTGTTTTAAATCATTAAGTGAAATGAGAAGTGAAATTTATTCCCTTAGATTTGTTTGCACTTTTAAACATTAAAAAATAAAAATAAAGTTGTTATATTATTTTTAATCATCAAATGTAAGTGTGAATGAATTTCTGAAGTGCTAAAAATCTCCTTCATTGGCCTTAGGGGTGTTCTCTTATTTATGTGAAAAATAGTTAATCCTCAATCAAACTTACATTTTGAGATCTCGAGTCTTCTTTCTTTTTTACGTAGTACCATACTATTGATTATAGTGAAAAACTTCATTTTTGTACTACAATACTACATATTTTTTGCACAACCACATTTATTAGTTAAAGATTAAATCTACCAAGGGAAATATTTACTATGACCTATAAAATTAACTTTAATGAGCAAGTGCAATATTGCACTTCTTGATGAAACACCAACTATTGCAAATGCAATATTGTATCTAAGGTCAAAACAAAATTTAACAACATAAACCTATACCTTTCAATGCAAAAGTGACTATTATGAACATAATACCACATTTAACTAGTACAATACCCCATTTACCAAGTAAAACAAAGTCTAGGAACACAAAATTGCATTTTAGCAGTGTAAAATTGAACTTCTTAGTGCAATACCACACTTTCACTACCGTATTTTCAAAGTTTAATATCATATCTCATAGGTTCAAAATTGTATTTCCCTATGTATCAGATGAAAGCTTTAATTTTTCACTTTTATGGTCCTAAAATTAAAAAATTAACATGGTAAATGTTAGCAAAAGTTTTTATAATATCATATGAAGTGATTTGTGGGGTGTGTCCCACTAGGCATGCTACTATGTAATCAATAGGAATCCAAGAGGGGATATTAGTATGGTGTTATTATGAAATAAAATCAAACAAAATGCACTAATAAAATATTACACCTCTCTCCTAGACACTCAAAGAGATACCAAACTATACAAGTAACTAAGAAATGAAATAAAAATAAGTAATTTTACCTTCCATTAGATCAAGTGTTGGATGTTGTAAATGAATTGATTTGTTTAGTTGTGTGATCAAGAATTCTTTGGCAATGGGTCTCCTTTCACCACCTTTCATTTTAACCTTGGTAATTGTTGAATTTGGATTTGGCTTGGTTTTGCTTAACAAATAGGCATGATAAAACTATAATTGTGGATGCTTATATGTGTTTTTGCACGGTAAATTTACACAAAGATAAATTTTTGAAGGTATTTGGGTAGAAGAACATTAAATAGAAAATCGTATTTATCAATGGGTGAGGTTTTGTATTTATAGCCTCCAAAACTAATTCTAACCTAATTGTATTTAAGTTATATTTAACTATGTTCAAGTTCAAACTAACCTAGTTGAGTTAAAGAGGGAACATGTAATTAATATTTGGGATAGAGATCCCATTTATTAATAATTCATCTCAATTTATAAACTTAATGCAGTAAGGGAGATACTTTCAATTCCTTGACTTTGAGGATGATGACATCATCATGACCTCATTTTTATTGAAATATACTTTTATAAAAATTTAATTTCACTAATTGCACATGGAAATTCTACTTAAGAATTTAATTTGGATTGATTAGTTAATTCATTATACTTAGATTTTTTGCACTTTAGGAATTTTTCAAGTTCCCTACTTAATGGGTCCAAAAGCAAAACTATCACATTAATAGGTTGTAAGATG